>BSBM01000807.1:6113424-6717266 GCA_027924585.1 Larix kaempferi
AGAACTTGATCCATTAAAACATATTTGAGGGCTTTCAGTTTTAAATATCTACACTCATTCTTATTCAAATCTAGAGGACACTGTAAATGCAACAAGAAATATACAATCTTTTCATACCATGGAGACTCACAATACCTGCTGTAAACCTGTTCCTCACTATGCTCTGCTACCACACTCTATTCTGAAAATTCAGCCATTAGATGAAGATTTAATACTTGACAGTTTGATTCTGCTAGAAGCTTAGCCAAACCCTGCCCTTTTACCAATTTGGTAGGCTTTATGTCAACATCATACTCCATAACCTTGGCTATCCATCTGCCTCTTTTACCTTCACTATCAGACTGAACCAATATTTCCTTAACTGTTGAACTTGGAACATAAGCCAGAATTTTTTAATGTAAAACATAAATTCTAAAAAAACTTAAGAGCTTTCACCAATGCATATGTTTGTTTTTCCATTGTATTATATTTAAGCTCTGATTCTCTTAATGTTTTGCTGAAGAAAGAGATTGGTTGTTCCAAACCCTCCGAATTTTTATGTAATAACACAACAGCTATTGTATCTTCTGATGCAAATGAAAAAATTGCAAAATCTCTTGTATAATCAGGAGTTGTCAACACTGGTGCTTCTATGAGTGCTTGTTTTATTTTTTCAAATGACTGTCTGGCTTGATCTGACCACTTTACCTCCCTGTCCTTTTTAAGCATTTCTATAATATGTTTAATGATCTTTGCAAGATTAGGGATGAACCATCTTAAAAAAATTATTTTCCCAATAAAAGACTAAATTTCTTTCTTGTTTCTAGGGATAGTGATTTTTAAGATAGCTTTCACCCTTTCTGGATCTATCTTTATTCCATCAACAGAAACTATATGAACCAAGAGTTTGCCCTCCATCATGGCAAAATGAGACTTTTTTGGGTTAAGCGACAAACCAAATTTTGTGCATTTAATGAAAGTTTGTTTTAAATGCTTCAAATGCTCATCATCAGACTTAGAAAAAACTATGATATCATCCTGATATATGACAATAAATTTCTCATTCTCACCCACAAAGGCTATATCCATTTTCCTTTGAAATGTGGCGCATGCGTTCATGAGCCCAAAAGGCATCTTATCGTACATAAATGTACCCCAGGGAGTTGTGAATGTTGTCTTCTCTCTATCCTCTGGCTGTACTGCAATCTGGTTATAACCAGAAAACCCATCAATCATTGAAATCCTCTCTACACCTACCACTCTTTGCAGGATCTGATCTATATTAAGCAATGAGTAATTATCTTTAAGACAAGATCTGTTTAAGTTGCGGAAATCCACGCAGAGCCTTATCTCCCCATTTTTCTTGCGTACTGGTACCAGATTTGCTACCCAAGATGAATACTTGAGAGGTACAATAATTTTTGCATCCAACAATTTTTTTACTTCTTTTTCAATAATTGGCAATAATGTTGGATTAAACCTTCGAAGTTTCTGTTTAAAAAGCTTAGTATTTGGTTTCAATGGGATCTTATGCTGGATAATGCTAGTATCATAAGTTTTAAGATCCTCATATGACCAAGCAAAAATGTCTATAAATTCCTTCAGTAAACTGATGTACCTTTTCCTATCCCTTTCTGAAAGTTTCTTAGATATTCTAATCATTCTGGGCTCAGCTTCAGAACCAATATTACAACTTAGAACATTTTCTTCAGCGGTTTGCAAAATGGGTCTCAACAATGTGTCATCTTTTGAAAACAATATCTCCAGTGGGACAAGTCCCTTTGGAATGAAATTACTTTTTAAATCAACAATCTTCTGATCAACAATTGAATTTTTTGAATAAGCAGTACATTCAGCCAAATCAACCTCCTTATCTTAATCAAAACAATCATCAGTAAATTCTTCTGTCAATTCTAAAAACTCTTTTATCTCCGGGTCATCCTGAAAAACTTTTCAGTGCTTGATGTTATATGGAACAGATGATCTATATCTTACATCAATGGGATACTTCAAATGTGTTAATTTTGGAACTTTGAAGTAAGCTGCTTCCAAAGCTAGTGAATCTGTTGTTTGATTATAATCTCTTGGGACATGGGTTATATTGAAAGCCAAGAAGAAATTATCTATCAAATCCCAAACTTCATTTCTATAAACTTTCGACAAATTGTTTTACCTGATAAACATTCTTCACCTGCTGAACAATCAATTCGGAGTCGCCAAATACAGCAAGCTTTTGAATGTTTAAATCTTTTGCAGCTCTTAATCCCAAAACCAATGCTTCATATTCAGCAGTATTATTAGTAGTTTGAAATTCCATCTTATACATGAGAGACACAATTTCACCTCCAAGAGAAATGAGCACAACACCTGCTCCTGCTCCCTCCTTACTTGATGCTCCGTCAAAATACATTTGCCATAAACCTTCCTGCTCTTCCTTCTTTTGCTGAACCAAACTATCCTTCTGCAGTTGCAAACCCTCTGTATAATCATCCTTCTGAACTGGTAACACACCTGTAACATCATCATTTAAATGTAACATACAAGAACTCATATCTGCATGTACTGAGTAAATAGGATGATTGGTAGGATTCTTATCATTACTTACCAAGAATGCCAACTGCACTTCTCTATAAAGCCTCCTATATTCTCCTCCAAATATAGGTACTGATGCATAAGACAAATCCATCTGAAGGGTTCCCCCTACCCTTTTTGCCCAAGATCTTGATAATAACATACCAAATCTAGGAGCTACATCTGCTATAACAACATCCATGAGTATACTCTTCATAGGAAGTTGTGCTAGGCTAACAACCAAATCTTTGATAACCCCTAGACACTTCACTGCTCTAGAATCGAATGTATACAGGTCATGGTAAGGTTTAGTAACAGAAAGCCCTAAAGCTTCCATGACTGCCTTTGGCATGAGATTATGTGAGGCTCCTAAATCTAGGAGACAATTATGCAACATTTGATCATGCATAGTGAGTGTAATATAAAACGGAGGGGGATAAACAGATTTATCAATTGGTTGATCAGTTGTTTTTGAGCCAGTACTAATAGTTGGCTTTTCTTCTTGCAAATTTATCACATCTGAAGGAATAGGGGCAACTGAAGAATTTAAAACTTTAAGAGTAGGCTCTCTGTATGATTTTTTCCTAACCAGCTCAGTCAATGGAATAGGAATCTTACTTTTGCTGATTTCATGTTCTAAATTAAAATTAGCATGCTTTCCTAACTCCTCTATTTCAATGATATTATTCTTCTCCTTTTGTGTTTCTTGCTTTGTTTCAAAAGGAAACTGTTCTTTAGTAGGAAAGGTTCTCACCTTCTTTTTGCCAATCGTTGCTTGCTTCATTCCTGACCTGAGACCATATGATTTCTGCTATGGTTCTTGATAAATTTCGGCTTCATGCTCAAAATAATCTAACTCATAATAACCTACCATCTTTGCATCATGATAATCAGCCTTAGTTACAAAATTAGAAGAAGAACAATCATCTAATTGATTAATATCAGGTTCTAAATCTTCCACTTCTTCTACTAGTGTTTCATAAGCTCCATCATCGCTTATCAAATTGTTTTGAAAAGGTGGTTGTACCCTTTGGTCATAATTGTCTCTCCTCTCCCTCTGAATATCATTATTTCTTCTCTGTCTTGGAATAAACCTAGGAGCTAAGTCACCTGACACGGGGACACGGGACATGAAGGACACGAAAATACGAGAGTCCGACATGAACACGGTGACCCCCGGAATCAAGACACGTAGGACACATTTTATATACATATTTTTTTTTTTTTAAATATATTAAAATTTAAAAATATCGACATATAGATCCAAAAATCTTTAGAAACTAGAACATTTACAAATATTCAATAGAAATTAGAATAAAAACACATTAATGATTACACATTGTCATTCACAAATCACGATTCACTATTCACGAATCACTCACTCTCAACCAATTGCTTCCTTGCAAATGATAGAAAGAAAGCCAAAATTTTGTTTTAAAGCAAACCCGGATGCCTTTTTCTGTGATTTACATGTCCTGTTTTCTCGGTTCGTGTCCAACAGTCGGGACATGCTCACATTTCGAGTCCAATTCATTTTCCTATCGTGTCCTGAAAACGGATTTGCTTAAAGTTCAAATTGGACACGAATTCAGACCGAATCGTGTCCGATTCGATCCCGACGCGACACGCTGAGGGTTTTTCGCGAATCCGGTTTCTTAGCCTAGGAGGAAAAGGGTGTCTAAACTGGTTTGGGTTTCTATTATCATTTTCCTGAGCAGGCCTATTCTGACTTCTTTTTTCTGTTTCTAGCTTATCAATCTTTGCAGATAGATTTTTTATGATTTTATTCATTTCATCCATCTGACTGTCTGAATGCCTTCCTATAGAAGCAGATGGAATCATTTCATTTTTTCCTTTTCTATCAAACATTTGACACTCTGCTTCTTCTTTGAGTTTATTTGAAGCAAGTATGTTGGACTCAACTTCTAAAGCTGCTTCTTGCATATTCAATAGAGACAAAGATTTTATTTCCCTTAACCACAAAGAAAACTGATAGTCAAAAGCATTTGCATATGTTAACTTTGTTGATGTCTCGGTAGGTTTTATTTCAGCTGGAATCCTACTGTACATTTTGTTGAAACGTTTAGAAAAATCTCCAATAGCCTCATCCTTCTTTCTCTTCAGTGCTCCAAACTCTGTGATGTAATACAAATAATCTTTAGTGTCTCCCCATTGTTTAATGAATACTTCTTCCAAAGCATCAATACCATCTATAGAATGTGGTGGCAATTCTCTAAACCATTTTCTTACTTCACCATCAAGACTTTAAACAAAAATCCTCGTCCAAACATCCTGATGCTCAAAATTATGATTATCAGCATAATTGAGGTATGTATTCCAATGCTCCTCTGCTATAACACCTCCTTGACCATTGAATATTGGGATATATTTCTGATATTCCCCACCTGGGAGAGCATTTAAAGGCTGAGGTAATACAAGAGGGGCATATCTAGCTACTACCATAGCAGCCATCCTATCTAGAGGTTGACCAGCCATACTTGATGGATTAGATGTCTGTGAATAAACTCGTTGATTTTGTGGAGATGGTGGTTTAGTATGTGGAGGAAATGGCACTTCAATTTTCAATTGGCCAATAAGAATTCTGCTAGTGAGAGGTATATAAGGTGTTGTCAAAGACTTTAAAGTAAAAGTTTCCTCTGGTATATGCTTATGTTCAGAGTTCAGAGGATTTGTATAAACCTCAAACTCATCAATCTGAGTAGGGTTATAGTCATCAACTTCAGGAATGCACACAGATAAACCTAAATTGTTTTCTTCTTGTTTATCTAACCAATCAGAGGAGGAAGATGGGTAATTCAATTTCCTTCTAGCTTCCCTTATAATTCTTTCTGGATCAGAAACCCCTGCATGCAAAGGAGATGAAGGATTTCCTCTCGTACCAATCTGTCTTGAAGCCACTGTAACCTTCTGAACAACAAGGTGAATATGTAGTCTGCAGATAAATGATACTGATCTTGTCACCCTTCAAAATCAGATATATATAATACCCAAGGAAGATGTACTTTCGTTTCTCCGTCCCTGGCAACGACGCCAAAAGATGTTATCCCTAAAGTTGAACCTAGACTACTGGGATTCAAGCTTAAGGAAATCTTAACAGTATGTATGAGGTAACTGAACGGTAATTCTATTGGGGTTTGATGGTAGGTAAACCTATACAGAAATCAGAAACTATCATTCAAATGGCAGGGAGTATGTCAGTGTTATTATCATGAATATTGACAATACATAACTATGAAGCATGACTTTGTGAAAAATATGATTTAAACTCTGTTTTCAATCCATTACAAACAGTTGCATGTTAACCAAGAGAATCATGATATGGAATATTAAGACCATAGACAGACAGAATAATGGCAACATGAACTTTAATTATTAAAACAAAATAGGCTCATATATCACAATCATTTCAAAAAACAGCTATTTCTAAGCGAGTGTTGTCGCCAAGTTCAAGAGTTTGTGGTCATCATTGAACCACACACATAGTAGAAGATTTCAGCCTTCTGCTAGCCCATTTTGGTTGATGGTCAGCCTAAAAACCATCCCTTCAGAGAGCTCTTGTATTTAGCAGAAGCAAGTGCAAGCTTCTGACTAACCTTATTAGTAAAGGATATTCTAGATGGAAATGTTCAGCTGGTGGTAGTTGTCCACTTCCACGTATTCAGCTCTCTTTTCTTTCTTGGACTCATATACACCCTTCAGATTAAGGGGGGATTTGTTGGAGTCTAATCCTTAGTGTGAGGAATATCAATGTGAAAGGGAGACTAAGAGTCACCCGGGAGTCCAAGAGTCCACTTGGGAATATGAAACCCAAGGGACCTTTCTCATTGTATATATATGTACATTTAGTTAATGAGAAATATTGTACTTCACGACTAATCAGTTGTCTTTGAGTTCATTATTCATGGTGTATTTCGCTATGTGTTTAGCCAATCTCTTCACCTGCCCTAAGGGGCTTCTAACACACCCCAACTATATTCTATATTTATAAAATATTTCATCTAATTGCCATGGTCCAAATCTCTTAACCCGAACATCACAAATTTAGAAACACACATTAAATTATGTATATACTATAAGCAGTCAGGGCTAGAAAAGCTCCCAATATCCCCAACTCTAGTCTGTTTTCATAACACGCTGAACCAAAGATCTTTAGAGCCAAACTCTCAAACAATAGAAACAAAGAACAAATTTAATTGAAACAAACAAGGCTAGAAAAATCTCCTACTCACCCCAATTTTATTTTGTTTTGGTAACATAGTTAATCGAAACAGCCTGGAGTCAAAGCTCTTAAGCTCAATCCCTGCAAACTTAGGAATATATAACAAGTTCTATCTAAACAATCAAGGCTAAAAAAAGTTAAAAACCTCCCAAACACCCCAGTTTTTCTGAGTAGAAATTTTAAGAAATGAGTAACTTTCTCGCCAATGTAGCCTCCTTGTCTTTTTCCCTTCTTGGTATATCATCCAACGCTACAGAGAGATTCTATGTTGCACTTGGTGAATCCTAACTCATTAAAAACCAGCAAAGTAGCAGAGGCACCCCCACACAACTCTGGTTGTAATTAGGAATTCTAAGGAAGGTTCTACATTTGGAGAGGGATCACAAGTACAACCCACACAAGCTTACCGAGCTAACTAATACTAGCCGTAGCCATATCCATGCAAAGTAGTGATAGCCACTAGTACTAGTTGTAGCCATATCCATGCAAACTAGCCATAGCCATATAAGGCTTAAGCCATGCAGAGATATTTTGAATTATACCATATTCAAGCTGATGAGGATAATTAAAATAGCTTCGGGCATTTGGACGGATGTAGGCATGATAGGTTCATGTGTGGAACCCATACAACCAACATCTTCATGAATTGATGAATGGCCCTTCCATGTCTCCTACAGTACTAGAATGTCATTCTAATGTACATTCCCCTGCTTTAAAGGCCACAGATTCAGATATTATCTTGGTCTCTACAATCCAAAATATATTAAGAATAAACGCCATTTAAGGTTTACAAAACTTGTTATATGGAAAGTTTACAATGCAAATATTAGATTCTCTTCTGACTTGTTCATACGCAAAAGAATAAGGAACCAAGATTCATGAGTCAAACCATAATGTGCAGTTTTGTACTGCCAAATAATTACTTCTCTTCTGAATTGTTTACATCCAAAAGAATAAGGAACCCAGATTCATAAGTAAAAGTTTAAACCATAATATGCATTTTGTACTGTCAAATAAGTACTTCTAAAATTTTGTAATACCAAATAACATGTTTGCTGTGCCAACATGAGCTTCTACTACGAGTATATTAACCTGCAGATATACTTGCCAAACTTAACAGTAGCTCCAAGCATGAGAAGCCATAGCAGAGCTGATATGGCTCCTAAGAAGAAAACAAAAAGGAAGCCAGTCCTCATATTCCTGACAGCTATTTTTTCTAAAGGTTGAGAGACACCGCCACTACCCCAAGAAAATGACATAACATGACTGACCTTACCATGCCCAACAGAGTGAGATAAAAAGAAGTTAAATAAAAGTCACTTTACAGTATCTGGACTGTCAAACACACAAGTAAAAACCAATGAAAAATGCATATTCATACTCATAATGCTGCAACTTACAAAGTTGCCTTCCTCTTCTTGAACGTTTTTTTATCCACTGCTTTAGAAAGACACTGGACTTCACTCTCCTGTTGCTGCCAAAGTCAGGAACTTATGGAGGGTAATGTGTGGGCAGAAATGGATAATCTAACACGACTGAGAAGAATCTAGCAGGGGGACTCTACTGCAGATTGCTTTAGAAGTTGGAGGTAGAGACCAGGCTCTTCCTTTGTGCCTTGGGGTATTTAGCTTGCCAGAAAAGCTGATACGGTTGAGGATGGATTCACTCGCCTTTCCATGTGTTTATCAAATAAGAACTATATTTGATAGCTTTTAGGTCAATTCAACAATAATAACGTACAATAAAGCAAGTTTGAAGTCTACCTAGATCTTAATCTAAATCTTTTGTTTGTGTCAGATATCCTTTTTTGAAACATCCATACAAGCATTCATTACACAGAAACCCAACGAAATCCATGTCATGAGAATTTATCCTTCAAAAATGATGGCAAACACACCAGAGCTTGGATAAAGTTTTTGAAGCATTTTTTAATGAGAGGATTATGAGTTGATGCTTTCAGAGGGACCTGCTTTGCATATAACTTTTTAAGAGAAGAAAGCTTGTTTGAGGGGCTTATTAGAAATTAAAATATACATCTATTGGCCTATTTGATATCTGTGCTCCAATTTGCTGGAACCAGTCTTGCCTCTCTTTTCTGTACAGGATTTGTTAGTCAGAAGTCCTGACCAATTGTTTGTAAATCAGATTCCAAATCAATGAGAAGTTTTTTAGTATGCACATGCATTAGGTATCTGGTTTCTTGGTATGCACTGTAGCATGGTTAAAAATTTAAAATATAACACCCGTGATTGCCTCTTCTCCAACTTATAGATGGGGTATCTTGCAACAAAGTATATGCAACATTATAAGCATATAATATAAGATCAAAACCAAGGGAGCAATTAACGATGTGATGATTAGGATTTACATTATTGAATTTTAGAAGACATTGAAGACACTGTACCAAAATTGGTTACCAAAACTATTACTAGTGATATCAGGAAATCAATCTGTGATTTCTTGGCGGTTAATGGACTGAAAAGGTGAATTCACACCATGAGAATACCTATACCAGCTGCCAAATGCACATGGTTCTGATTGCTTGTGTAAAATATTGGACACTCTCATTTATACAATATGCTTGTTCAATTGGCTATTGTTTGCCTCTTCAGTAAGTCTATTGTTGGCATGCATAGTTTGCTATGACTTAATAGAGCTCTGCATGTCCTTTAAGGCTTTGTTTGTTTGTCTTTCCACTTGAACTCGTGTGGCTATTGATAAGATGGGAGCACAGGGCTATTTTCAAATTTTGATGGTGCCAACCAGGAACTCCACATATTGGTAGTGCAGGGGGCATCATCTTCCTCATTGAAAAACACACCATAAGTTTCAAGGCAGTCCTGGAAGGGGGAACAAACAAATATGCACAACTCTTAGCTTTGAAGTTGCTTTTAAAAATTTACAGCAGATAAAGGTTTTCCTAAGCTTCATTTTTTTGGAGATCTTCAGTAGTAATTAATAAGATGAATAGGAGGTGCAGGATGGCTAATTTGCTTCTAAGTCCGTTCTTTGGAGAGGTGAAAAGATTGCCATCAGGTTTTAATTCACTTTTCTTCCTTCATGTCTACGGAGAGATCAATTCTGACACTAATACACTTTGAAAAGAACTCCAGTCAACTGAGAATGCATAGTTATGGTTTGCAATTCACATCTTTCAAATTTATTCTTTGTAAATCATGCAAAAGTTACTTGCATGAAATCTCTGGAAAATACCAAAAACATGATTAAACTACAAAGTGATAGTCATTAACTATTCACCTTGGAGGTCAGTACTACTGCTCTTTTTTCCTCTGTTGCACTCAGCTGATGAAAAGGATCACTTAGGGTCATATAGGTCATCTGACTAGTTTCAATTTTAGCTTCATTTTCAGTTTCTGCTGGACATATTAACTACAGTGGAGATACTCTGTTTTTTATTAAATCTCAACCAAGTTGTCACAAGGACTATGTCTTTCTTGGTGTTTTGTGAAGATTTTTTAAGCTCAGTCCTGAGACCTGTTAAGAGCATTTAAGGATTTTTTGGAGAATAACATTTAGGGTAATTCTCCAAATACTACAAGCATCTGCAGTATTAATTCCATTTCAGCTCAAATATAAATTATGATATTTTTCTGAGGTAAAAAAGGTTAATGTGTTTACCAAAACCATGAGCTAGGAGGCCAAAAACAATTTGCAAAAGAACTGAACGCAGTAGTGTCACAAAAGTAGAGGTTCAAAACAATATAATACTGAAGGCTGCACTAATGAAAATCAACACATTCCTCTACGGCGTTTTGAAAATATAAACAATTTACAGATTACCCAACTACCTTCTTAAATAAGCCCACATTTAGCAAAATATGAATTCAAAATTGCATACATAAAAGAAAATAAAATAAAAACCATATTGAGACAATGAAAACTGAAATTCTTAAATTGATTTAGCACATTTACGGTTTCACTAATCAAGCAAGATCATATTATAGGTTTCCCGTTCCTTTTATTTCACCTATAAAAAGGGAATACAATGAAAAAATTGAACCCAATTGTCACAAAATAAAGTTTGAAACAATATCAAACTGTTAAACTTAATTCTCAGTTGCAGATGACATTGTTTATGATTTTACTGATAGCCTTCTATGTGTGGATATTACAGCACAGAACTCTAGCAACTAATCATCAAGGCAGCCTTAAAGCATCAGTGAAGGCCCATGCATGCAAAATGTATGTTTGACAGTTCGCCCCTACACTTCTCCATTGGACTGGATTTATGATATTTTAGGAATAAGATTACGTTATAAGAAGTATTAAGAAGATATACAAAACTGGAACGGAGCACAAGAAACCCATGGGAAAACGACAAAGATAGCCATAAATCGCTTCTAGCTCACTCCCCACGAAGAATCCGGCTTCAGAAGTGGAAAAGAAGAAGTCAATCGCTCAAAACCGTGCCTTAAAACAACAAAACTTGTCCTGGTAACACAAATTCAAGCCTCAACGCAGCAGTGCAGTCCTGATGACTTCAATCCGGCCTTTGAAGAATTGCAGTATTCCAGACTGCCGAACATCAAGTGCCGTGCACTAAGAGAATGCAAGACTCCGGAAAGCCAAACATAAATTGTAAAGATATAGCAAGACTGGCAAAGATAATCTTAAATTGCCTTAAGCCTAGATCTAGAGCTTAATTTGTCAAATTCAGAATGCTAAATGTAAATTTAAAGATTTAGCATAATTTCTCTATTCTGACCCTCTAAAGTACCAAAGAGGAAGTCGTTAGCCCAAAACAGAGCTAGGAAAGACGCAAATGCCGTCCTGGTTACACAATCCCGAGATTCAACACTGCAACTCCATCCTCTGGTGAAATAGACTCTAAAAAATAACTCAAATCCAAAACACCATGAAAAAATTATAATGTAAATTACTCAATACAGAAATAACGAAAAAACAATTACCGCTAGAGGAGGCCGATGACGAACCGAAAACCGGCGAATGCCGACGGTACTTGAGATGGGAGCGTCATTGGACGGCTTGTCAAATGACGGCTTGGCGTCCGATGTATCGGGCTACTGTGAGTACGCCAGGCTTGTATCCATTTCCTGATAACCGTGCACCGTTAAAATTCACAGATAAATCCCACATGTTCAAAAACATCCAGGATCAGACTCCAAAACCGAGAAACCTTTGACAATGAGAGCAAAGAATGATCTATTGATACCGTGCACAATTAAAATTCACAGATAAACCTCACATGTTCAAAAACATCTAGAATCAGACTCCAAAACCAAGAAACCTTCCACAATGAGAGAAAAGAAAAGAATCATCTATTGATCTCTCTCTTGAGAAAAATTACATGAGAGAGAAAAGAAAAGAATCATCTATTGATCTCTCTTTTGAGAAAAATTACATGAGAGTTTTCATTATATAGTGATGGAGAAGGTCTAATAATGGACTGGTTATATGAGCTTACAACTCATAAAGGTTGGCTTCCTTGGAAATACAAGGACAACCAGACTTCTTTGGAAACAAATTTTTTCGAAAATACAAATACTAACACCTTTAGTAAGCAAAACATAGGGAGGAAACAAAAGAAAATAAGCATAGGTCCCAATAACGAGGCTTGATAAGGCACCGATGTACAACTGCTCTAAATCGGAGAAAATGAGAAAAACACATGGGAAAAACTCTTATCCAAAAGAGAGAAAAATGGCATTGGAGTTGTAACTAATGAAGATACCACAATGATGCAATGGCAAGAGCAGGAGACCCACAGAGGCTAAAAGCTCCAACCGACTTTGAAAAAAACTCGAGCCAAATAACCTCAAAGAACATGGTTGAACTTTTAAGAAGTGGATAGATTGCAAAGACACGAAAATGACAAACACTAAAAAACACCACATGAATGCTCCAAAGAAATAGATGTTGGTTAGGAACCAGAACAAGGTTTCAAACAGAAGCGCACACCATCAACCATCAAAAGAGCTATGAGGCATGTGGACACTAAAAGATCCAAACAGGAAGAATGGTCAAAAATCTAAAGAGGGCTAGGAATCCCCCATTGTCAATGCCATCAAAGATACATGTAGAATCCAAGTAGCAAACTTCGAACCCCTGAGGTAATGAATACACATTCCAAACTGTTGAGGCAAAGAGATATAAATGCATAGTTGTCAAAATAAATCGATCCTCTAGAACTGAGTTATGACAACTGAGAATTTGAGTGTCCCTATATACGCCAATCCATCTCACCGTAGTGCATGGGTTACTAGTCGTTGCAATCGTCGAGTCTATATAGGAATTGGTGTTGTGTACAAGTCTCACTCTGAAAATGCTTGATCTTGATTGAACATGGTGAGTAAAAAATTACCTAAGGAAATTTTACATACCACCCCCCTACAATGTTGAACTAAGTGGAAAAGATGATAGCAATGGATGTCACAACTGATGGCGAAAGTATGGAGTGCAAGCTAAAGGCGACAAAGATGCAAAACAACATAAGCAAGAAACATTCCAAAATTGTGAGCTCCAAGGCACCGCAAAACAAGCCAGTACAGAGAGACAAATGCCTAGTGACACTCCAAAAACTATCTACACAAGTTGTATGGAATTCACTACTCAAAGGTGGAGAACAAGAGGTACCATAAATAGCCATCATGGACAACAATCCTCGACATAAGTTCCAACAAACAAAACTATTTTAGATACCCATTTACAATTGATGAATCAATACATGTTTATTGAGATTATGAGCAAATCAATATGGTATGCAACCACTCACTTAAAAGAGAGCTAACTGCTCTTCACAACACCTCAAACGATATGGAAAATGGAGACACCAATGTGAAGTTATGGCAAAAACAATGTCGCCAATAACTTTTTACAATAAAATTTGGCAAAAAATACAAATATGGCAAAACACCTCCAAAATCTTGTTTTCTTGTGAATTATTGTGGCTATGGGATTCGATCCCTTATCTCCAATCATATACAAGTAACTTACCAATTCTACTACAATAAGATGTCTCAGTTCACTTTGAAGAGAATCGCCCACACCATCATTGATCAATTGAGCATGACGAAAGTAGATTTGCCAATTCCTTAAATCCCATGTATAATCAACACTCAAATAGAGAGGGTCCAACAACACGAGATAAAATTCAAGCATGTGAGGAAATGTATGCAGCAACACGTATCTATCACTAATGGCATCTCTGAAAGTTTCTCTATTTTTAATTAAATTCAATTTGATCCCTTCACAATCCCCAAATAAGAGCATAAAAAAAATATGCAGCTGAGTGAATTGGCCACCATGTAGAGAGCTGCAATAGAGCCAGATTTGCTTCCGCTACCGGCAGAACTACCCGAATGAAAAATAACGAGTTGGAAATATCATGAGATCACTATGAACCAACTCAACTCAAGAGGTGTTGTTGCACAGAAGTTCATTCCTTTCGAACAAAGATGTCAACGTTGCTTGCCAAGAACACATACTGGACAAATTCCATCAGTACAAGAGACTTTAGGAAGTCCATGAACCAATTTTTGTGTGCTCATCTGTTGCAAGTACCTATAGTTTCTGTTGAAAACTGTGCACATGATAATGGGGATGACGTCGAATGTTTACCACTTTCTCGACAATGCAATTGAAACAGCTCGGAGCAACCGAGCGTGTGTGCCAAACTTAGACCACCTGTTGAAGCTTTATTTGGATCCTTAATCATTTCTTTTTTGTTGTCGAGTTACTTCCCTAGTCCTGGCTCGTGCCACTCTGGGTACTCCGTTCATCATTATTTTGCTTGCTTATAGATTTGAACCCTGCTAACATCATTTGCCATCCTCCTGTGATGTTTGGGTTGTTGGAATAATGTAGAAATGCTAGGCAGGTATCTAGTTATTGGGTTGATGTGTACTTTCTATGATTAGCATGTAGAGGTTTCAGATCCACCTTTCTTGGATCTATGGTTTGGTTTGTTGTGACTATCTACACCTATATATTGTAATCAGTTCTCACGTAATATATGAATTGGTTTGGCCATTCCTTGTGTATGAGAGCGAGCCTTTGTGCTCAGCTCCACATTGCCTCTCTGTCAATGTTAATTTGGTATCAGAGCCCATAGTGGCCTGTTGAAGAGAAGAGCCCATCGTGGCCTACTGTGGGAGCCCGCTATTGCCTTAATATTTTTTTTACAGCTGTTGTATTGAGGCCGTATTGAGGCCGTGATTGTCAACCGTGAGTGAGGCCGTGAGTGCCATTTGAAGAGGTCGTGAGTGCCCATTGTGAAGCTTTCGTGATTGCCAACAGTGAGTGAGGCCGTGAGTGCTTCCTGAGGAGGCCGTGAGGACTCGTGGAGAAGAGCCCAGACCACGATCCGCTGCTATCAATCGCTGTAGAAGACGTGCGTGAAGAAGAGCCCGTGAATGCTATTATTTGAAGAATTCACTCGGGGTTCCAATTGAGCTTCATTTGGCGATTTGTATTCTATTTGTGGCAGAGAGAATTGCCTGACAAATTCTCTCGAGGAAAACCAATTTCGTCTGTACACTGTATTCATTTGTGGAGAGACGAATTTTTTTTCACCTCCAGAATTTCCTTGGCGGATTCCTTGGCTCTCGAAGCCGCCTGATCCGCCGTGAGGGGCTGAATAAAGAAGCGCTCCTTCAAGGGCAGATTCAGGTCCCTATCCTCATCTGAGAGCAACGTTCCCGCTGCAAATCACCCCATAAACGTTAAATCCACGCCAAATTGGCCATCGAAAGGAAGCAAATAAACGATTGATACTCACGCTTGCCGCGTGAGGGAGGAGGGGGGCCATCAACCTTGATTGAGCGGGGGTCCGCGAAGGCTTTCTGAGCGACCGCGCCCACTGTCACGCCGGCGGCAAAGAGCACCTTGTGCAAATCTGATTTTTTTTGAAAACGCATTTGTGTTTCTGGGAACACACTACCGCGTGCATCTCCACGGATACAGAGCGGTACATCAGAACTACCGCGGGCATAAGAACTGCTAGGGCGCGGTAATTTCAAGAGATACGTGGTATTTTTCTCCGCCTCTGCCGCGCCGGTGATATATATCACAAAGGCGGTACTGCATTCTGTGACTGCAAATCACCAATGTAAAGGTAACTATTGCATTTTTTTTTTCTCTCTGAGTTTACGTGAAATGGCTGCCACCTCCCAACAGCCGTTGGCTGATACATATATAAATGAAGCCTCCAAATTGAATGGGGAAAATTATGTCAACTGGAAATTCAAGCTGCAAACCATTCTATAATTATTTGGTGGCTGGACGATTGTGAATGGCACTGAGTTGAAGCCTATTGATCCTGCACTTGTTCCAGATTGGAACAAAAGGGAAGCCAAAGCCAAGGTGACTCTGCGAATGTCTGTGCAAGACAAGATTATCCCTCACATCAGAAATTGTGACACGTCTAAAAAGACATGGGATACGCTTAAAAGATTATATGAAACAACTGATGCAAATCGCATATTGTTTCTGAAGACCAAAATGTTCTCAATCAAGATGGAAGCAAATGAGGGGGTAAGTAAATTCATTTCTCGTATCAAAGATCTAAGTGATAACTTGGCAGCTATAGGTGAAGCAGTAGATAGTACTGATCAAGTAACTATCGCACTGAAAGGTTTGCATCCCGATTATAAAGTGTTTATTTCAGCACTTGCAGCAAGAGAAAAACCCCCAAATTTTGAAGAACTCACAGGTATTTTGCTTCAAGAAGAAGAGAGGATGAAAAATTATGACCTCGAGGCTCGAGGTTCTGATCTCGCACTGATGGCAAGAGGTCGAAATATGCACAGAGGCAAACCATGGGGTAGGCCATGGAATGGAGACAGAGGCAGTTCATGGAACCGAGATAAAGGCAAACAGTGGCATGGAGACAGAGGCAGATCGTGGAATGAAGACAGAGGCAAATTTCACTCAAAACATAAAGGTATGGTTCAGACTGATCATTCTATAAATAATGTAGATGGTCATTATTGGCACAAACCAGGACACCTCAATAGAAATCATTATCAGAAGAAATATTACAGAGGTAGAAGCTACAATGGAAATCACAATCATAATGGGAATTTTGCAAACACAGACACTCCTCCTGAAGATGAATTTAAAAACCTGAGATTATTTATTTCTGAGGATGCTCTGTCTGCTGAGACAGATGATAAGAATGCATGGTTTATAGATTCTGGTGCATCTGCACATATGTCTTGTAGGAGTGAATGGTTCGAAGAATATAATGAGAATCTTAATGACACTCACATCTATTTAGGTGATAATAGGTCACTCAAGGTTCAAGGTTATGGAAAAGTGAAGGTGAAATTAGCTAATGGTGAATTGAAACAGATACATAATGTTATGTATGTTCCTGGTATTAAAAAGAATCTTATTTCTGTTTCAACTATAACCGAATATGACCTAAAGGTAGAGTTTGGCAAGTACCAGTGTCATATCAAAGACATTCAAGACCACTACAAGACTGTTGCTACAGGTTCAAGATGTGGAGGACTATATAAGCTGGATGTGTGCAAAGACAATCATCAAGCACTGGCATCCACTATCATCACCACAGAGGAACTCTGGCATCAAAGGTATGGCCATATTAATCATCATGATCTTATGCTACTTCAGAACAAATTAATGGTTGAAGGTCTGCCTGTTATAAAGAATGTGCATTTAGAATGTAGTGCTTGTGCACTTGGAAAACAGCACCGAGATGCATTCCCAATACATCATGAGAAGAAACAAACTGATCTGCTTGAATTAATCCATACAGATGTATGCGGACCTATGCAGACTAGATCATTAGGAGGTGCATCATATTTTCTAACATTTATTGATGATAGATCTAGATACACATGGGTCTATTTTATAAGAAGAAAAGGAGATGTCTTCGAATATTTCAAGGAGTTCAGAATGATGGTTGAAAAGCAGACAGGAAAATGCATTAAATTTCTCAGATCTGACAATGGAGGTGAGTACGTGTCTGGAGCTTTCAAGAAATACTGTAAGGAGAATGGAATCCAGCAACAATTTACAGTATCCCACACTCCTCAGCAAAATGGTGTAGCTGAGCGAAAGAACAGGACACTAGTTGAATGTGCTCGCAGTATGCTCCAAGGTAAGAACATGTCAAATGGTTTTTGGGCTGAAGCTATTAATACTGCTGTATATTTGAAAAATAGAAGTCCAACAAGGAAATTAGATCTGCAAACACCATTTGAGGTCCTTTATGGATATAAACCTGAGGTTAAGCATCTACGAATTTTTGGTTGTAAAGCGTTTGCACATATACCAAAAGATGATAGAAGGAAACTAGATGCTAAATCCTTTGAATGTATCTTTGTTGGATATCATAATGATCATAAAGCTTATAAGCTATTTCACCCTAGCTCTCATAAGTTAATTGCAAGCAGAGATGTAGTGTTCCATGAACATGCAGATACAAGTGACAAATATGATCAAGGACATACTTCTACTGATGAATATGTGAAATTAAACTCCATCATTCAGCAGCAGGAAGTGGAACAGCCACAAGAGAAGGAGCAGGAACAGAATAGCAGAAGCAATGGAAACAGCAGTAGTCACAGTGAAAATAGCAGAAACAGCATGAGCACTTCTATCAGTTCAGATGAAGATACAGCAGAAAGCAGAAGGATAATGGATGGTACCCCTACAGGCAATGTAGGACTAAGAAGGTCTTCAAGACAGATTCGTCCTCCTTCAAGGTATGATGACTATGCTTTAATGTCCAATGCAATGAATGAACCAATGAATTATAAACAAGCCAAAGATAAAGAAGAATGGGTTGAAGCTATGAATGAAGAATATAACTCTATTATGAAGAATCAGACTTGGGAATTAACAGAGTTACCAGAGAACAAAACACCCATAGGATGTAAATGGCTATTTAAACATAAGCTTAAATCAGATGGTAGCATTGACAGATTTAAAGCAAGACTTGTTGCCAAAGGTTATGCTCAACAGGAGGGAATTGACTTTGAGGAAACTTTTGCACCAGTAGCAAAACTAAACACAATTAGAATTCTGGTTGCATTAGCTACAGCTCATAATTGGAAGACCCATCAATTAGATGTAAAATCTGCTTTCTTAAATGGTGAACTAAAAGAAGAAGTATACTTAGTCCAACCTGAAGGCTTTGTACAGAAAGGACAGGAGCATCTTGTATGTAAGTTAAAGAAAGCAATCTATGGTTTGAAACAGGCCCCTAGGTCATGGTACATAAAGATTGATACCTTCTTTAATCAGAAAGGCTTTGCGAAAAGTAAAAGTGATCCTAACCTTTATGTCAAGAAAGATAAGGAAGGAAATATCTGCTTAATATCATTATATGTTGATGATCTCATTATCACAGGAAATGCTTGTAAGTTGATTGCAGAAATCAAAAATCAGTTATCACAGGAATTTGAAATGAAAGACCTTGGTGAACTTCACTATTGCTTGGGACTTGAAGTATGGAAAGAATCTGGTAAAACTATGATCACTCAAAGTAAGTATGTGAAGGAAATATTGAGCAGATTCCATATGAGTGATTGCAAAGAATCAGTGATTCCTTTAGAACAGAATGTGAAACTAAGCAGTCAAGATGGAACAAAAGATGCAGATGGTTCTTTGTATAGACAGCTAGTGGGAAGTCTGAATTATCTCACTACTACAAGGCCAGATATCTCATATGCAGTCAGCATTCTTAGTCAATTCATGGCTAAGCCAAATGAAAGCCATTGGAAGGCTGCAAAGAAGGTCCTTAGATATCTAAAAGGGACAATGAACTTTGGTCTTTTATATACTGATAAGTTTGATGTTCAATTGGCAGGATTTTCTGACTCTGATTGGGCAGGAAACGTTGATGACAGAAGGTCTACTACAGGATATGCATTCAACATTGGATCAGGGGTCGTAGCATGGAGCAGCAAGAAACAGCCAACTGTTTCTCTATCATCTACAGAAGCTGAGTATAAAGCCATGTCTAGTGCTACATGTGAAGCTGTATGGTTGAGGAGGATTCTTGAAGATATTGGAGAAAAGCAAGCAGGACCCACAAATATACATTGTGACAATCAAAGTGCAGTCAAGCTAGCACACAACCCAGTTTATCATGCAAGAACAAAACACATTGAGCTGCAACATCACTTTGTTAGAGAAAAGATTGATTCTAAGGAAATTAAACTTCTGTATTGTAATACAAGTGATAATGTCGCTGATATATTTACAAAACCCATTGGCAGAATTCACTTTGAAATCCTTAGACAGAAATTAGGTGTTGTAGAAAATCCATTTCTACATTAAGGGGGTATGTTGGAATAATGTAGAAATGCTAGGCAGGTATCTAGTTATTGGGTTGATGTGTACTTTCTATGATTAGCATGTAGAGGTTTCAGATCCACCTTTCTTGGATCTATGGTTTGGTTTGTTGTGACTATCTACACCTATATATTGTAATCAGTTCTCACGTAATATATGAATTGGTTTGGCCATTCCTTGTGTATGAGAGCGAGCCTTTGTGCTCAGCTCCACATTGCCTCTCTGTCAATGTTAATTTGGGTGACACTGGATCGCCAATCTAATGCAGCAAATGTACCTGAATGGACGGAGGAGTAATAAATTTTGAAGTGTGCCTCTTGTGGTAAGTTCAGGCTTCGCACATGTCCTCCCACATAATTTCCTGATATGATAGGGGGTTCCATCCTCCATTCAATACATTTTCCTCTACCATTGATACTTCCATTTCCTATCTTCGGGCTTTGCCACTTATCATCATTCCTTTGCTGCCTTTTCTGCATTGGTTGGGTATAGATTTGTAAAAGTTTGTCCATTAATCCTTACGAATGTTTCTTTCTCCCTTAATGCCATATTTGTTTGCACATCTGCTCCTTGATTATTGCTTCTTAGAATGTGGTACACCTTTATGTTTATGTCTTGTTCTGCAGATTGAATTTTCTTAAACATGTTGTTGAGTTTCATATCCTTGGGCATAATTCTAGTTCTTAGGTGGTTGGTGATTAGCATTGAATCCCCTACAATTACTAGCGATCTTCATCCTTTCTCCTTCGCTAGGAAAATGCCCAAGTAAAGAGCCAAAGCCTCTGCTTGATTGTTTGTGACTTGCTCGATGTTCCAAGCATATTTAATACTAGTAATTCCCCCTAGGGGGATGATCTCCCCACCTGCACCTGCCTCTCCATGGATTGAGGTTATTTTATTTCACTTTCAAAGGGGAATTTTGAAATTCATATAAAGCATTACTATCCAAATAAGTTCATGGTTGGAATCAATTCAAGGAAGTCTTCCTAACTACTCATGATAAGTATCAATTGCAAGAATTGTTTTCTGAATTCAAGGAGATTCATAGAAAAGAACATGATCAGTCCACATAAATAATTAAGTATGAGGTTTATACAACTATATTACATGTTTTATGAAAGAAATAAGCCAATCTAACCAAGAAATGTATGAGTGGTTCCATACATTATCTCCATGGATCAAGAGGAACAGCTATTAATGCAATGTGAGTAATTCCTTTATCCACAAAGGCAAAATAGTTTTAGCTAGATAGCTTGCCCTCAAATTTATCCAAGGCCTAATCTCTAGCTCAAGTAAGGTTGAGCATTCAGTGGAGAAATGGTCATCACAAAGAAAATATAAAATCCAGAAACAACATGGTAGTGTTGCTCTAATGGCACATGTGCTACAGGCATGTGATCTAGACGCATATGCAAATGCATAATATCAACCTGAATGGGAGAATGCTATGGTTGATGAGTATCATTCCTTAATGAATAATTTCACATGGGATTTAGTTCTTCAAACACAATGAAATAATGTAGTGAAATTTCAAAGGGTCTGCAAACCAAATCCACATTGAAAGGCAGTGTTGAAGGACATATGATGCGTTGGGTAGCTAAGGTCTTTTCTCAACAAGAGTTATTATTTTGTAGAATGAAACTAATGCTTTCACATTGAAATAGTCATGTTCATAGATATTTTTAATAGTAGATTTTCTTTCTTATTCATTGAAGTTTATGCGATGGGTTCTTGCTTATGAATTGAAGTTTATTGTGGTCACTTAATTGTTTGTTGTTATATTCATTGTGGGAGGTGGTGGATATAGAGAGCACAAACCAAGAGGATGGGGTACACAAGCATAATTCCAAGTCGAGCCATGCACTATGCAACAATGCCTAGTAGTCTTGTTAATTGGAAAGGTTGGTTAAGCAATTGTTGCAAATGGTTAAGGGTATTCCAACTATAGTCATTTTTTCAATAGATACATATATCTTTTATCTCAAGTATGACATAATTGATAGGTTTGGGGAGTCATTGACCCCATGTTCTACCTAGGGATGTTGGGATGGGGGTAATTTGGATGTTAAGTTGATATACTTTATTGATTTGTTTGCGATACATTAGACATCATATTGTTATGTTAGAAACATAATCATTGGTGATTAGTGATGGTAGTGGGGATGCTACCAAATGATATTTGGTGAGAGCTAGTTAGTTACAAAACTATTATCCCTTCTGGTTGACATTCATTTGGTCGTGTTCCACATTGGATATATTGGTCAATGGGAGTTATATCTAGAGATTTGTTGCAAGATCGATATATTGTCTTGTTTCCTACCCTAGTCAATGGAAATCTATATGGCATTCACAATTATAAATGGAATCCAAATTCCACTAGTACTTCTCTCTTTTTAATAATATTGATGTCTTGGTGCTTTCTTCTATTTAATGGATTAATTCCACTATAATTCAATCAAATTTTCCAACTTATAGAAGAATTAATCTATTAAAGTATAGAAATAATTTGGTTAATACATGACCCCATCACACAAAGAAGTGAGATGGATTCTACAACCCACGTGAGGGTGGAGGTGACCAGTGAACATGCCCTCATTTGGTTCCAAACCCAGCTTGTCATTCCAAAAAGAATGTGGATGAACCCCATGAAGCTCCTCTTTTGACAATTCTTCCATCAAATTAAAATTATCTTCTTTTGACAGTTCTTCCATCAAATTGGCATTATCTCCTTCAGTAACAAAACTGGGGATAAAGTTACCATTCTTACCACTAGGAAGGTTGTGTTAGAAAAACAGGATCGCAAAGCAATAACAATAAACAAGATGCAAATATAAATCACATAAACACATTACAAGAGAGACACCAATATACGTGGTTCACCCAATCTGGGCTATGTCCACGGAGAAATTTCCAATCCTTTATTATTATACCATCCAACAAAATGAAGGGATACAACCTACAGCACATCTGCTGCAACTTCCTCTTCACTCTATCTCAGTCTCTCTTACACAATCACATAGATATTTACAATGTTACAATACATTACACATTCGTATTAAAATATCTTCCTTTTAAAGGGGAATTGCCATGCGAAAATACTACGAGATACCCAATACCATGGGCCCGCAAACTGTTGGCCAACAAACAACCCAAAAAAATTCTTTCAGGGGCCCGCTAACCCCTGGAACCCCATGGGGGGGTGATGTCCCCCGGATGGGATGAGTGTACAGTCCACCTACACAACATATAAAATTGGGGTACAAACACAGCTGAAACAACAACATCTATGGATCAGGAAGATCGGGCTCCGCAACCAACAATCTCCCACTTTGAGACTAATCACAGCAACTCCACCGTTGTTGAACTATGCTCTGAACCTTGGACCTGGTAAATTTCTCATCTTCACCTTCATGCTTAAGGGCCAACTGAAACCGAGCAGCAACCCAATTTCTCTCTGGGTACTACCTTTGCCAACATATCTGCAGGATTATGGCTAGTGTGTATATTTTCCAACTTCAACGGTTCATCTTCCAGAACAAACAGTATGAAATGGTACTTGATTTGTATATGTTTAATATTATAATGGAAGGTTAGGTTCTTTGCAATATGAATGGCACTCTGGATGTCACTGTACAACCTGTTATTCTCCTGCTTCTTAGCCAATTCCTTCATGAACCTCTGTAACCAAATCATCTCTTTACTAGCCTATGTAGCAACAACATACTTTTCTTCCATTGTTGAAAGTGCAAGAACCTTTTGCATCTTCGAAATCCAACTTACTATCGTTCCACCTAAAGTAAAGACATACCATGTGGTGCTCCTCATGTTATCTTTATCACCTGCCATATATGCATCAACATATCCATGTAGAACAGTGTCTGAACCTCCAAAACATAATTCATGAAAGGTAATACCTCTCAAATACCTGAGAATCCACTGTACTACCTTCCAATGTTCTTTGCCTAGATTTTTCATATACCTGCTCACAACTCCCACTACATGTGCAATATCTGGTCTTGTGCACACCATGGCATACATCAAACTGCCAACTACTGATGAATAGAGAACCTTGGACATGTAGTATATCTCTTCTTATGTCTTGGGACACATCTCCTTACTTATTTTGAAATGGTTATCCAAATGCACGTACTAACTAGTTTTGAATTCTGCAATCTAAACCTCTCCATCACCTTTTCTATGTACTCACCCTGAGACAATTTCAATGTGCGATTTTTCCTGTCTCTTGTTATTCTTATACCAAAGATTTTCTTTATAGAATTAGCACCCAAATCCTTCATCGCATAAATGAATTAGCTAACTTCTTTTTTAGCAAATTTATATCCTGCATGTTAGACCCTGCAACAAGCATGTCATCCACATACAATAAAAAGATAATATATCTTCCATTATCTAACCTCTTGAAATAAACACAGTGGTCAGAATGGCATCTACTATAACCATGTTCTATCATAAACCTATCAAATTTCAAATACCACTACCTTGGATCTTGCTTCAATCCATATAATCTCTTCTTCAACCTGCAAACTAAATTCTCCTTCCCTTTGACCTCATACCCCTGTGGATGCTGCATATAAATCTCTTCCTCCAAATCCCCATGGAGAAAGGTTGTTTTTACATCTAACTGTTCTAGATGCAAATCTTCTATCGCCACTAGATTTAAAATAGTTATAATTGAAGTAATTTTAACAACATGAAAAAATATTTCATCAAAATCTATACCTTTCTTCTATGAAAACCCCTTTACAACAAGTATCGCCTTGTACCGCTTCTTTCCTCCATCTTCTTCCTTCAACCTGTAAACCCATTTATTCTGCAATGCTCTTTTTCCTGCAGGAAATTGAACCAAATCCCAATTATGGTTTCTTACCAATGAGTCCATCTCCTCATTCATGCCTCGCTCCCACTGCTTTCTAGTTTCCACCTGCATTCCTTCATTAGAACATTCTGGTTTACCAGAGTCAATCATCAATAAATAATACATTGAAGGAGATTATCATTCAGGGGGTTTGCTTGACCTAGTAGATCATCTAACACTTGGAGGAATATGAGGTGCCTGTTGTTGTTCTTGATTTTCCAACACCTTTGGAACTTCATTTTCTTTGATTTCATCAAGAATTGTGTACTCAGTGTTTTCATTTTCATGTTTCTTTCCCTGCAACTGATCATTATACATGACCTTTTCATTGAATACCACATCTCTACTCCTAATGATTTTGTTATTTTCATAATCCCATAAGCGATAACCAAAATCATCAACCCCGTATCCAATAAAGGTACATTTCTTGGATTTAGCCTCAAGCTTTGTTCTATTTTCTTTATCAATATGGACAAATGTTTCACAACCAAAAGTTCTCATAAATGGGTAGTTTACCTTTTTACTTGTCCATGCCTCATCTGGAATACCACCATCCAAATCGCTTGAAGGTCCTCTTTTTATTAAGTAAACAATAGTATATACAACATCTTCCCAAAACTGTAAAGGCAACCCTGCATGCAATCTCATACACCTTGCATGCTCCATGATTGTTCTATTCATCATTTCTGACACACCATTTTCTTGTGATGTTCCTGGGACTATCTTCTCTCGATGAATCCCATGGTATGAACAATAACTATCAAACTCCTTGCCACAATATTCACCTCCATTATTGTATTTGATACACTTCAACCTTTTTCCTGTCTCATTCTCAACCAAAGCTTTCTATTTCTTAAAGTAGCAAATACATCAGATTTTTTTCGAATGCAATAAACCCAAGTTTTTCTAGTTGCATCATCAATAAAAGTAGCATAATAACAAGAAACACTAAGAGATTATACCTGATCCGGTCCCCATACATCTGTATGCACAATCTCTAACTCTTCACTCTTCTTCTGTTTCCCAACCCTGAGAAATATAACTCTCTTATGTTTTCCATAAACACAGTTCTCACATAATTCCAAACTTACATGCTTAAGATCTGACAGCAACTTCCATGAGTGAAGAATATGTATTCCCTTCTCACTCATGTGGCCAAGCCTATGATACCACAATGTTGTATATGTTCCCGTGGAAGCTAAAGAGATAGAATAGTCATTATTATGAGGACATAAATACAACATACTTATCATGTCTCCTTTTTTTATCACCATCGATCATTTAGTGATCTTCCACCACATTTCTCCAAACGTAGATAAACAACCACCATCTCTCAACTTCCCTGTTGAGACCAAATTTCTTTCCATAGCAGGAATATGCCTTACATATTTCAGCAACCATTCACCTTAATTCTTTAACTTTATCCGTACCTTACCCATTCCAACAATTTTACATGGCGCATCATCACCCAATAAAACATGTCCAAAATCACCTTAAACATAATCATAAAGAAATTTCTTATGGGGTGTAGCATGACATGAAACTCCTGAATCTACTACCTAGTAATCACTAGTATTATCCAATGCAAGAATCAAAACATCTTGTAACACATCACCTGTTACATTTTCTTCCTGAGTAGTCTCATGTTGTCCATCTCCTTTTTTCTTTAGTTATCTGCAGTCTTTCTTCAGATGTCATTTCTTTCCACAGTTTCAGCACTCTATCTTTCCCAGCCTGGACTTGGATCTTCCCTTCCTAGACTTGTTGTGATTACCTGGGCTCTTTCCTCTCTCTCGTTGTCTTCCCCTTCTCTCCACGGTCAACGCATTACCTAATGTCTCACCTATGCTTTTCCTTCGCATTTCCTCACTAAGAATAACACCAACAATATCATCAAATTTCAAAGTGTTTGAACCAGAGACAGAGTTACTTACAACCATGACCAATCCGTTCCAGCTTTATGGCAATGAGCACAATATTAGAAGAGCCCTAACCTCATCATCAAAGTTCACATTTACAGAACTTATTTGGTTTGTAATCGTATTAAATTCATTTAAATGATCAACAACATATCCACCTTCTGACATATTCATATTAAATAAACGCTTCATTAGAAATACCTTGTTGGAGGCCGATGGTTTTTCATATAGTTTACCTAATGCACTCATCAGACCCTCCGTTGTCTTTTTCTTTTGAAATATTGAAAGCCACCGACGAATCCAAGCACAGTTTTATTGTTTCCAGTGCCTTTTTGTCAAGAACATCCCATTCTTCGTCCTTTATAGCCACCGGCTTTTTTGCTTTTCCTCCCAATGGTAAGAATAAATCCTTCTGATACAAATAGTCCTCCATTTGCATCTTCCATAATTGGTAGTTTTGGTCGTTAAATTTCTTGACCTTAAACTTTCATTCTTTCACCATTGCTCCCACTCAAACTAGGAACCCTTCTTTCCAGCGAGTTTATATGTCAAATAGACCTTTGTCTCTGATACCAATTGTTAGACAAACATGATCGCAGAGCAATAACAATAAACAAGATGCAAATATAAATTACATAAACACATTACAAAAGAAACACCAATATACGTGGTTCACCCAATATGGGATATGTCCACGGAGAAATTTTCAATCCTTTATTCTTATACCATCCAGCAAAATGAAGGGATACAATCTGCAACACATTCGCTGCAACTTCCTCTTCAAACTCTCTCGGTCTCTCTTACACAATCACAGAGATATTTACAATGCTACAATACATTACATAGTCGTATTACAATGTCTCCCTTTTAAAGGGGAATTACCATGGGAAAATACTACGGCCTACCCAATACCATGGGCCCACAAACCATTGGCCAAAAAACAACCCAAAAAATTTCTTGCCCCCCACATCCCCCCACTGGGATGAGTGTACAGTCCACCTGCACACCATATAAAACTGGGGTACAAACACGGATGAAACAACAACATCTTTGAATCAGGAAGATTAGGCTCCACAACCAACATGTTGAATGTTGAGGTGTGAGGGTCTCTTGCTCTTTGTGTGCTGCATTCTAATTTGAGTCCAAGTCGAGTCCAATTGGACCCTAATTTGCTAGTTCCAAGCGCAAGTCTACATTTTAAAATTTTGGCTTCAAGCCCAAGTTTGATCTTCAATTTGGGATAGGGATTTCATGGTATGCCTAAGGCAATGAATACTCGACGTTAGTTTGATGAATCGTTGACTTTTTTTCTTCTCAATAAATTATAGACATCTCTTTTTGGACGTTTAGTCTACTTTGAAAATGTCTTTTTCGAACATTTATCCCATGTCACGTCTACAACGTGGATGACTCTTTTTGGATGTTTTAACGATGTTAGAATGGTGTCGATTGAATGTCAATACCACAAATCCGACATCGATTAAGCAGAGAATAATCGACGTCAGTTCGACAGATGGCCCACTTAGTCTTTTTTGGTCAATGGATTTTGGACGTCGCTTTCTCGACATCGGGCTGACGTTACTCCAATTTGTAGATATCACTTTTTGGATTTCGGATAGACGTTTTATCTACTTTACACACGTCGCTATGTTGACATTATAACGATTTTTGGGTCGACGATTCATCAGAAACATACAATCTAGGGAAGAAGGAAGAAATATCGCTTAAGAGACGATAACAGAGATTGCTTAAGCAACGTCACTACGGTAACGTTCAGCCGACATTTAATAGTATCCTCTACCGACGCTAAAAATCATCAATGTGATGGCGAAAAAGGGGCCAAACACAGTAGTGACAGGTTTATTTTGAATTATTATGTTTGCATTGCTCTTTTTAAAGATACGGTTCAAGAAATCAGATGCTACAGTATACAAGTTATGCTTTAAATGGTTGGAACAAAGGCATGAGGAACAGGTCGATAGGCATAAGAGTTATATGATATCGTTTTTGGGATTATGTTTGAAGGAAGGTTTGACTGCTATAGAAGTATAGATATTTCTTAATAGAACATAAATGCATGGTATATGGGTGTTTTATAAAGACTTCAAAAGGAAGATCTTGTTTATTATGCAAGGAACAAAATATATACATTAGCATATATGGATAGAATGTAATTTTGACACTTCATTGAAGTAATATAAATTACGGGTTTTTTTGCGGAAAAAATATAACATAAATATTAAGTAACCATCATGTAATATTATATATCAGTATATATTACATCTATTTTTAATATTATATAAATATAATAGTTTTAAAAAATCTATAATTTATAATAATTTCCGATATAACAATTGAATTTTTTAATAAGTTTTAGAAAACGATGTTAGATTTCACACTCAAAAGTAGCAAATCAACACCCCAACAATTATAAAATGTCAAAACCAATCGATCAACCCAAATTTTGTTCATCTTCAAAGCTTTAATAAATCTTGTGTTATACTAACACAGGATATTTCCAAAAGATAGAACACCTTCAGAAACCTTTCACACAAACAGATCACAAATCAACACACCAATGTTTTTACGTGGTTTAAACCTTCGAAGAAGGAAAAACTCCACAACCCCAGCCAAATAGCTATCTGAGGCAATATTATTATGTAAAATAAAAATAATGTTACAATAATATTATCATAATCAATCATCTACTGCAAATTATGTGCCTCCATGCTCTTTAAATAGAGATCATGGACCAATAGGGTGTTAAGCCACGAATCAATAGTCATTATGATCAAGGTGAGAATAAACCGTTGGATCACTTTGTCTAGAACATATCATGACCATTGTATTACATATGTACAAATGCATACTAATGCATACTAAAGAAACAAATTTGACCTAAAGATATGTAATAACAAGTTGATCTTAACTAACTTCTAAGTATCTAAATATCCTAACATCCCCCTTAAGAACAACTTGGGATAGGATTGAAGGATTTACAAAAGTGACACTGTAGGAGAAGGAAGGAGCCATTAGAGCATATCCCCCTTAATGACAAATTCATGAACTCCTAACAGAGATCGAAGTACAAGAAGGGAATATCTAGCTCAATGTGTTTGTTGAACTCCTAACTTAGTTTATGTGTTTGAATCAAGCTTAGTTTATGAAGGGAATATCTAGCTCAATGTGTTTGTTGGACTGTTTTTGAACTAGATATTTGGCAAGCTTCATGTCACTCCAATTGTCACACCAAAGAGTAGTCGGATGTTGTTGCTCAAATCCAAACTCTAAAAGTATCCATCGAAGTCACAAAGTTTCTTGACTTACATTAACTGCGGCTCGATACTCTACTTCTATTGAAGAAAGAGCAAGAACTTGTTGTTTCTTACAAGCTAGACTGACAGGTTTGGAACTATGACTAAAAACATAACCTACAGTAGACTTTCCATTATCAGCGTCGTCAACCCAATGTCAATTAGTGAAACCAACCAACAAAGGAGTCCCCCTTGAATTGTAATTAATACCAAACTGAATTGTACCCCAAATATATCGAAGTATCCATTTTGTTGCTTTCCAGTGGCTTTCATGGGGTGTTTGCATATAGTAGGAAACAAGACCAACAACAAAGTAAATATCATGATGGGTATGAATCAAGCACAAGAGACTACCAAAGAGATAATGATACATGGTGGCATCTACTTCGAGTGAAGTACAAGTGGCATAAAGTTTGACTCCGTACTGGAAGGGAGATGGAGTTGGTTTACAATCTTCCATGTGAAAGAGACAAAGAAGGTCACATGAATACTTGGACTAAGAAAGAAATATTCCTTCTTTGGTTTGCAAGATTTGGAGGCCAAGAAAATAATGCAAATTATGCATAAGTCTGTCATTTCAAATTTATTCTTAAGGCTTGTTTCAAATGGGTTAAAAGTTTATGGTCACTACCAATAAGAAGAAGGTCATCAAAATAAAGAACAAGGATGATGAGATGGTTTCCTACTTGGTATAGACATTGGATTCAAAATGGCATTAGAAAAACCAATGTCCAAGAGAAGGCTATCCATTTTGGCATACCAGGCTCAAGGAGCTTGCTTAAGGCCGTATAAGGATTGCTTAAGGAAATAGACAAGGCTAGATTCATTTTGAACATAGTGAGGAGGTTATTCCATGTAAATTTATTGCTACAAATACTCATGCAAGAAGGTGGACTTGACATCCATTTGATGGACCTCCCATTTATGTTAGGATTCAGAAGCAAGAACAAGGCAAATGGAGTTCATTTTGGCAATAGACGCAAAGGTTTCATTGTAATCAATTCTTTCAACTTGAAAAAATCCTTTGGCAACTAAACTTGCTTTAAGTCTTTCAACACTTCCATCAGGATGGCATACTTAGTTCAATGCACCCATTAACGTCTGACAAGTTTTCTTCTTTTCAAAAGAGTTAAAAGATCCCAAGTATCATTTTCCATTAATGAATGATATTCTTCATCCACAGTTGCATCCCAATTTGGATTTCCCGAAGCTTCTGCAAATGTATATGAATGGTGATTCTCTAAAACTTGATCCAAAAGAACTGGCTTGATGAAACTATGAACGTGTTTGACGTTGATCTTTGGGATCATTGGCAATAACACCACCAACTCTGCATGTTGAACAGACCTATAGAGGAAGTGGTTGTGCTGGCGCAACTAGAGGAAAATGAGCAGGCGGAGGTGGATTTTTCGTCCTCTTGTCATCATCATAAGTCGGAGTAGGAACACTCTCAAGGAATTTGGGAGTAGAATATGGCACAAGCGCCGAAGATGGCTCGCAAGCCATAGATGGCACAGACATGACAATATATTTTCATCAAATTTAACATTTTTTCTAATAATTATATCATGGGAATGTGGTTGAAGAAGTCTATAACCTTTGGCATCTTCAGAATATCCATCAAATGTCCAATTTTCACTTTTAGGTTGTAATGTTTTCATTTTTCATCAAGAATATGAGTCCATGTTTCACTACCAAATACACAAAAATGGTTGACATCTGGTTTAAAGATATAACATTTGGTTCTTCCGATGTTATATCTTTTAAAGCTTTCGTGGGAGTGTGATTAACTATGTAATTGGCACAATTAATGGCTTTATCCCAAAATTGAAGACTTAGTACCTTAGCTTGGAGCATACAATTAGCCTTTACTTTTACTATGCACTTCTTTCTCTCAGAAACACTATATTGTTATGGTGTATATGGAACAGTATGTTGCATTTGAATTACATGTTGAATGAAGTAACAAGTGAAATTTTTGTTTACATATACCTCTCCATTATCTATTCTTAACTTCTCTATTTGATGTCCATATTGTTTCTCTACAAGGGCCTTGTAGGCCAAAAACTTCACTCTTAAGTTTTAAGAATTCAACCAAAGTGCATTTGGAGAAGTCATTAATGAAAGTTAATAAATACATGAAGCCAGAGAAAGAAACAGAAGGGAGTGGACCACACAAATCAATGTGAACAAGCTGCAAGGGGGGGAAGGCATGACACACGTTTTTTCGAAATTGTCCTGATGATTTTTCCCAAGAACACACCTACAATAAACACCATCTCTGCGAAAGACAAGAGGAAGACCAGTCACCATTTTCTAACTACAAATTTGTTACAATGAGCGATAGTTTAAATGACCAAATAACTCATGCCAAAGTGTGCTCAAGTCATTGCTATGAACAACAAAAACTGAGGGAAAAAGGTGATGACCCAAAGTTTTTGAATTTGTACAATCTAATAATATCATCATCAATTCTAGTGGTTAGGACATGTTTAGGATCTTTGAAGTCATCAATTACAACTTGGGGAGGTGAAACGCAATAGCCTTACATTCACCAAAATAAGTGATTTGATAGACTAACAACAAATTGCAGGAAATTCTTGGAACACATAATACATTATTGAACTTAACATCATCTACCTGAATTGCTCTGAATCACACAACATTACGAGATTTATCATCGCCAACAAATAATTCTTTGGTGTTACATTCATTCATAATAGAAAATATGGCGTTATCCTAAGTCGTATGATGAGATGCTCTAAAATCAATGAGTCACTCATTAGAAGAAGAGGAGGAAGATGCATTGAAGTAAAGACCATAAGATCAAGTGCATGTCCATGAGTTGTAGAGTCAAAAGACAAATCAAGGTTGATGGTTTGCTTCTTCATTGTTGCTTCCAACATTGCCATCATCTTGAAACACTTTGATTCCACAAGACCATATTTCCCACAAAAATTGCAATGGCACTCAATCTTCTTATCTTTTGATTTGGTTCATTTTTCACCATTGGAAGGATGAGTTGGATTAGTGAGTTTGGGACCCTTGTTTTGCTTATTATTGCAAGGATGTTGCTTCTTGGGATTCTTGATTTTGTTCGTTTATTGTGCCACTAAGGCTTTGCTAAATGTATTAGCAATGTTGATTATTCCAAGATGTATAAGTTTATCTTGCTCTCTAATCAAGGAATCAAAAAAATATTCAAGAGTGGATTCTGCATAGTGAACCCCTAGAGATTCCTTCATGGAGTAAAAGGTAGATACAAAAACATAATAGACAAGACAAAACTTGGAAAGAATATGGAAAATACATTATTTGTCTTTCATTTTTATGTCGCATTCTTCAACTAAGAGTAAGGGTTTTGTACTTTGATAAATAGTCTTAAATGCAAGAAAAATCACTTGGCTTTACGGCAAGCAATTCATTTGCAAGTTGGTGACCTTGAATCTCATTATGTTTCCTAACACAATTTCCAAGCCGTATATAATTTATCAAGTCCTTGAAGGTGGAATCATAAATCAATAGAAATTGAAACCCCAATTAATCAACGAGATTCATCACATTTATTGGCCCAATTTATTTTTTTGTTATCATTAGTGGGTTTGATTTATTTTTCCAATGTGATCTGATAAAGTCCTCTACTTCGTAGGACATCCTCAGTATGGGCTTTCCACAAGAAGTAGTTGGTATTGGTAAGAATAATATCATATGAAACGGCCATATTATAATACACACATAATATAGATTAAAAACAAAATGATAGCCTAGATGCAAAGATCTCGAAAAAATAGGCAGTTTTAAAAAATGGCATTCAAAACGGACTTTGGATGCCAAAGTTATCCCATTTTGAAGAAATGCATAAAAAAGAGTCAAGGAGCCACGTAGTACGCAAAGATGATCAATGTGGTGATTGGAGAAAAAATGCAATAAAGAATTCCCCCCTACTAACTTTTCCTTTAAACTCACTTTTATAAATAAGTTGTTTCAAAATAAGTGACCCACTTTTATCAATTAAGTGGGAAACACTTTTACAATATAGTTACTTTATAACTTAAAGTTGCATGAACTTTTTCAAAAAATAACAAAAAGAAGGTCTTCAACCCAAGACCTCTTATTTTTTAAAGTAACTTTCAACCACATGAAGTAAGCAAAAGATTTAGTATATTATGGAGGAGAATGGAGTTGTTGTTGTTGTTGTTGTTGTTTGAAGAACGTGCCTACCCAAAAAAACCTTGCTTTTTGATATGCAAGAAACTTTACACAAGCACACAAAAACAAAAGGCAAAATTCAGAAACTAAAATGCCTCAAATTTGGGGTTAGTCCTTGGTTAGCTTCCCGAAAAATGTAAGTTTTCTCATTTTTATGGCTATATCTTGGAAAACGGAAACATTTTTCAATGAAACGAAAAGTGTTTCCAACTAAAAGCAGCACTCCAAACACAATGGAACACCTCTCTCAGCACAAAAATGCTAAGAAATGTCAAAACCAGAAACCCTTTGACATATATGGCAACATTGGTTCAAGATCTCAATCATCAATGGAAATAGAACTTCATAAGAGCTCAAATACCATGTTCGATTAACACATGATATTTTCATAAGAACCTTCACAAATAGATCAGAAATCAACACACCAATGTTTTTACGTGGTTAAACCCTGGAAAAGAGAAACACTCCATGACCACAACCAAATAGCTACTTGAGGCAATATTATTATGAAAAAAAAAATATGAGCTTCTCATAATTGATCTTTGAGCAATTTGCCCTCCATAATCTTTAAATAGAGATCATTGACCAATTGGAGGTTAAGCCGCAAATCAATTGTCGTTAAGATGAAGGTGAGAATGAACCATTAGATCACTCTATGTCTAGAACATATCGTGATCGTCGGATTACATATATACAAATGCATAAAGAAACACGCTTTCTAAAAACACATTATAACTAGTTGATCTTAACTAACTCCTAAGTGTCTAAATATCATAATATTTCAAATGTCACATTCATAAACTTTAATAAATGTCGAATACCACATTAATTTGTGAACTTGAATCCCCAACGAAGCACCTATCTAGCTTACATGTTGATGGCACATGGTTGTTTAATGATTATTACCATGCTTTGATTATAATTCCATGTTCATACATTATGCTACGATTGCAATTGTTAGAAGTATGCACCGAGTGATTATTTCCAAATGTATCAAGTGATTTGGTTTCTCACCATTTTTCCATATGATGATGATTTAGCTCAGTTGACTATATTATTTACTAGCTCATTTCAAGTTCTCGTAGGCAGATTTGCAAGGCTGTGAAAGCAGGGTTTTTGTGATTATGTTGAAGGATATAGTCATTTGATGTGCACTCTTATCCTACTAGCCCGAATTGAGGTGTTTTACCATATTGAGCAACTAATAAAGTGAAGTGTCAACCAAATCAAAGCAAGTGATGGTGACTAAAGGCCTACCCTCACGTCAATTCATGGCAAATGATAAGGATTCATGATCATAGTTGATATAGAGTTTCACCATTTACCACATCAAAATGCTTTCAAAAATATGACGCAACTCTTGGATTTATTGAAAATTTATATATAGCAAATTCAGTAAATTCCTCCATTGTAAGCTGTCACACCCACGCTTGAATCAAAGGCAAGTCTATGATAAAAACGTATGCTTTTGCACTCCACTATGCATGGATGGCAAATGAATCTCAACCCGTATTGTTATCCAACGGATGAGACCGTTTAAAGGTAAAGACTTCACACTTGTGTCGTAAATCCCATATCATATTCCGCCTTGGGGCTTTGCTTGCGTGCTATGGGGAAGAGATTTTGGTGTTGCTCATTGTAACGAGTATTCATAATGTTTTGGTTGAGCGCTATCCATGTTTTTGCATTAGCCATGGGTGCGTTTGTAAATTGTAGGGAGGGTGACTGGGAATTCAAGCTAAATGATTAAGCTAAATTTGTGTGTTTTCTTTCGTCCACAGTAAGAATTGGTTTTAGGTAATCAAATCATAAGCTTAAGCTTAAAGGTGTTGTTTTGAAAGGACAAACGACCATGGACAAAGCTTGGCTGTTAACCCCATCTAGCAATGGAAGAAAGGAACTTGGAGCCTCTAAAAAGAGCTTTTGATGTGTTGTTGACATGCTTCTTCAATTATGCTTATTTGTTTGATTTTACCCAATAAAAGCTGTTCCTCATACTTGCAAAATACAAAACACGGCTCCCTTCTAGTAATTTTTATTCTTCAACTTGCTTGTTTATTTGATTTCAGCCAAGAAAATGTATGCAAAGCTACAAGCTCTTGAATGACACTTTTTTTCAACATTGAAGCCTACATCCCTTTTGCTATCAACTTATGAGCGTTTTTTATCTTTAGTTTTAGCTATTAGAATTTTTGTATGTTTACGAATCCATTAAAACATAAAAATTTCAAGTCCCATTCGATTTTTTATTTCGCCCAAAACGAACTTCTCCTTCCTGAAGAGTAGATGGCAACATTTTAGCTTTGATAATCAATGGCTTCTGATAACACTGCAAAGGGAAATTTTGACATAAGCAGAGCATTGGCACTGGGATATGCTTGTGCATTTTAATTTTCATCATTGCGGACTTTGCCATTATTGGCATCAATGCCGAGAATGACAGGAATGTGTGAGTGCTGTGTGCCAATTATGGATATATATATATGAGCTTTTCATGGTGAATATGTTGGTATATATATATCCATCTAAAACCTTGACGATTTCGTTTGTCCGGCCAAAACATGGTAGGAATCGGGAAATATGAAATTTAAAAATCCAGCGATTTGTGTCGATTAAATCATTTTTCTGTACATCTAGATGAATTCAGCACCCGAAAACCCCCCAGGGCATTCAAATTATGCAGGATTAATACTGTTATTTTAGATTCTAAAAATTCTATGGAGTCAGACATATTCATGCCTGAAAAACAATTTTCTCCGGGCAAAATAGTAGAGGCTTTAGACAACTCGTGTATATATATATATATATATGCGCTTTTCATGGTGAATATGACAACAGTTGCTTTTTGCATAACGCAACTCTGCAAGAATACAGGCCCATGTGGCATATCTTACTGTGAATATAATTTACCATCGTATAAATGAAGCAAGTCTTTATTGTGAATAATAGCCATGCTGGTTTTCGTTCTTTGAGGATGCGTGGATGAATGCAATCGGCAGAATGTGAATGTGTCAAATCTAAATCTAGTATGTTTGAAGTCGTGCAAGCTTGGATTGTATACCTTTGCAAATCTAGATATATGGAACATGCTTCAGATTTAAAAATGTGTCCTCATGCAGATTGAAGATGTGGAATAGTTAATGGTGGATGCTTGAATGGATGAATGGGCTAAATGTTTGCAGCATTAGTCTCTTTCAACCTATTCTTGCTTGTCCTCACCGCATTATACACAAGTTGTGTTCATATATGCTAAACAAGTTTGCCCATAGACGAACACTTCGTCTGACTTGGTTTTTAATATTGCATGCATATTGAATCACGATAAGGAAATTTTGTGGTGTTATTTACTGAGTTCCCTCATTTAAAATTGATTTTTATGTTTTGTTGCATCAACAAGAGACAGAGACACCTAGATGCTCTTCTCTTAAATATTCCAATATATTCAAGAGAAAACAAGATAGTCATATAAACAAGGATGGCGATATTTTATGTCAAGGATTAAACAAAAAGAAAATCACATCCCACTATCTTGTGTCAAGAAATGAACAGCCACATAAACAAGCATGGCAATATTTAATGTCAAGGATTAAACAGAAAGAAAATGGCATCCCACTATCTTGTGTTAAGAAATGAAGTCATATAAACAAGCGTGGCAATTTTTTATGTCAAGGATTAAACAAAAAGAAAATGGAATCCAACTATCTTGTGTCAAGAAAATGAACAAAAATGACATCCCACTATCTTGTGTCAAGAAATGAACAAAAGTAGGAATTCTATTTAATATAAAATCACTCATAACTATTAAAAAAATGATCTCACACAATGTTAACGTCATCCATATCTATACAATTGAAAAGCATTAGAACTGGCCTCATTCATATCTATAAAATTGAAAAGCATTAGAACTGGCCTCTTTGGGGTCTCGGGTTGATCTCTCATAGTCATTGACTATGTTGCATGTCATTGACTATGTTGCATGCTTCATTGATTGTGATATTTCAAAGGATTGTAATCTACAGCAACAGGTTTAGATACTATTCACACAATCAAGAAAGTGTCCACAAATTTTTTTTAAAAACAAAAACCACATACAAGATACATAAATCTTTGTATACATTGTATAGCGTACATCTAAAAAATGCTCAACCAAGTAAAGTATCACAACAAATGGTTGGGAAGAATGTTGTTATACTCCCCACCAAGATTCAATTCTTATTATATAACATGTTATGTAACCAATATGTAACCAAGGTTTCCTTATTCCAAGTGAAAAAGCAAAAACAAAAAAAACATCCATCCCTCACACATAACAAGAGTGCTTGATGAGATTCTAGGAGAGCATCGCACCAAAGACATATGTAACTAAGGTTTCCTTATTCCAGGTGAAAAAAACAAAAACAAAAAAACATCCATCCTCACACGTAACAACAGTGCTTGATGAGATTCTAGGAGAGCATCGCACCAAAGACAAAACCAACAAGCAATAGTAAAGATGGTGTAGAGAGGCAAGCCGAGATCATTAATGCTACATACATCCATATATATACATTCCACAAAATAAGACGATACTGAAAATTATTAAGCTACTATCAACACAATGCCAAGATTGAATATAATCAATTAAACATTATAGCACCATCATAATCATAAATCTTCACGACAGAGAAAAACAAATGCTCCGAAATGCATCTTGTAGGACACTCAAAATTATTACGAAAAAGCGCCACTATAATAAATACAATAAGCCAAAAGAGTATTGATTTCACCGTAATTTTCAGTGTCAAAAAAAAAATTTCCGGCATTGGCTACTCCTGATTTTTTCTGCTGCCCTTTTATATAAAGAAAACCGAGGGAAAAAATGCAGAGTATTATTTATCCATAAGCTGGCCATTAGAAGGCTCTCTCCAAGCAAAACCGAGTAAAAGCATGTAAATTATTTATCCAATAAGTTCGCCATCACAAGGCACTCTCTTCACATGCTAAACATCAAAACTTTCTCAAAGATGCCCAAACATTTTTATTTAGTATGGCTCTACAGGCTTGCGGAAATTTGCTCCTGCATAGACTGCTGCTGACCCCAGTTCCTCCTCAATTCGTAAGAGCTGCAAAGGCCACAATACAGGATGTGTAAATAAAAGAGTAAAGATTGCACAAATAACCTATTCCAGAAAAATCAGAAGACCAGATTGTCAAGATATGCCTATATTGTGAAAGCACCTGATTATATTTGGCAAGTCGCTCAGACCTACAAGGAGCACCTGTCTTGATTTGGCCCTGAAGATGCAGACATACAACTAGATCAGAATTGAAGTTAATTGCCCTAATTGCTTCATAATATTCAAAGAAATCTTCCATCCCCAACTATACAACAGAAAAAGCTTTTGACTGCCTACACACTCGAGGCTTCGCATGACACTATAGAGTCTAAACACATCTTGAACTTACTAGTCCCTCTAAAGTAACCAAATACTGGAAATGAGCATTACCGTGGACAAGCCCACTGCCAGATCTGCAATAAAGGTGTCTTCAGTTTCGCCACTGCGTACATGCAATGAGAGAACCATTAAAAATTCCAGGATTTTGATCTCATATATGACAACTTTTAAGTTCCAAAAACAACAAAGGGGAAAAGAAACAGACTTCGAAAAAACAAATTGAGGCAATACCTGCGATGACTTGTCATCACTCCCCATCCAGCACGTTTGGACATTTTTACTGCTTCAATACTTTCAGTAACAGAACCAATTTGGTTCACCTACAACAGGTTGCAGAAAAAGTATTAGGCATTATATCTCACATCAGCATCAAATAATAGCAAATAAGGGCTAGTCTGTTTACCTTCAGTAAAAGAGCATTGCAAGATTTTTCATTGATGGCCTTTCCAACACGCTGCAACAGTACATGTGTATATGTCAAAGAAGATTGAAATAAAAATGGAAAAAAAAAGATGGCAATGATTTCTGCCGGTGCCAAAATATGATTCAAACCAAACACATTCAATTCTCAGTATAGATCTGAGGAACGGGCTGCACCAATAAAAACTGGCAATGATTAAAGTGAAAGCAGATGTCAGAAGACAAGTAAATACCTTCGGATTTGTCACCAATAGATCATCCCCAACAATTTGCACCTTTTCCCCAATTGTGGCTGTAAATTGGGCATAGTGAGCCCAATCATCTTGATCAAATGGGTCCTCTATTGATACAATTGGATAATCCTCAACGAATGATTCGTAAAGCTTGATCAGCTCAGATCCTAATATCTTCTGGCTACCATTATTATTCTGCAGCAACCCAAATTTCAAGGCAATAAGACAGAAAATCATATCCGAATAAATAACACAAATGCATATTGCTCTAAAATAATTATGCAAAATAATCATTTTTCACAACCCACAGTGCGCATGAAAAGATGGGAATACCTTTTTCTCCATGATGCCATCAAAATATACAAAGTCTAGACTCAAAGTTTTACAATATGAAATTCTTCACAATATAAACTCAACGTACATGTTAATAATAATAGAGACCACACTAAATGCATTGGAATCAATAATGCAAAGATACGGACCCACCTCCTCCTTGAAGTTCAAATCATATTTTTTATCCTTCTCAGTGTAAAACTCAGAAGCAGCAACATCCATGCCAATAACAACCTAGCAATTCAAATAACATTTTATGAGTTTTGACCATATAGGTAATTAATCTCAACATTGTAGCCAATTAAAGGTTCACAATGGAAAAGATTAAAACTTAAAAGGATGCCAACCTTGCCAGTATAGCCTGCTTTCTCAATGGCAATCTTCAATAATTCTAGGCCTTCTTTATTCTCCTGCATTCAATGAAATAACATTCAATACACTTACAATTACAGAAGCAAAACTGTCATATATTTTCGAATTCACTCTTAATTTCAATAAAGCACCTGAATGTTTGGAGCAAAGCCTCCTTCATCTCCAACATTTGTGGCATCTTGACCATACTTCTTCTTAATTACAGACTGGCAGATCCTCAAATAGTTTAGAAAATTTACAAAAATTGCCAAAAGAGACTAATTATTAAGGTAGAAAAAACAAAACTGGATTATGCACATATTCTCAATAAATTTAGTGTTCAAGCATTATTTATCAAACAAACAATAACAACAAAATATTGGTGAGATGCCAAAGAAGCATCAGCATGCCTTCAAATGATGATAAACTTCTGAACCCATCTGCATGGCCTCTTTAAATGAAGAAGCTCCAACAGGTAGAATCATAAACTCCTGCATTACCAAGATCATCAACAATCAGACTAAGTAATAAATTTCAATATCTACTATCTATTCTCAAAAGTCGAATTGTGGACACTTAGATCTCTAACAAATGAATGTGATGATTCCATTACATGCACGCTTAGATAAAATTCAATAAATCCTAGAAACAAAATCGTTTTTTAATTTTAAATTACAGCAATAAATTCCATGTTAATCAAAGAGATATACCTGCATTGCCAGTTTATTTCCTGCATGTGAACCTCCATTGATGACATTGAAAGCAGGTACTGGCATCACTAAGGTTTTGTTACCAGCAATGTTTGCAATATGCTGCATTTCATGACTATAAGGTTAGGAAACATACATGACTCAAACCATTAAAACAATAATATTTCACAATTAATTCAAAAGATTCCAAGACTTTAAGGGGGATTGGATACCTGTATCCAATCCCCCTTAAAGATAACTGCAACCTGTGAAAGCCTAAATGAAACCAAAAGATTCCAAGACTACAAGAAAAAGTACCTGATAAAGAGGTATCTTCTTAACATAAGCCCCTGCTTTACAAACTGCAAGAGATACAGCTAATATAGCATTTGCTCCAAGCTGGTCAAATTCAGAGACATAAAAAAAATACTCAGGCTAATATTTTCTATGAAACTGATAAAATCAGATAATCAAAAATTACCACAAGATAACATAACTCCACTGAAGTGATGGATACCTTTTGTTTGCACCAGCCCCATTGATTTTGAGTTCCATCGAGCTCCTGTACCATGAAGTTGTCAATTCCAGCCTGATCTACTGGATCCTGCAAACATAAGGAGGATTAATGTCCATCAGTAACAATACCAAGACTACATCCAAAAATATGGCATAGCAACAGAAAAGGGTGAGTACCAATTATTAATGGATTTGCATACCTTGCCAATAAGAGTTGGTCCAATAATTTTATTGATATTTTCAACAGCCTGCCAAACAAAGCCAAAATGAAATTCAAATATGCTCAACAAACTAACAGCACATATTAGCAATAGACAGAATAAAAGGCAATAGATTTTTATTAATCTTGATCTTCTAAAAATATAAAGTAATTAGATCAAATAGTTCAAGGCCTATAGGGCACCTTTGAGACACCCTTCCCAAAATAGTCCTTCCCTCCGTCACGGAGCTCCAATGCTTCATAAACACCTGTTTGAATAACACCACCAAATTGACCATTCAAACAGATTGCATGATGGTAAGTCCAATGAAACGCGGCATCATAGAGTCTTGAGCATGTTGAAACAAGTTAAAAGCATAAGTATGAGCAATAATGATAGTCTATTTACATTCACAGAACTAAAAGTTCAAACTTACCAGTAGAGGCGCCACTTGGAACAGCAGCTCTGGAAAGATAACCATCAGAGAGACATATATCTACCTGCATATTAATAAAGAAATTTAATTGATACCACAATTCGAGGCGAATGAGCAAACAGGGCATTGGAACCAGAAGAAAGCCTGGATATCAAATACATCTCTTTGTGAGAAAAACGGTTTAACCTTTTTCTGGTATGTCGCTGGGGAAACATACTGATAAACTGCATAACAAACAGTATTTATGCTTTATGCTTTAAATCAGACAGCCAAGCAACTGGAATCACTCTTTGTCTAAATAAGATTGCTTCATTTCTTAAAAGTCCAGCTTATGTCAAGTTAAACCAACTCCATGTCCCTTGTTCAACTCAAACAAATTCCATAGAGAAATACAGAGCCAATTGTCAAAAGCACTTGGAAAGATGTGTATTCGAGAGTTTGCTGTGCAGACCAAATGCCAGAAAACAAACTTTGTCAAAGTCACAAACATAAATCCTTAACGTTTTGGTGGGAATATTTGAATATCTGTTATAATGATCATATCTTGTAATGATGAGTTTTCCAGTTTGGGACTTTGCATTAGATTTATTAAGTCACATGTTATCGTTATGTAATGGGATATATTACTTACATGTCTCTCTCATTGAGGCATATATATTGACTCATACTTTGATCAATATCATTTGAAATCTCTCTTATCACCATTATTGTGAATCTGCATTTGTGTATATGTGATTCTGATATTGTCCTGTAAGACCTAGACTCTGCTAGGATAGTGCAGGAAGAACTGAACACATTACCATGAGAAATAGATATGGAATCGATTTAGATTGTTGTGGTTTAGTGTCTCAAAACAAGAAACATTGCCTAAATTGTGGTTATCAATGACCAATGTTGGCACTCTTCAACAAGTCTGCAAGTTTCATGTCAAAATTGTAACTTTATGGTGTGCATCCCAGCTAAGAAGCCAGTCAGAGATAGTCATGGATAGTGTGAAACCTTTCGACAGGCTAGGTCCTAGGAATCAAACCCAGGGCTTAACCTCGCCATGTACTCTTACACTGAGCTCCATGCCCTTTCAATGATGGACAAAGTCACAAAGAGACATTCAAGTGTGGACTGACACTCCAAAATCGCATCTCAAACCACATTAATCGTTTAGACCTAACTTCCTAAGGAAAGGAAAATTCTAGCCACAACCATGGCTCTGAACCATAGTGGAAAAAATCGGCGATGTCATGAAAAATCGCGATTTTTTTCTGGGTGCCGATTTTTTGGCCCTAAAAAATCGGACCCTGGAAAAAATCAGCAAAAAATCGGGAAAAATCCGGAAAAAATCGGCGAAGGTCGGGAAAAAATCGAGAAAAATTGGCAAAAATCAGAAAAAATCGAGAAAAAAAAAAAATCAGGAAAATCGGAAAATAAGGGAAAAAATTGGTAAGCAAATTTTGACCATATTAAAGTACAATTTTTGCATTTTTAATGTTTTCCGATTTTTGCCGATTTTTTCACCAATGTTGCCATGGAGATGTTTTCTGGACCCTCGCCGATTTTTTGCCGATTCCAATTTTTTCCACTATGCTCTGAACCATGTGGAAACTTTAGACATGCAAAGAAACAAACTCGAGACCTGCCTTTGGCCAGTGGACTGCTCTACAAAAGATTTACTTTCCCTCATGATGATAGGGCAGTGCCAGATTAATGTGTAAATTTATGCTCTAACAATGAGAGCAACAGTTTTAGCAGCAAGATCGCAGATCTTAGAATATGCCTGCAGGCTAAGATGTAAGTCATAAGTACCATGGCAAGCAGGCAAACCCCAAAACCTGCTCAATTCTGCACCCATGAGGTTTGCTACAAGGGAAGAATGTTGTTTCAGACTTGTTAGTTCTACAGCTAACTTACGGGTTATGATACAGTCCCACTGACTGCACAACAAACCATTGAACTTTGTGTGTATGTAGGATATTTGCTCCATGAATCTGAATCAAAAATCAAATTTGACCAGACTTTAATCAAAGATAAGGATTTATTTGTGTGGTTAAATAATAGCTTAGTTATGAAATTTTCTGGATCATTTTGGTTTTGGGGTATGGAAATCTAGGAGGAAATGGGTGGCACTGTTGGGCTACACAAAATATGGGCTCGGCAATGACCATTAATAATTACGATGCAGACTAGTGGACTCTGCCAGGAATCTGGTACGGATAGATTTGCAAGGGTTTAGAGCAAAAACCTTTATGTTACGTATCAAAACCCCCAACGCACTATAACGTTATTGACAGATACAGAAAAACAGTATTTCAAATGGATCTACACCATAGACACAAGAACCAACATCAAAAACACAAAATAAATCTATATCGGTTACAAAAACAAAAACCCAGTATCGAGCCATCAACCAAAGCTCCAATATCGTTCTGGTCTCCCCCATCCAAATAAAGGATAAAGCCAGGCGAAAGTTCTAGTCGATTTTGACAGACTAGCTACCGCTTGGACCCGACTCCTAGGCCAAAAAAAACCACGGGGACATCGGGTATGCTTCTCCAAACATCCAACCAAAAAACATCAAAAAAACAAAACCCATCACTGCAAAAGATTCAAACTTCATCACTCCTTAGCACTCTTTCCATCAACTCGATCATTCTTGAACACTCACAGATCAAACTCAAAGATATGAAGTAGATGATTCGATTCGCCCGATTCGGATTATAAATTGATAATACCAACATCAGATTTCTCGACAACGAAAAAAAATGAACGATTTATCAACATTGGAGCAGCACTGAAACAAAGTATGAAGGATCGAAATCGCGACATACCTCAACAGTGGGATTTCCACGGCTGTCAAAAATCTGTCTGCCTTTCACTGATTTGATGGTCGCCATGATCACTGAAGACTAATTGATCGATCAAAAATTTTCTGAGCTTAAATAAAAAAACACCGCCGTCCATTCGCCTATCCTTCCCTCTATATATATTTGCGGGAGATTGACCCGTAGGCAGGCTACCCACTTAGGATCACGTGAACCGTCCGATCAAACCAGGCGTGGGAGAATATTGACCGTTAGATAACAAAATAATATATAAAATAAATACTAAGCATATTCTCGTAATATTTTTATTTTATGCTTGAAGGACCCTCTCGGGACATATCATGCTTTTTCGAAGAATAATAATAATATTTCTAAATATTTGGTTTGAATATGGACTTTTACTCAATGGTTTCGGAATTATAATGTAAGTGCGTCCTGGCAGTTCATTCAAACCAAGGGGCGGCTTATTGTTTATTTACCATAATTTTCTCTAGTCCCAATAAACAAAACTATGTGCACTATACCAAGGGGCCATTACATCTTATACAACTTAACTTAGACCCATAGAAATTTGGATTTGTTGACAAGCATGAATCTAGCTTTGAACCCATAGAAATTTTGGTTTGTTGATAAAGCATGAGTTTAGCTTGTACTTATATAAATTGGTTTTGAAATATATTTCTATAATATTAATAGTACGAGAGTACTTAAAATTTTAAGATAATAGTTTAATTAGAAACCAAATTGATTTATAAAGTTTTTTTATTTGTGAGACAAGGGACCCTTCTTTGTTTGAGGATTTGATTACTTAGTTTATGAAAACATACATACCATGCTTTTTTTTTAGATTTGAATTTATAACTTTTAAAGAGAAAACACATTTTCTTAATCATTATGTACTTAATTTCTTTATAGACATCTATGTTCGACTTACGCATTTTTAGTTCTCTAAAACAATAATATTACAACCACGATATGACCAAATCCTCTATTAGTATAATTATGCCTATGAGATTATTGTCAATAGCTATTGTGAAAACAAGGCCAACTTCAAGGACTATAGTGTGAATGACAACAAAGAGTTTGTGTAGAGCTTTGTTTCCACCCTTATGTTACACATTGATGATACTGTTCTTTTTGCAAAAGCAATTGGGAATCTTGATAAGCAACTCAATGTTATCTAAAAAATTTGCAAAAATTATGAGCTTAGCATTAATATTGATAAAACCAAAATAAGGATGGAAATCTAATCTAAGTATTTAGTCCTGAGGGTTACCTCAAGCTGTCATGAGAAGCGTAAGATCTTTCCCTCGAAGTTGGGGAGTTCATGGATTTAACTCTCTTGATCCCCTTAAGACAAGGTGCTTGGAACTTAGGCACTGGTGGTTGACCCTAATTACCACCTGTCAATGGTGGTGAAGCATTTAGGAGTTTCATGTGCTTAGTTATTCAAGAAACAAATGATAGAAATCTAAGAAAATAATTTATCCTTTAGTTTTGAATGGTTTAACACCCTTGAAGAGGTCTAGTCGTACAAATACTTGGGCATAGAATTCAATTACCATTTAAAATGGAAACATAGTATTGAGACGATACTCAATGGCAGTTGGAAATCCTATCGTGGTCTTGAAAATAGATGTCAAAATGTTGCACTCTTGGATTGGGATATGAAACAAATCATTTTTATCACCCTAGTTATCTTGGTTACTCTATACAGCTTTAAATTTTGGGCCTGATGCTTATCTTATGAAACTTTAATAAAATTGAGTAGATCCAAAAGCATTTTATAACCTATAACTTAAAACTAAATTCAACACTCTTTATCATATTCTCTCGAATGCAAAGTTGTACTTACACGGAATCTAAAACCATGATTAGATATCTAGATTATAACGCAAGAAAACACTTTGTTATCAGTCCCTCGGTCAACCTTATTGGCATATGCTCTTGTGCAAAAGTTCACAAAGGCTTTGGGATCAAATCCCATTAAATCCTTTGGGGTTACAAACCAAAAATTTTACTAGTAGTTACTACCATCCTCCATCTTTAAATTCAAGGAAGAGGGGGGGAATTCATGGGTAAATTGGCAAGGTACCAATGTCATCACTTGGAATGCTTGATATATGGGTGAGTGAGTTACTGTATGTCTCCAAAATGGAAAAAAAACATGTCATTAGTTCTATCATGAAAAGTAGCCACCATAGCTCAAAGGAAGCTGGGCTAGAAACTCTAAGGCTTGTTTTAACTATCGAAACATAAATGAAGACAATCAAAATAATAATATCAATAATCTTAAATCTTATATAGCTATGAATTTTAAGGAAGTGCATATCTAGAAGGAAGTGGAGGGCACATTGACATCAATAATATGTGGTCTAAGGGGACTGTGGATGAAAACTTTAAAGAGTAGTTCGCTAGAAGGGAGCTCAAACACTACAGGGTCCCCCACTACTTAGCCATGTGGGGGATATGGATTGTGAGAAATACTTGTATCTTTGAGGACAAACAACTCCCATCATTCTAGGTCACTGCACAAGTTATGGCATTGCTCTATGTTTATTAGACTTCTGACTATGTTAAACTTCCACGAGTTGTGGGTGAACTACTAGTGGACAAATCATAACCATGGGGATTATCAAGGCCTTGGCCAGATCTATGCCTTGGGGTGTGTTATTTATCTCACAAAGAATCATTATTTTACTGTTAGGGCCGATCTGGACTCTGATTCCAATAATATTGGTGAGTACAAGGCATTGTTTTTCCTTTTAAAATATGCCTTGAACAAGGGCATACGAAGGTTGCACGTATATGGGGACTCTTCTCTCGTCATTCGGTGGATGAATGCTTGGGTTCAGGTATGTAGCACCGATGTTCTTTCACTAGCCAAGCACTTGAAAGAGATTACTAGTAGGTTCCGGGATGTCAGTTTTTCTCACATTTATAGGGAATTAAATACCAAGGAAGTCTCTTTGTCAAAAGAAGGGCTCTACAACCCTCCCAAATTTATCACTAAAGATGATTTTTTTTATGGGTCCCTTGTGTCATCAAGGACACTCAACTTAACTAAATTTTAATTGGTTTACTAGGGGGTCGGAATTCTCCATTGTATTTACTGCCTCTGTAGGAAATTGTAGATTGTTACTCATGTCTTGATTTGAATTCTCAACTTTTTTGAAAGAAAGGCTCCCTATAGGGGGAGGAATTTCCATTTTTTGACAAAATTTCCAAAAAATACAACAACTACAAGATAGTTTCAAGCTTTCCACTTAAGGGGGAAACTCATTTTTTAGACTTAACTTTGTTAGATTTTACTTGCAGTCCCTACATGGATTTTACAAATATCAACTCCTTGAGGATTGTGTTTTGACTTCTTTTTGGAATACAAAACACTTTTTTTTGGAAAAAAAGGTATAACTATGAATTTTAAAATAAGACCTAGAATAACAATGATATTGTTAACAATGGGAAGGTGAAATATTATAAATATATTTTCAATCCTAATTTTTCCAATAATTTTTTTTTTCCAACATTATGAATTTAAAAAACAAAATGAATATTGTTAAAATCGGGGCCAATGTCACAACCTCTATAGTGTCATTGGTCGTTCGACTAGGCCGAAAACACATTAATGTAAAAAAATTTATAAGATTTGTGATACAAACAAGGTTGAGGATGAGAAACATTTCCTTTTAACGTGTCCAATCCTTAATCATATGAAGTGTAAATTTGCCCAATTTCATTATTCTACTACTCTTCAAGATCTCCTAACTTACAAAATCCATAATAAACATGGTGCTTTCATTTGCACTTTGTTCAAATATAGAAATGATATTTTGAAGAACATTTTGATTTCCTTTATTTTTCCAATATACATTATTGGTCTTATGGGATAGTAATCATCATCATAGATATGTTATATAGTTTCTTAATCATGATCATGACCTTAATAATGTAGGCTACAATACCCTTGGATGCTTTGCACTAATATAAAAAACATCATCCCTCAAGCACGCCCTTAAATGTGATTCTCTTATTTGGATCTTAATTAATTGATTGTCCGTTTATGTTGATATGTTATTTTCTCTTAAACAAGTTGTCATCCAAGGTTGCGTTTACTAACCACTCCTCCAACTTGAAGAATAGAATCATTGTTGCATTCATATCTCGTCCGTTTCCTTACATGTAATAACATTTTGTATTGTGCCTCGTAGTATATATAACATTTTAGTAGTGTCTCACTTAGTTTATGTGGTGCAAGTATCTATTTTATTTAGAATAAGTAGCATACGTGTCTAGTTTATGTCTTGCAAGTGGCATGGTTTTCCTTAATCTATGTGGCACAAGTGGAATGAGTTATCTAATTTATGTGCCATAAGTAGCTAGTCTATGTGGTACAGGTTGTTCAGTCTATCCTGCACAAGTCATCTACATTAGTAGCTTGTGTGTCTTCATAGATCCTCATTCTCATAAAAATTCCTAACGCAAATCCGTTCCACGTACTCTATAAAGATAGTGCTAGTAAAGTATAGGATGGAAGAAGATCATTAACATGTTTATAAAATAGTGTTGAGGAATTGATAATGAGATTGTGATTATGTTATCAAAAAAATTATAATAAAAGAGGGTTAGACTTTAGTTTAGGGTTAAATGAGTATTAGAGGTCCATGAGGTGAGGGTTAAGTTTACAATCCATGTACATTGACGTGATTATGGAACTTTAATAAAAGAGAGTTAGACTTTGGTTTTGGGTTGAGTGAGTGTTAGAGATATGAGGTGAGAATTAAGTTCACAATCCATGTACATTGGCGTGATCATAGAACTTTGAAAACACTATAGATGATTTGAGAGTGATTGCATCACATGTATTAATCTAAGTTGAGGAAATATCAACAAATCATCACCATGATTCAATATCTTGTTCTTTATACATTTACATTTATTTATTTTATTGAAAATGAAATTATTTTAAATTACATGATGTTAATTGTTGTTTTAAAATGATTGATGAGAAAAATAATTGTCATGAATTATAAAGACGGTGATATTAGAATATAGGATGGAATAAGATTATTAAAATGTTTATAAAATATTGTTGAGGATTTGATTATGAGATTGTGGTTACGATATCAAAAATCTTATAATAAAAGAGGGTTGGAGTTTAATTTCACAATCAACTTTGAAAACACTATGGATGACAAGACAATGATATCATCACATGTATCAATCTAACTTAAGAGGTAATATCAACAAATCATCATCATGTAAATATTGGATATGTTGTTATTTTTATATTTATTTTATTAAAAATAATGTTATTTTAAATTGATTGATGCTTGATTTATTAGTTAAGTTGATTAGATAAATGTTAGTTTAAGGGATGAGAGGTGAATATAATAGTTAATTACATAAATATTCAAAATATTGAAATGATGACGGTGGTAAAGAATCACTTTGTTTTTTTTAATTTTTTAATTTTTAGTTTTTATGTTCTAAAAGTTTTAAGAAAAACACCACTAGATCACCATAGTTGTGATGAGTTAAAAAGGTTACAAAAGTTAGTATCGTATCAAATATTTTGAAATTATGTTCTAATGTGGATGTACATGTGTGAGAAAGTGATTTTCATCTTCAACCCTCTTAGTGTAACAAAGATGACAACTTATTTTGTCCCACGACATTTTAGGAATTGTCCAACACCTTATTTCACTATGGAGAAGTACAAAGGACTTTTTAGGAGAAAACGATTTTCATCTTCAACCTTCTTAGTGTCACAAAGATGACAATTTTTTCATTCCACGATGTTTTAGGAATTGTCCAACACTCCATTTCTCTATGGAGCTCGTGAGTGTTTGTTCTTATTTTAACAATGTTGATTTTCTTCTTTACACTAGTTAAAATAAAGAGATGTTTTTGTTTTTCTATATTAGGGTTGATCACCTCCTTATATTATCTTGATTTTCTCTTATCGTTTAATTTCTTATATTACACCTCTTATTATTGTCACAATAATTAAATTCCAGAATAGAATCTATATGTGAAATTACCTTATACCTATATTAGAGATATGTTATGATAGCATATACTATGAGAAGAAAGTATGGATTATATTAGAGTATATTGTTTATATGTGAAATTACATTGTACCTATGTCAGAGAGATGTTATGATAGCATATACTATGAGAAGAAAGTAAGTATGGGTTATATTAGAGTATATTGTTTATATAAAAAATGGTGAATTTTTGAAAATTATATATAATTTTTTTATAAAAGTATTATAAAATTATTTAAAATTTTATATTAAAAATAAGAGAAATAATTATATAGTAGATAAGTCTTTGTTTATGTTTACTCATAATTTTTTTAGAGATAATTGTGTATAAAAGTTAGAATATCCTAAATGACAATGACGAAAAACACAATATATAGAGAAATACAGTGTCTCGTAAGTTTTTGTTTTAAGTTGTTTATACTAGTTTTACATAACACATGCATTTGCAGTCGATTTATTAAATGGAATAAGTGGACACATATATGAAATAGTAGGATTCATAATAACAATAAATTTAATATGAGGTTTGTTATCACTTATTTTGTACAATAGTTGAACTTTTGATGAGTCGCCAGTTTATTGAACATGATTCATGTTCATCATCAACATTCAGAAGTCATTTTCAGGGCAATTTTGCCCCATTTGTAATAATTGCATATTCATACCTCCATGGGGAATTTGTAAAAAGTTGGTCTAAATGGGGTCTTTTTATAAAAGACTTGGCTATCCGTAGGTTTAGCCATTTGGGGGATACTCTAGAGTGTTTTTTCCTCAGGAATTATGCGCTACTCATCGGTGGCGTATAATCCCTGAGTTTTTCACTCAAACCTCCAAAGCTGGAGTATTTCCCATGGTGGTCAAAACCTAAGATGATTATTAGAGTCTTGTGTCTAGGATTTTTTACGTGTTAGCCATCTCGATTGAGTCGTATGAACATGCACTAGGTCCCCTAGGAGTTTCGTTGGATTCCGAAAAGAATAATTTTTTTCATAAATTAGACCATTTTTAATGGCTTAATTAAAAAAATTCAAAAAATGATAAAAACCTCATTCGGAGGCGGATTTTGGCGTGGGGAAGCTCGTTTTGACGCTCAGAGCATCATTTTCACCCTCGCACCCTCTTTTCTAAAGTTTCGAGCGATTACGTCGCCTCTAAGAGCAGTTTTCACTATTTTGACATTTAATGACCAAAAAATGACAAAATTCACTAAGTGACAAAAATCTAATAAGTCAAATTTGATTAAAAAATTCATTGGAAAGGTGAAGCATATTGTTTATGAGAGGTGTACGACCACCATAAAAGATTAAAGCACATTCTTTAATGCAAAGGTTGGATTTAAATTTTGACGTGAGCGTGAGAATTTCGTGAACCTCTTCACGTGGTCGGGTTAGCTCTCACGAAATTGTTGATGTGGCACTCGTTTTATGGATGGTTGAGTTAGCCTTTGCTCTTTCGTAGGCGCCCTCCTAAGATCATGGCCACATCATTAGCTTGGAGTTCAACAAAACTCGAGTTACCATTTATTAACTTCAAGCTATCTCCCGCGTGAAGCTCACGCATCCATATGAAGGCTCACGCATTTCCTCTTGAACTCACGTCTTCATGCATGTGGAGTTCGGATATTGGTTGGGTGATGATTCCTAAGAGGAGTGGGGACGCCTTGCCAAGGTGGAGACCACCTTTATGTGGTGGCTCACCACTCCACGCTTGGGATGATTGATTTGAACTCGATTTCGCTTATGCCATGTGGCTGCCCTAGATGCCAATTCGAATTTGTCTAAGGTTGGCTAGTTTTTGTATATAATGAGGTGCTTGGCTCCTCATTTCTCATGGAGAATTGGGTATAGAAACTCTGCCAAATTGTAAACAGTTTTGCATTGGAATAAAGTTTTTCGACTTTGGAGGTATATGTGGTTGTCTTTTCAGTGGTGAATGTATTTGTTATGAGGTGATACTTATCTTTTGCTTTCAATTCGTTTTTCTTCATTCGTTTTTCTTATGTGTGGATCAAAATGCTAGCCTTAGAAATCTATTGTTAGAGCATAGGATTTTCCATTTGTAGTTGGCAAGTTGGAATATTATGCAAAGTTTGTTATTATCTAGATGAATACCAATATTCAGTTGTATGAAGTATTGATCTTGGTTTAATGTTCCTAGCACACTAGTTTTTGTTGATCTCACTGGGATTTCTGAGTTGATTGTCTTAACAGGTTTGCCATTGGGAGTAGGGTGCGAGTTCAATTGCATCAAAGTCCTCTCCTTCATCATAAGAAAAACTTCTAATATTGTTGTCTTCCAGGAGTTGCATTTGTTGAGCTTGTCCCAAGGAGGAATCAGCATAAAGATATCTCACTCCAAAGCTCCATCTTCAATCCAAAACTTTTCTTTTTCTGTTACTTGTTACTGTGTGAGAAGCCCTAGTTTAAACTTTTCCTATCCCTTGGCCTCTCTCCCTCCTTCTCGCCATGTTTGGCCTTTTTCTTCCTCTTTCTTCTTGCTCTCTTTGCTCTCGTCTCCCCTATCTTTTGCTGCTCACTGTCCCTTCTCTTTGCTGCCCATTTCCAGCATTCATTTCTGCCTGCTATTTGCATTTTGCAGCAGTCTTCATTCGCTGTCCCAAACATTCATTTCATCCTTCCTTTCGTCTTGCTCTTGGCTGGCTCAAAGTCTTCCTCTCATCTCTCCTTAGGAGCCCCTTTCAAAAACACATAAAAGCTTTTAATTTTGTTAGGTATTAGCTTTGTTAGTAGCATAAGCTTGTAAAAGTTAGTGTTAGTGTTTATGCATTCTACTTCATGCATTGCACTTTCCTTTGCTAGATCTTAGTTAGACATTGTTAGATCTCATTTTCTTTGGCATTTGCATTGTTAGTCTTAGTTGGTTTTTAGACATTCCATTTCATGCTTTGCATTTATTAGTTAGGATTTAGTTTATTTTTGCATCTTATATCTCATTCAAATTGAAAAAGTTGCATTTAAAAAAGTTTGAGCATTTAGCTAGTTTTCCATCTTTTAGTTTAGATCTCATATTTTGTTTGCTAATGCTAAATGTTTTCTTGAGTTGATTCTTTTGTGTAGGTATTTTTTGAAGGAGAAAGGAGCTTAAAAAACTTTGAAGTGAGGAGATCCAGGCAAAGCAAAACTTGAAGAAACCATAAGGATGATCCAAAACATGAAAACACTATTTATGATCCTTTGTAAAAGCTCTTAAGAGCTCACTTCAATTTGTTTTCCAAGTTTTGTTATTCTTTCAAAAGTCCTTACAAGGGTTTCATTCCCAAAGGCATTTGTACTCTCTTAATAAAAAGGCTAAGTGGGATAAAGCCTCCCACATTTTGGTTCTTCTTCCCCATTTGGGGAAGAGTGTCTTGTGCATGCTTAATTTAGATTTGCTTCAAGTTTTAGAATAATTTCATTTTGTACTTAGAGTTTAATTTTCATTTCAGTCTTGACCTGAGGAGTAGCTTGGGATTTTATTCCAAGTGCCGCATTGACATTGCGTGCCACTCCTCTTTCCCACTATGCACTGCGTACGACCAGCTAGTTGGAAGTTTCATGAATAGTGTGTAGAAGTCACTTTGACTTCACTTGCTAGATTAGTCTCTGTTGTGGTAGAACACTAGTTGGTCTTTCAGCTTATTTTTGCAAGTAGTTTATTTCATTTGATATATCATTGTCTTGTCTCATTTTATCATTATTTGAACTTCATAAGTGTGTTTTTTTGCTTTAAGTTGCTTCTATTTTAACAAAGAACCAAAGTCTCTTGAACTTGCAATAACACAAGTCAAGAGCACTCTCTACCGGAGAGCATTCCCACTGCATATCCTTGCATCAAGCATATAGTTTAGTTAAAGTCTCTTGAACTTCCGTCATAAGACGAAGCCAAGAGCGCTCTCTATCGGAGGGTTGAACGTTGTGCTCTTAATAATTTTAAAACATTCCAACTCATTCCCCCCCATTAAAATCTATCTTCGTTGCTATCCTTCACTTAGTATGCTCTGCTGACCCTAAGGAGTTGGGCTCGTACTCAGAACGATGTTGGATCTGTTAATCTCGAAAGTGATAACCTAATAAAATTTTCACCCCACAACCAACGAACCGGCGTTGATTATACGAGAAATACTCAGGTATTGGGAAAAGATCCTAAACCTGGTGGGGCCGGAGTGCCATTGTCTTAGACTTCGAGGGTGGTTAAGTCATTGGACACCTATTCTTGATAACCGGACGGTCCGTCATACCACCAGAGGGGAAGCCACTGAAAGTATACTTTCCCGGTTGGATGCATGCCTTTCTTTTGCTAGCCTAATAATCAAGATCACTAAACTTTTCAATCAACCAAGATAATTTGCACAATGATCTCACGAACATTACTATTGAGACTTGTATGTCAACATCCCAAGCACTTATTGACTCCATTTGGCACTGGTCTGCAAAACTTATATGCATTACCTTAATTCAAACTATTTGTCATTTATATCTTGAATCATATTGTGGATGCTTATTTAAATTCCAAGTCATCATATTCTATTCATCTTAAATCATTGTGTTTTGTAATTTGCAATGTGGATTGCTTTATCTTGTGTTATTTCATTATAAACTGTGATCTCATCATTTAAAAACTCCTAAACAACATTCATCCGCATCACCATACACCAAAAACACTTAAAACATAAGAGCCATAAACAACTCTTTGTGAAGGGACAACCCCCCTTGGCTTCGTTAGGAGTTAGCCTAAACGGAGGAGCTGGGACTTAGATGACAGTACCTAGCTCATTGCTTGCCCCCAAGGCCACACTTCTCCCACTTGTAGTGAGGAGACAACTTTCGAAAGATTTCTGCTGCTTGTCTGCATCTCGACGGACAACAAGGCTATGTTGGAATCAAAGAAAAATGGTATTTAATGACACGGTTTTAGGGAGCTATATTACTTTTTGATTTCAACATGAGTTTATGAGTTTTTGTGCTTTATAAGTATTTTATTATTCAAACATTTTAAATGTTTCTCCTTCCATGTATTTGTGGTTGGTGATATAAATTTGTGATAATCTAAATGGGCGACGATTTCGCTTCTTTTCGACAACGTTTTCTAGTAGGATTTTGATGGAATACAGGAATATTTTTTATAATTCTCAATAAATTAGTGTTAGAATTACTTAATCGATATGCCATCAAGGTATTCAAGACTGTTGAATCGATTTATATATTCAAAACCCCAATTTGTATGACATAGAATCCAAATGTTTTAAAAAGAATCGCTAGACTCCAATCAAAATATCGTCGGAAAGGAAAATTCGTTGCGCGTTTAAACTCGTTCCATAAATTTGCAATTGTAGAGCATAAACATCATCAAAGTATTTGTCAGGAAGAAAATGCTATGAAGTGAATAAAACAATATGCAAAACCATTAATTAATTTGCACATGAAAATATATCTCTATGAAGGAATGGAGCCTTGGATAAAGAAGAAATCTACAATAAGTGGTAAGTTTTCAAGTTGCCATTCAATTAAATTAAAAATATAAAGTAGCCCAAGTACTCATAATAGCTAAAAATGTTGGGTGAAGAATAAAAAATACAGTATGATAAATAAATTTCACTATGGTTTGGGGATGATTAAAAATATAGAGTAGCCCAACTAATTCACATTCACTGCAGTGTAGTTGGGCCATTACCTCGATGAGACTTGGATTTTATTCCATCAAGAGCATGGATTCTTTACTTCGATCCGATATTCTCACTGCCTCATCTAGGCCCAGTCTTCGCAATTCTCTTAGACTTCGAACATGAAGAGAGGAGGGGCGCCCGGGCGGCCCTGTAGCGCAGCTTTGCTGATGTAACAGAGGCTGAAAACCCCCTCACGAACATGTGATTGTAGCTTGGAGCCAACTCTTTGTACAATCAATGCTGACGGCTAAATAAAATTTAAAATTTCAACGGTGATCTGTGAAATCAAAATGTAATCAATGGTTATTATAACTCGATTTAATGGAATGTTCACACTATCAAATCGCTATACATCCTGTCAAGGGTTATGCTTGGTTTGAGGCTGCATCCAAGACCGTGGTGAAGACGCCATCGTTACAAGGAAGTGGGCTAACAGCGCGCTTCAAGCCCGCTTTTTAACTCCATGTGAGAACCCTATCTCTTCTTAGTTCCAATTATTTTCTATGTGTCCTTAATGCCACCCATCGTGGGTTTATTCCCTATCTTTTCCTGGGTAACTAGTCGGTAGAATTCTCGGTAGCGATTTGGACTTGCAACTCCACCACAACCTCTACAGAATTCAATGATGCGTCCATTGACTCTCGGGTTTCTCCGTAGGACACGAATTATTGGGATGTCTGGTGGAATGGTTTGACAGTGAAGGAAATTATTTGGGGTGCAAGGAGCAACCTATTTCACCTCGAGTGCAATAGAAGAAAAGTTTGGTTGGTAACTACGATGGTTGTGATCATGATTATCCTGATGGAAATCCCCCTAGTCCTCCACACGTGAAAATTTCATGTGGGGATCTTGGAAGTTCCTCCAAAAATGTTGACCTGATTGAAATTAAATCATAATGCTAGATCATCGTTCAAATGTAACTCATATTCAATTTGGATTGAATGAGATATGCTATGCTGGAAGTCAACGACGGTTTGAAGTATCTATCAATGGAAATGCCTTTGTAGTATGAAGACAGCCTAACTCGTAACTGATTCATGAATCTTGAATTGGATGTTGAAGAATACAACAAGCTTGTTGTTCTGTAAACTGTTGATTTGTGTTTGGATAAATCTCATAATCATTCAATTGAGATGGTGGATGTAACCCATAATCGACACCGGTTCTGTGTGTCAATCGGGTGAATACCTTTGTGCTTTGAAAAGCAATCAAACATGAACCATAACCGGTTCGTATTTCAAAAACTGAGTGCAAAATACTAGAGGCCCGGTGGCTAGTGAACTGACCAGGTTTTCCAGAGGTAGTGTAATCTCAAGGAATATGGCAATAGTCCATTTCACCACTTGAGTATTCTATCATTCCAGGTGCAAGGCTACTTGATGCCTTCGCTGCCATGTCTACTTCGTAGTTCAGGTTTCTTGTAATATGAAAGGCTTTGAAATGCTTGAAGGTGGTTGCTATTTGCTGGATCCGTCTTATAGTTCTATCAATTTCCAGGTTGTTGTAGTGTATGGGAGAATTGAATGCCTTAATGATGATGAGAGAGTCTCCAAATACTTGTAGATTCGCTATGTTCTAGTTTTTGGCTATTTGACATCCTTGTAATAGTGCTAATGCTTCAGCTAGATTGTTTGAGCATGTTCCCAATCCCCATTTGTAACTAATTTTCGATGTTCCTCCGTTGAATAGTAAGATTCCTCCAGCTCCAGTTTGACCTGGATTATTTTTGGATGCGCCATTGAAATGCAGACTGTCCATTGGTTGGTTGCTTCTTCAGGCTTGAAAATCGATGTCGGGGTATCTCATCTGCCAGGGTGAAAGCTTCTGATTTTTTGAATCGATTTTTTTGGTAGTTGGGAGGACAATGCCAATCCACATTTGATTCGACAGTGGAGAGATTCATATCTGCTCTGAATTTGGAATGGTTTATGCATTCAATTAGTAGACCTTTTGCTTGTCCATCCACTTGAAGTGGCGTAGTGGAGGTGTCTTGGAAAATTACTTTGTTTCTGGCGATTCAGATCTTCCAGCATGTGAGTTTAGGAATGGTGATCCAAATGTGGTGCCAAAGTTTCCTTTTCGAGAGTGAGGTTGGATAAACAGATTTTCAATTTGTGAGAAGACATGTGGTAGTGCCAAAGTTTGGAATTGTGATGTCGATTTCTTGAAGCATATGATTCCAGACTTCTTTTGAGAATGTGCAATTCAAGAAGATATGGTCAAGTGTTTCAGTTTTTGTATGGCAAAGTGGACACCGATGGGGTCCGATGAAGCCTCTTTTAGTGAGATTTCCGCCTGTAAGGATCTTTCTATGTGCAAGAGTCCACATAAAAAAGTTAACTTTGGGGATTCCGAATGGGGACCAAACCAAATCCCAAGTACATTTCCTGGAAGCGGCATTGTTTTGGAGTGATTTGTAGCCCAGAGCAGCGGTATACATTCCGCTAGGACCCCAGCCACGTTCATCATTGTCCTAGTTGATAGCTTTTATTGTTATCTTTATGTCAATGTTTTCGATTGTGCTACAGTGTCAGTAATAGTTTTGGTTAAGTCTTTTTGTTAAAAACAATGAAATGAAACTGGCTATTTTTCCCACTAGAAGTTTGTTCTTTTTTGGTCCAAGATGGTGCTGGGTTGATTTTCCTTTCATGGCAACCTAGATGCCAAAAAAACTCTTCCAAAAAAACTCTTTGTACATTATCACTATATTTATGAAGTAATATAATGTTTGTTAACTTAAAAAAAAATTCTTTGATTTTGAGGGTTGAAAGAGTTTATACAGTGTTATGGAATTTCAAAAGGAGAAAATGAATTTTATTATTTCTTTGCCTATAAAATCTACCAAAGACAGGCAAGTAGTCAGAGAATAGTTATTATTACCTAAAATTCATGTTGCGCATTAGACGAGATAGATATCATTCCACCAAATATCCAAAAAATCCCCTATGGCACTGAGTGAGGATCGTTATGTAAAGAAACAAGATAGTCAACATGAATTATGCAATACCCACCCTCCAAAAGGACCATGACTTGAATTCTGAGGGTTCAAACATTGGAGTCAACCATGGCTCAATGGCAATGTAATCCTTCTTCCTTGTATTTGCCACAATCCTTAGTTACTGCTTCTTTAAATACTTGTTCGCCTTGAGCTTAATCCCATTTTAGTTGAACACAAAATTCACGAAGAACTAGAGTATTAAGAGATTATGAATGAAGTCACTACTAAAACAATGGAAGCAACGCTAAAGTGACCTCCAACCATTAGCATTGCCAATGAACAAAACATGCACTATAAAGGATGTCCATATTGACAAGTACAAAATCGTATTTAGTAACATAGATAACAGGTAACACAAAGTTTAATTTTATAAATTAATTTTATTTATTTTTAAATTTTGATAATTAAAATCCCTTCTCACAAAATTTATATCTCTTTGAAAATGTTATACATCAATAAAAGAATTACATAATTTTATTTTATGAAGTCAAATTAATATAAAATCAAAACACGTTTAAAACTTGATAGGGACTAATAAGATTAATATTTGAAAACTTGACATGAAGTAATAAAAATAATATTTGTACGAGTGAAATTTTCTATATTTTCACTTCAAGTTGATGAGTTCTAGAGTTGTCTAGATTTTCACTATAGTGGTGAGCCCCTACTTGACAGGACTAATAAGAATGATATTTGCGACTAATAAGAATGATATTTGCCCACCACCACTTGAGAGGACCAATAAGAATGATATTTGCTCACCACTACTTGATAGACTAATAAGAATGTTGATGAGTTCTAGAATGGTCTAGATGTTCACTTTCATGGTGACTTAATGAGTTATATTCTTTTCTATTTAATAGGGAATCAAAGAGCAATTTTGCCCCTTTACAATTGGTGACCCAAAAGTTTGTACTAATCCGTTATATCTTCATGTCCTTGTCATGTAAGATTGGAATGCAAAGGCATTTTGTCCCAATGGAAACCCGTAAGGTGTGATGCATTTTTATGGAATCACCATATAAAGTACTCTCATGTTCACCATTATATTAACATTTTTACCATTATAATAACATTATCATTGTATTCTAGTTTTTTTATTCATTATAAATTAAATAACTTGAAAGATAAAGAGATTTTTGAAATTTGTTTTAAATTATAGCCAAAGTCACTCAAGATTTAAGTAAGGTTGGCACAAGATTTAAGTAAGGTTGGCAGAAAGATGCCATGCCTTGGTTTAAGATGTATGGGATTGACTAAAATATCACTTTGCAAAATATAGATGATATTAAAAATATCACTACTTCAAAGTTCAAAGAGAAGATGTGTTGTGATGAAAATTTAGAGGATAACATAAAATTAAGATATTACATGGATGTCATTAACCATAATCTTGAAGATCAAAATTATCTCTCTATTTTAACTAGTGTAAAGAAGAAAATCCTCATAGCTAAAATAAGAACGAACTCTCATGAGGTGCATAGTGAAACAAGGCATTTAACTTTTCCTGAAACTCTGTGGGCTGAAAGGATCTGTCATCTTTGTGAGACTATGAGTGTTGAGGATGAAAAACACTTCCTCTTAGAATTACCTACATACACCCACATAAGGTCTCAGTTTCAGATTTTCTGTTACAATACGAACTTGTCCAACCTTCTATCTCATCAAAATTATAGTAATTTATGAATGCTCATCTCCAAACTAAAACAAACCAAGTTGTTCCTTACTTTTATTTCTTAAGGTCCAATAGACCAAAATTAATATAAGTGGATGTTAACTAGCATCATAATAATTTAACCATATTATTTCCATCCTTAATTTAATCTTATTATTTTTCGTTCCATTTTAAATTTACTCCTTAAAATTGTTACATATATTAAAATTGTTATTTATACTTAAATTTTAACTAATTAAAATTCTTAAGCTCTCATCACCACCCTTGTTCATGTTAATATTTTTTTCATTATAATAAATCTCTCCTCACAATCACAATTTCATCCATTAGAATCTCTTAAAAAAAATTCATCCATCAAAATAATATTATTTTATTAGTCCCTACAGTAGTCAACAATTATTAATTTCATTTAGTTCAATTATTTTCATGGAATGACATTTATTTTTAAAACATGCTTAAAGTTCAACTGTAGTTTTGGTTTTTATTTTTATTTTTTCTATTTATTTAAATTTCTATATGTCTCTATTTTAGATTTGTTTGGTGCCATACCATAAAAATCACGATTAAAATAATTGAACCAAATAAAAAAAAAAAGTTTCCAAACATTAATGCATGAAAACTTGTAAATATTTCATGTATTTTTCTAATTTGTCGATAGTAGTTTCTGATTTTAAATATGTTCATATTCCTGCTCTCTCTTTTTTTATTCCCTTTTTCGGCTTAAAGGCAGGTACTTTCTTGCTTTTTCCCTGCATCATCGTCGTCAACAAGATTAATATGGCCATGGATCAAAGACAAATGATCATTTTATTGGATATTAAAATGAAAGATTCATAAAGCCTCTGTTAGCATATCAATATCATGACAAGGCATGGCATATAGATGGGGGACAATCTAACATACAGTTAAGAAGCAAAGCCCCAAAATGGACATGAATAACACAGTCCATGCATATGGAATCCGTGTTCAAACCGCCATCTTATTCACACGCTGGAGCTCTAACATACCAAATCTACGACAATAGATGCACATAATATGGCCATATTTTTTCTATCGCATATGACGCATCGTTTGAAATCCAAACATGAACTCATTTCCCTCTAGCCATGTGTTTTGTTGGTTGACTGGAAGCTACAATCAAGGCCATTCTTTTTGTTTCAAGGAAGGCTCTATTGGATCCGTTTAACCCAGTAGTAGATCCACAGGTGATGAGCAAGTCATCCACATACAAAACAATCAACAATATACATCCTCCCTTCTGTTGCATGTACACATTGCAATCATATTGCATATTTCAAACTTTTGTGACAATAAGAAGGAATCCAACTTGGCATACCATGCCCTTGGGGCTTGCTTGAGCCCATACAACGATCTCCTCAGTCTGCATACCAAGGAAGGATCATCAGTGTACCCCTTGGGTTGTTTCATGTAGATATCTTCTTCTAAGTCACCATGCAAGAAGGCACTCTTTACATCCATGTGATGTACGTCCAATGCATACGGCGCTGCAATGGCGAAAACAACCCTCATTAAATCCATTCTTGCTACATGAGCGAATGTCTCATTGTAGTCCAAGCCTTGGATTTGTGAGTACCCCTTTGCAACCAACCGAGCCTTGTACTTGGTTGTAGATCCATCAGATGCAAGCTTTGTTTTGTAGATCCATTTGTACTAAACTAGTTTCCTCCCGGGTGGAAGAGGGACAAGATCCCATGTTCCATTGTTTTGCAGTGACTCATGTTCTTCATCCATGGCTGCTTGCCATCTCGGATTATGGCAAGCCTCTCTGTAAGACTGTGGATCAAACCCCACCATCATGAAGCACCTCTCAGGGAGAAGTGGATATGTATGGAAAAGTTCAATGTTTTCATCTTGGCATTGAGATCGTGTTCTTCTGTAGTCAAATGGATCTCCAACAATGTCCCTAGCTACCTCAATAAGATTTTGAGCCCATTTAGGCTTTCGATTAGGAGTAGGTGATGGATCTAGATCTGGATCTTCATGCTCAATATCTAGATCCGAATCATATTGATCTTCTTGTTCGAAATATGAATGTGGATCACCTATAGAAACATCATTAGGAGCGAATGCAAGAGGTAGATCAGTTATAACTTCTTCATGAAATGGTTGTATATCATGCATGGATCCTCATTGAATTGCACACTTCTTTCAATGAAGCATCTCTTGGTTGCAATCTCCATCAGCTTGTAAGCCTTTGCATATTCTGCATATCCAAGAAGGATGTATTTGCTACTTTGAGGTTGAAGTGCTTTCCTCTTGTCGGAGGGGATTCTGGCCCATGCCTTGGATTCAATAACCCTCATATGAGAGACAGTGGGTCTGTGTCCCTTCAATGCTTCGAATGGAGTGACCCCATCAATAGATTTGTGGGGTACCCTATTTTGAATGTATGTGGCACAGTTTAATGCTTCTGCCTAGAGATTTGACGGGAGATCTCTTGCTTCAAGCAAGCAGGTAGCCATCTCTTTCAATGACCTATTCTTCCTCTCTTCTACACCATTTATTCTTCCTCTCTTCTACACCATTTTGTTGTGGTGTGTATGGAACATAATGTTGCATCCGAATGCCTTCAGAAGCACATAGCTGTTGCAACTCCTTCTTGATGTACTCCCCTCCATTATTTTAGGAACCTGTGTTAACCCTTCTCTTTACTTTGTTAGTATATTATTGTTGGACGCATATGCTTTGTAAGTCGTCTTGTAGTATTTGTTAATCCATAGTTTGTATTATTGTTGTTGGATGCATATGCTTTGTAAGTCGTCCCGTAGTATTTGTTGATCCATAGTTTGTATTGGCCCATGGTTTGTATTGGCACATGGTATTGACCCATGGTATTGGCGCCTAGAATTAGTATATAAGTTTGTGTTGAGACCAATGAAGGTACCGTGAAGTTATTTGTATTGAGCTTGCTCAAAGGAGGTTTCCCCCTCGAAGTGGCCCGCAATCAATAAAAGTATTATGTGATCTCATATATTGTGCATTTTATCAATTAACTGTTGCAGGTTCTTCACATCTAGTATCAGAGCACTTTCTTAGGCTCGTTGGGTGGAATTTCTGCCAAAAACAAATTTTTGCATCTGTTGCAGGTTCGGATCTGGGAATAATCCCTATCTGCTTAACTGTGGGAAGTACTTGGGCATAAGCCCTAAAACTCATTGTGAGGAGTACCACAGGAACCCTGAAGTAGCTGGCCCATTGAGAGGACCTGCCAGCGAAAAGGGCAACGACCCCTACCTGATTGACTAGTTCCCACCCATGAGGTAAACCAAGAGATGTCGTTTGTGGCAAAGCGGTTATCAGTTTTACCCGAGCCGTGGAGTGAGGGGTATTGCCCCAATACGCAAGCCGTCAGACAACATTGGTGACCGAGTGAAACCCCTTAACCGTTAGGAAGCCGAGCATACCTGGGGTCCATATCTATTTTCAGCTGCACTATTGCAGATCACTCCCGCGCCGTTGCAGATCCATTTGTTGTCGATCATTTCCATATCGTTGCAGATCCATCTGTTTTCGATCACTTTCGCGTTGTTGTAGATCCAACCATTTTCAATCTATTCCGAGCTGTTTCAAATCCCGCTGTTTCCGATCCATTCCAAAAACCGTTTCAGATATCTCATTTGTTTTAACTTCGTTTCCCCTGAAACTTCACTGACACCCCTGCAATCCCATTTTGCATATTTCATTCTTGAGGACCCTATCCCAAATTCCACTTCCCAAAGCCAGAAATCCCACATTTGTCTATTTTTAGGGTTTGCCATAACTTCTTCGAATTTCACCCAATCGCCTTCAAATTTTACTATAGAGTTCCTTTCCTATTTCTGCTTCTTTGTCCCTCTCTGCCAAATTTTCTCATTCTTTCACCCCGCCTATGAAATCCTCCTTTTCCGCTTCCCTGTCCATTTGAAAGTGTCCAAAACCTAGTCAAACCCAAATTACCCACCATATTTTTTCCCAAATCCAGATTTTCCTTTACTGAAACAGTTTCTGTTTTTGTTTTTCTACCCACTCAAAAAAAAAAACTCCTGGTTATGGTTGTCACCCGCGCAGGAGCAAAAACCATGGAGGAAGCACTTGCAGCCATCCAAACCAAACTCCAGGATCTTGATGAAAATTTTCTCGGCCTCCATCTTGAGCATTCAGCCATGAACAACAAACGACAGTTCGAGTCTTCATCAAACAATGGGTTCTCTTCTTCCAGCAATTTTCGTGGTCCAAAGCTTGATTTTCCTTGCTTCAATGGTACTGATTCGACTGTATGGATCTATCGTGCAGAACAATATTTCAGTCTGCATAATACTTTTGATGTCCAAAAAGTTCCACTTGCATCCTTTCATTTGGAACAGGAAACCCTTCAATGGTACCGTTGGTACATCAAGGCTCATGACAAGCCAAAATGGATAGATTTTTGCCAACTCCTTTTGCAACGATTTGGTCCTAGTGCTTTTGATGACTTCACCGGAGCACTCACTAAACTTCATCAAATTGGCACTATGAGAGAGTATTAGACAGAATTTGAGAAACTAGCCAATCACACAGAAGGATTGTCTGATGAATTCTACAAGAGTTGTTTTATCAGTGGTCTTAAGGATGAAATCCGGTCAGAGGTCAAAATGTTCTGTCCCAACACAATGATGGAATCCCTGGGGTTAGCTAAGTTGGCAGAAGACAAGATTGCAACCCAACAACGCTCCAAACCCACTTTTGTTCCCTTCCGAAATATGGGTTCTCAACGACCTCCCATCCCGCCAGCTCCTCGACCAACTCCTATCAAGCATTTGTCTGAAACATAGATGCAGGCACGCAAAGAAAAAGGGCTTTGTTATAATTGTGATAAGAAATTCACTTGGGGACATAGATGTGTTCAGCAAAAGCTCTGTCTCTTAGATGTGGATTCTCCACCTTCCTCTGAAGTTGGTGAAGAATCTCCAGATACACTGGATGATTAGGTTGACATTCAGCAGACTCTTATTGACCCTCCATCTCAGGACGACCACCCAGAGATATCTCTCCATGCTTTATCCGGAATCACCACCCCCCAAACAATGCGGGTCAGGGGTTACTTCAAGAAGCTTCCTCTTACAATACTCATCGATTCTGGTACCACTCATAACTTCATTGACCGTCGGATCGCCAAACAGGCTGATTGTTTTGTCCATCCTTGCTCCAACTTTGAATTCATGGTTGCCAATGGGGGCACTTTACCTTGCAAGGGGAAATGTCACAATGTGGGTATCTCTCTGGAAGATTATAACCTGCGCTCTGACATGTTTTCCTTGTCCTTAGGTGGATGTGATGTGGTTTTGGGAATTCAATGGTTACGCACACTTGGCCCCATCTTATGGGATTTTGCTGAACTTTGGATGCAGTTTTCAGTCAATGGGAACCAACACAAATTTATAGGCTTACAACCAGGGTCTCTCCGCATCATCAGTTCACATCGCCTGGAAGCGATCCTTAAGAAGAATTCACATGGTGTCATTGCTCAGCTCCATTCCATTCAGATGCACCCATCAACGGTATCCACTACTTCCTTGGATAGATATGCAGGTGTCTTTGCTGAACCAGTGGGCTTGCCGCATTCAATAGACCTTTCCGGTACAAATTTATCCGCATCTACATGTGAGAAGGAAATGATGGCTATTTTACATGCAGTACAGAAGTGGCCGCCATCCCTATTAGGAATTATTTATGCATCCAGCCTGATCACCATAGACTGAAAAATTTCTTGGAACAACGGGTCTCCTCCCCAACACACCTGAAATGGGTTAGCCAACTCATGGGTTATACCTATGCGCTCACTTACACAAACGGTAAGGACAATCTGGTGGCGGATGCTCCTTCTCGCACAATTCATGACCCAGTTTCTCTTTCAACTATTTCTATGCTTGTTCCAAATTGGTTGCAATCTGTTCAACATGGCTCTATCTTCTATGAACTCCATGCTTCTCCATCGATAGGGCACTCTGGGTTCCTCAACACGCATGACCAAGAATAGTGTAACTTCTTTTGGCTGGGACTGTGAATGACAATTCAACAGATGGTGGCTGACTGTGATGCTTTCCAGGTCAACACGGGTGAAACGCTACTCCTTCTCAGACTACTCGAACCCTTGCCTATTCCTACACATATTTGGATAGCTATTTCTATGGATTTCCTTGAGGCGCTCCAATGGTACAATACCACATCTAAAATGACACTATCTGAAGCAATCTATGGACAAGCACCGCCAGTTCTTCTTCCATATGTGAAAATCCTCACAGCAGATCTAAGAGATGATGTATCTCACAAGAGAATAATTATGATTAAGCAAGAAAATAGAAGAAGATTGATACATGCAATATAATGAGCAACAGAATAATATGGTACAGTAGAACTCAGATAGAAGCAATAATACTTCGGTCATACTAGATTATTAATCACAAATGGACATATAAATAATACAATGCATCAGGAATTCGAATGCCTAAGGTGGCAATTCGAATTAGCCTTCATGGAGTGATCAAAGGATCACTAGAGTGTCATCGGAGCACAACTAGGTGTCCTCATGATCATCGGAGCGCAACTGGAAGTCTTCATCATCATCAGTGGAGTCATCAATGCTCAAGTAACTGTCAACCATCAGTCAAACTAACTCTGGTAGGTGTAACTGAGTGTAACTCAATGTAACTGAGTGTAACTGAGTGTAACTAAGTGTAACTGACTGTAACTGACTGTAACTGAGTGTAACTAAGTGACAACTGGACTAGTAGGTGAAGGAGGGCGAGTTGCTCCCTAAAATCAAGGAAGAAGGGTGCATTAAGCAACTGGAGGGCTAAAACTGAATAGTGAGAAGCTCCTAGGGGCTAGCTAACTGAGGGCTAGGTGCTGGACTGATGACTGGGATGCATGCAAAATGCATGCAAACCCTAGAATGCATGCAAACCCTAAAAGGTGCATGCATGACTGAAAATGTAAATGATCAAAATACTGGTGGGACTAGGATGGAGTATAGGAATATCCTAACACCCCCCCTTAATCCATCCTGGGCCCTGGTAACTAAGACCAAAGGTCACCCAATACAATGAATAATAACAATCAATAAACCAAGGAAGTGGGAAAATTTCATGGGAAACATACCCCCTCCTCAAAAAATAGACTGTAAGGCACACATAAAAAAATAAAAGCTCCAAACTCAAGCATGTGTGATGCTTGGTCATATGTCTGGAGGTATCTTCTTCTTGGGAAGAAGTGGATCATGCTCAAAAAGCATGTGCTTGTGTAAAACCCCCAACTGGGTCTCCTTTAGTTTTTATATACAGTCATATATTTCACTACTTGTCAAAATTTTTGTTTCTATTTCTGTTTCTGTTTGTGGGTTTGTGTTCAATTTCAGGTCTGTAAAAACAATAACAATTACATTTGCAGGTTTTAAAATATATGTATTTATTGTTTCACCTACTTCTAACCAGTTATGTTTGTGCAGGTGTAACAACTAATACATGTGTATTCAATCACGAAATTACCATTTATTAATAACTTGATAAAAATGATAACAGGGTTAGAAATTGCTTAGTATACCTTTAGGAGAAATACCTGTAGGTAGCTAGTAGATCCACCTTTGTTGCTATCCCCGTTTGCTGTTTTTCTTTGCTTTTCTCCCTGCAGTCAAAAGCCTTCCCCACAGTTCTGAAACTCAACCAGCCAAACCAGTTTTGCCACCCTGCCAACTGGCGAGGTCTCGCCGACCACCCAGCTCCAAAGGTACCCCTTTGGAACCCCGAGCCCAAACCGAGTACAAGCTTAATCTGCTGTATCCCTTTAGAAAATCAAACTCCAACAAAATCCCCTCTTTGCATCTCTCCTCTCCCAATTTTCTGCTCTGCTAAACTTCTCCCAAAATCCTAAGGTAGAAAAGATGATCCCCCTTTCTTCCCTTCACTTCTCCCTTTATCCTATGTTTGCCGACTCTTCTTCCCTTCCATTAATGCCTTATCCTAAACATAATTGCATCAACCCCCATGTCAGTCCTCGAGCCATCAACTTGGACTCTTATTAATCATTAATAATATATTCATGGATTTGTAACTCATATTTATCAATTAAAAACTAATAAATCATGATTCCTACTCAACATCCAATTACTCATATTAATCACTTAATTAGTTACTTAATACTAATTGTCAGTTGATTAATTAATAATAACCTAATCATCTAATTAATGATTTAACATACTTCCATTATGTTAATTACCCTCTAATTTTACATTCAACTAATTTAATTTATTAATTACCAATAATAATCCCGTGTTCTAATTAATCTTAAGCATGATCCTTATAAAACTAATGGTTTATAACTAACTCTTATCCATACTTCTTAATTAATTATCTAACCTTGCAATTAATATTTACTTATCAAATTAATACTACTAAATTTTACATTACAATAATCATTTAACCATTTTAACCCTTAGTTTTTACTAAACAACTCATTAGCATTCGATTAATCATTACTAACTAGGTTGCATTATTTACTACCTAATTTAACCGTAACTTGTTTATTAATCAGCAATAATTAATCATTAATGTACAATAATTAACATTAATCAACATGAATAACCTTAATTGATAGTAATTAACATTAATCTACATTGTTAGCCTTAATCATCATTATTAATTTTAATCGACATTATTAACATTGATCAACAATAGTTAATTATGAAACGACAATAATTAACTTCATTATTCAACAATATTTTACACAATTTATAAATATGTAGGCGAGTTATGTAAGCGTAGCTACTGCTTACATACCTCGCGTAAGTACACTAACAATAATAAATCACACACACCGATCATAATCCCGAAACTTATTGTTTACTGACACATGTTTTAACATAGTTTGCAAGGTACAATCCTTTAACTAACTGAAATCTTATTAGTTACGACAATTCATACCTTTCTGAGTTACGACACATACTCAATCAAGGGTTTTACACACCTACAGTTAGATCTTGTTTTCACCCCTAATTCACACTACACCTATCTACCTACATCATTACTAACTTCCACATCCTATCTTGTCCTCTGCTGGACTACCCTGGAATGTCAAGTCATGACCGGTTCCAGCTAGAACCCGTAAGCGGAAGTGTCGACTACATCGACCAGCTTCCCCAGCAGGCAACCACCAGTCATCATCACACACCTTGGGGAGCGCGCCATAGCACAGCCCTCCCATGACTCTGGGTTTTGGGGATAAACGGTGGGTAAAGCCTCCACCCCCCTAATGGAACAAGGGATTATGTATACTCGACATAACAACAGCGTTGCACTTGTACTCGGTCTGTCATCGTATAACCGATCTGGGTGGTTGAGTTTCCTGAAACCCTACCCCACCCATGTCATAACATACATCATAATAACAGCATAATAACCATACGAAAATAATGCATCACTTGCATACCATTTTCTCTTTCGAAGTCCGTGTCCCTGAGGCCCTCCCACCTCGTAGGATCCAGCTTTCACTTAGCCGTTTCAACATGTAAGTCAGTCCTCGACATACAATATAGAATATCGTGCATAAATCCTCGATATGTACACACATATATTTCATCATAACATAACAACAATAAACTCGTTCATTCGCCATGCACCTGGCATAACATTCATTATTTTCAACATATAACTGTAACGGTATCCACGTACCCATCATTCAGTAAATTCCATATATTTGACATAATTAACACATGATACATATCTAAACATGACTATCGATCATAACACTATCATCATACACACACATATATATATCGGCAAAATAATAAAACCATGTCCCCAGTGTCGTCAACTGACGAGGTCTCACAGTCAAACAAATACAACATATAATAGTAGTTCAGGTAATAATGTCAAAACGGGGTTTTACAGCTTGTACTTGCTCTTCAGATCGAATGTGATGAGAACAAATCCAACAGTATTAGAATGATCCTTGAACCTGTGATTCGAATCAGCTGAGGTAGGATCAAATTTTTGAATGTGCATATAGTCCTTTGTATTCTCCTTCGAACCACCATGGATGAGATTATGCCAAAAAGAACTATTACATGTTTGCTTGAAATCAAAATCAGATTTAAGACTTTCAAAACAGTTTCTTGAGATCTCCTTTGAACCAGCAGGGGTGAGATCAAAACTATCATATGCATGAGAAATTTTCCCAAGCAGTAATTGCTTAGAACCCAAATTAGATACAAGACTTGAATCATGGCTTCTTGAGATCTCCTTTGAACCATGAGAGGTGAGATCAAAACCAGTAGATGCATGAGAAATTATCCCAAGCGAATGGCAATGGCCATATTCTTTAATGACCTTCTGAAAGCATGAATTTATGATCATATAGTAGTATAAAAGAGATGTTTGCTTAAGAGGAGCGAATGCATTACCTCCATTAGCTGATTTGACCTCTGAAATAATCATGTGATCATGATGCAAACCAACAGACTCTGGTGCAAGAGAGGATTTAGGACCTTCTGCAATATCTAGAGTGTGAGCTGGCACAGAAAGAGAAGAAGGTTTGAGCATGAGCGGAGAATCTGCAAGTTCTTTGTCAACAACTTCAATATGAGATGATACTGGTGCATGATCTGAGAGACCATCAAGATGAGTGAATGCATCACTTTGTTTTCTTTCGAATGGGTTGGGACCAAGTCCTTCATTCTCTCTGCCAAATTTTCCATCCAGGTGAGCCCATATCTCTTTTGGATTCCATAACTCTCTTGGAATTTCAACACCATCATGGTATTTGAATTGGAATCTTTGGTATGCATACAAAGAAAACATTATTGTTGCAAAGTGCATGTCTCTTTTATTTAACCAGTCAATCTTCTCTTCAGGGGATTCGAACTCTCTTTCAAAATAACAATAAAAAAGATCATGGATCTTCAAGTTTGCTATCATTCTTGGTTTCCATTCATCATAGTTGAGTGGATCAAGAGGAGTAATTCCTGATGAATACATAGAAGATGTAGAGGACCTGCAAAAACAATATAGAATAACTGCAACTGCTGCAAAAATGCAGATTCTGCTGCAACTGCTGCACTCGAAATCTTGGTAATAACCTGCAAAAAAAAACTCTCAAGAATGGAGATAAACAATACTCTCAACATGCTCTGATACCATGTGAAAATCCTCACAGCAGATCTAAGAGATGATGTATCTCACAAGAGAATAATTATGATTAAGCAAGAAAATAGAAGAAGAGTGATACATGCAGTATAATGAGCAACAGAATAATATGGTACAATAGAACTCAGATAGAAGCAATAATACTTCGGTCATACTAGATTATTAATCACAAATGGACATATAAATAATACAATGCATCAGGAATTCGAATGCCTAAGGTGGCAATTCGAATTAGCCTTCATGGAGTGATCAAAGGATCACTAGAGTGTCATCGGAGCACAACTAGGTGTCCTCATGATCATCGGAGCGCAACTGGAAGTCTTCATCATCATCAGTGGAGTCATCAATGCTCAAGTAACTGTCAACCATCAGTCAAACTAACTCTGGTAGGTGTAACTGAGTGTAACTCAATGTAACTGAGTGTAACTGAATGTAACTGAGTGTAACTGAGTGTAACTAAGTGTAACTGACTGTAACTGACTGTAACTGAGTGTAACTCAGTGACAACTGGACTAGTAGGTGAAGGAGGGCGAGTTGCTCCCTAAAATCAAGGAAGAAGGGCACATTAAGCAACTGGAGGGCTAAAACTGAATAGTGAGAATCTCCTGGGGGCTAGCTAACTGAGGGATAGGTGCTGGACTGATGATTGGGATGCATGCAAAATGCATGCAAACCCTAGAATGCATGCAAACCCTAAAAGGTGCATGCATGACTGAAAATGTAAATGATCAAAATACTGGTGGGACTAGGATGGAGTATAGGAATATCCTAACACCATACACCCTCAGTAGTGTCACGTCCCCATTTTGACCCCCTTTGTAAATGATGTAAATATTGTAACTTAATCATGGTGAGGAGCTCAAGGCCAAGGCCCCACCATTGATTTAGCGTTTCATGTATCGGCAATTAAAATAGATGCCTATGGTTCTTGTGCGAGATGGGCACAATGTATATAAGACATCATGTAAATACGAAATTTTAATGCAAAATACCCACAACTAGCTATGCAATGCAACAAAAGAGATGGGGCATGGTTCTACAAGGAAAAGGGAGGGAAACCATTCAAACCCTTGAGCCAGTGGTATTAATCCATGTGTCAATGGGGAAACCCATAAACCACCAACTACCCATTTTGTCTCATGTACCCAATCATTTAATTCTTCCAAGAAATTGGTATAGGCAGTTAATGCCTTGGGAATGAAAGAGTATGGGCAAGCCATTTTCGTGCATGGGCAAGCCATCAACTTGGAAAATCGTGTTTTTGCTTGTGGGGCAAGAAACCACCCACGAAATGGTGCCAAAAGCCATGGGGAATGGGCAGTCTTCACTCATTCACGCAGTGGGAGCTATCTGGGTCATTCTCTTCACGTTTTTCAGCAAAATCTTGCATTTTCCCATGCCTGGGAGTTCGTTTTTGCATATGCAGTAGCCTGGGAGTGAAGAGCCACGTTTTGGGGGCTGTAGGGAGGTCGTTTTTGCCCTTGAATGTCCAGAGACGTTTTTCTAAAAACGGATTTGGCATCCTGGGTCATTTCCCAACTTCCCATTTTCGTTTTTGTGGGTTCCCACGTTTTTCTAAGTTAGTTGAAACCCCATCTCATGCATCCCACTGTGGAAAACGTTTTCTTCATGCCCAGCAATTGTGGTTGTTGTTAAGTGCATCATGTTTTGGACTTGAATCTGTAAGCAAGAAACTGGAATGGTAGTGGACAGAATTAGCTTGATAAACCTAGTGTAGGGAATATCCTCTCAAGAAGATCAAGAGGGCTGGCTACTTTTCTATGCACACCCTGAGAGCACTAGAAAGGAAGGTATGGCTTGAGGGACTGTGTGGCAGTGAAGAGAATACTTCCTGGTGTTGGGTGTGTGGGCATTGTGAGTGCCAAGCTGAATAGATCTGGGAGGGGTACCCATAGCTCTGTGGTTGAGCTCACTAGCTTAGCAATTCTTCCTTCCCATCTCCTAGCAGCCTGATAAACCCAATTGTAGATTGGATTGGCTCATTTTGGTGTATGTTTGGCTATGTGTGAGTCTGTTGTTCCCTGGTTCCTTGTAGAGATCATGCCCAGCTCGGGGGTGGCAGTGGTGCTGAAAGATTGAGGAGCACACTGGCCTACGGTTGGGTGGAACGTTGCAGTTGCATAGCCAGTTGCGTGGGACTGCCTTATTGAGATAAGTATTCTCTTGTGTAAATTGGCAATTATCATTTGATGAACATCTTAAATGTATGATGGATGTGAAATTCTTATTACTCCGCTGTGATTTCTAATAATTATGCATCTTCATATCTCTCTTATGTATTATGTGAATGTGTATGCATTTTTATTCTTCAATTTGAATGTTTGATTTCAATGTATGGGGCTGGATGCCCGGTTCAACCGTCACGATCCTCTCCATCTGGCTTGTTGGATGGGAGGGGACGTGACAAGTAGTTCCCCAGTTCAGGAAATTGACTCGGTTCTTCGCAACCGTGACCAAATTCTTCTCATTTTATAGGACAATCTTCACATGGCAAGAATTCGAATAAAACAACACGCCGATCAGCACCATTCTGAGCGCACTTTTCAAGTAGCTGATATGGTTCTTCTTCGTCTACATCCTTCCAAGCAATCCTCCCTGGAACTCAAAAGGCATCAACATTTCTCTCCATCTATCACAAAGGTATTAATTCAGTGGCATGGAATGCCCCCCGAGGATGCTATAGGTGAACCACTCCTTCAGATTCTGCATCGATTTCCACCTCTAAAACTTTGAGGACAAAGCTTTTTCTAAGGGAGAGGGGATGTTAGGAACATGTGTCAACCCTTCTCTTTACTTTGTTAGTATATTATTGTTGGACGCATATGCTTTGTAAGTCATCCCGTAGTATTTGTTGATCCATAGTTTGTATTATTGTTGTTGGACGCATATGCTTTATAAGTCGTCCCGTAGTATTTGTTGATCCATAGTTTGTATTGGCCCATGGTTTGTATTGGCACATGGTATTGACCCATGGTATTGGTGCCTAGAGTTAGTATATAAGTTTGTGTTGAGACCAATTAAGGTACTGTGAAGTTATTTGTATTGAGCTTGCTTAAAGGAGGTTTCCCCCTCGAAGTGGCCTGCGATCAATAAAAGTATTATGTGATCTCATATATTGTGCATTTTATCAATTAACTATTGCAGGTTCTTCACACATTATTTGATATGAGTGCCTTCATCTTCCTTCCAACAATGTTCTCAATTAAGGCTTTGAAAATTTTGAAGCTTTCAAACACCTCAAATTTCCGTTTGAGAAAGTAAATCCAGAAGAACCTAGAGTAGTCATCAATGAAGGTCATAAGGTATCTGGATCCATTCATTGAATCAGTGAGCATTGGTCCTAAAACATCACTATGAATCAAATCTAGGATGGAGGAAGCTCTCTTTGCCTTCCCAACATCATACTTTCGCTCTGTGTGCTTCCCTAGCAAGCAACCTTTGCAGATTCCTTGAGATAATTTTATGTTCGGTATACCTTCAACCATCTCTTCCTTTTGCAACTACTGTAGGTATTTGAAGTTTAGGTGTCTGAATCTTTCATGATAGAGTCTACTTGTCTCATTCACATGAGTCAACAGAGCACTTTGATGGGAGTGTGGAAAGAAGTAGGAGAACTCATATGTATTGGAGGCATGATTTGAAACTCCTTTGGTTATCAATTTCCCAGATGAGATCTCAGCAACCTAAATTGTTTCAGGTCCAAATAATACTTTCTTTGGTGGACCTGTGTATGTGATCTAGTAAACAAACAACGGATTAGCTGCTAGAGAAGGCACATACAGTACATTGTTGAACCTTCCATGCTCAAGCTGTATAGTACCCTTCGACTTCAACAAATATTTGAGAGTCATCTCCCATGTGTATACTGGGTCCATCGGTGAGATCTAATGAATAAATGGCTCTTTGGAGGAAACCATGTGGTTGGAGGCTCCATAATCAATAAGAAAAGCTTGGGATTGTGAGAACCCAACCTTCAATGCATGGCATCTCTCATGATCTTCTGACTTTCCACCTGGATCAATATTCCTTGTGCCTTCATGGAGGGAAATGTTATGTTGCTCAAGGATTTTTTCCATTAGATCTATGGTCTTCTTCATACAAGAACTCCCAGGATGATTACCCTTCTTGCAGTATGCACACTTGGATTTCTCAAATTTCTTTTGTTTGTCCTTCTTGGAGCTGGAGGATCCTTTTGATGGACTTGACTTGGCATTCTTCTTGGGTTTATATTACCTCTTCTCCTTTCCCTTGTGCTTCCCCTTTCCATTCACACTTTTTGCTTCTCCAGCCATAAGAGCTTGATTTTTGGAGGCCTTCAAGACACCCATCTGGATAAATTTGTCTACAACAACCGTATCTGGTTGGATGTTAATAGTCGAATCCGACTCTCATATTGAATGATTAATAGGAATAATATATTAGATGATGATTGATAAATTACAATAAGATCGCCTTTTATAGGGCTTGAGGAAGCATAGTGAAGGGTTATGCCCTTTCACTTAGTAACCTAATAATCTATTAATTTATAAATAATAGTATTAATTAAATATTCACAGCATTGCCTTCCCCTTAGGAAAGCTTTGTCCTCAAAGCTTGAGTATTTTCCTAATGTCGTCTTTTATTCTGGCTCTAAGTCGCACTGGTGACTTGAGAGGTGCGATTTTGATTACAACCATTGCCTCATTTTGATTATTATGTCTTGGTATTTGCAAGAAATACGAACTTGGTGAAGTTTTGTTTACGCTATTTTTAATTTTGTGATTGCTTCTTTTAACTATGTTTGTCGTCAATTGAACATGCTCAACATGCATTACGACCTTAACTATTGTCATGTTGTTATTCCCAACACATATTCTGTCAGTTCCCTTGAACGGGCTCTTTGTGCTTATAATGCTCATAAGAACATCGGCTTATCTCTTATCACAGTCTTGGTGAGGATCATCTTTCTTCTTATCAAATAATTTGTTGTCATTTTCTTCATTACTAGGGTATGTTATATCTTTGTCTTGCACAATATCTTGATTGATGCTATCACTCTCATGGGAAATGGCATAATAGTCTACTGTATCTTCATCTTTTACATTAGCTTGGGTGGTTTCTTCTACCCCATTTTCACATCCATCTTCATTTTCTTTAAATGTTTCGTCAATAGATTTCTTTATTTCATCTATATCCTTAAGGATTTTCTCAAGGAGATTTATGAATTGGTCACTATCACTATAAGATGCCATGGATGTTTGTAGAAGGGACTTTTGGGCTTAGAAGTAAGAATGCTATTATTATATTTAATAATAATATATTTTTTTTGGAATAATAATAAATATTAATTAATATATTAATATTGTTATTATTATTATTATTTAAACTATATAATATCTTGTATATAGTTTTTTTTTTACGTTTTAAAAAAATAAATATTATAATATTATAATAATATATTATTATTATATATAATATTTTATTTTTATTAAAATTTGTATTTTTTGTAGGGTTTCTACGTGGAGGAGTTGGGAGAGTTGGCGGGAGAGTAAGTGGAGGAAATGGACGGTGGAGGCGTTGGATGTGGGTTGGGCTGCGATGGAGGGAGGCTGGTGCAGGCGGAGTAGATTGAGAAGAGTGGGGCGTTTGTGCAATGTTTGGGAAGATGGAAGTCAAAGGGCTCACGAATTGGACGTGGGAAGCTTGCGTGAACGCATAAGCGGGGGTCGTGAGAGGGAGCACACAGGCCGCGTGGGAGCAAAGGTTGTGGAGAAGGGTGTGGGAGCAACGCTGGGTTGGTGGGTGAAGGAGTTGGAGTGGTGGAGGGTGTGGGGAATTGCAGCGGCAAGCAAGCGTGAGGAGGGAGGAATGGTGGTGGTTGGGGAAATGCGCAGGAGGAAGGAAGATGGGGAGCAAGCGGGAAGTGACGGGGATGGAGCCCGGATGTGGAGCAAAGATATGGAGCAGGAGGTGGTAAGCACGCGTGTGTGGGAAAGAGCGAGGAAGGAGGCGTTTTGGGTAGGAGGGGAAAGCGTAGAGTGTGAGGGTGAGTGGAAGCACATGTAGATGTGAGCGATAGAGAGATGAGAGAGGGAAGAGATGGAATGGAGGATGAGTGGACGTGAGTCGAGGATGAGTGGAAGTGATGTGACGGATGATGCAGGGATGAAGGAGCCGAACCGAAGGAGCGAGTGTGAGAGCCGAGAGCCTGACAACAACGTGGAGATGAGAGAGGAAGGATGAGCCGAATCCGAGCTCAGGCCGAAGGAGCAAATCCGCTCTGATACCAAAAGCAGCAACTGTATCCGGTCTAATGTTAATAGTCGAATGCTGTGAATATTTAATTAATACTATTATTTATAAATTACAATAAGATCGCCTTTTATAGGGCTTGAGGAAGCATAGTGAAGGGTTACGCCCTTTCACTTAGTAACCTAATAATCTATTAATTTATAAATAATAGTATTAATTAAATATTCACAGCATTAACCTAATAACCTAATAATATTTGATCTTTAATTCTTTTAGATGCAAAGGCTTGAAGCAATGAGACAATTCAATCCATGAAATTCATACAACCATAACACAAGATATACCCTGGGGAAAATCCTCAAAATTATGAGAACAAAAACCCCAACAATTCTTCTCAATGTAATATAATGGATAGCAGAGAATGCTTTCTTTTACAACATAGTAGATTGCTTTTGGAAGATAAGAGATCACCAAACTTCTTGGTGAAGATACAAAATCAATAGAGAAGAGAGATCAATCAGATATGTGCCCAAAAAAATAATAATAAGCACGAACAATACCCTGCATAAAGAGAAGTGTCTTTCCTTCAATGGAGAAGAGAATTCGGTTCACATTGGATTCAACAATCCTGTATATCATATTTATATATTCTTCTCTTCTATTTGTAACTTGTAACTTCAGGATAAACTCGCCCTAAAAATGGATGTATTAATCTTGCATGGAGTGGTGCACCCCACTTCTCATGTAGTGCTTCATCTCACTAAGCTGTCACTTAGCATAAACTCGCCTCTTAATTGAAAGCTTGCCCACTTAGTTAGGTGGCTAACTTAAGTGTCGACATGCAAGTGTCACAACTCACGTGTCACCTTTTGCTTTAACATAAGTGTCATCACGCAATAACACTTAGTTAACTAGATATTCTCTTTAACTGAAGCGTCATCTTTTAATTTAACTAAAGTGTAAATACTTTAGTTAATGTAATGTCCCCATTCCAATAATTGCATAGTAAGACAATCCCATCAATCCTACTAGTTTCCTAGGTTGGATGGGCACATTTGGAATTGCAATAACGAATCTAATAAATGATGTTTAGACATTAGAAGGGTTCAAGTATTTAATGAATAAATTGAATATAGAAATTCAAGAGAAATTCTAGGTGGCAAGTGTTTTTGAAGACATATGGAGGACGTGGGACCCACACTAGCTTGATTTTTCAAGGACACGTGGAATCTCTCCCTTGCCAATTCGAATTCATGAGAAGGTGAACATTCTTGGGTGATTTTATAAGTCATACACATGGAATTGAGCATCTTAGGTCGAATTGGGATGGATTGGTAACCTCCATGGAAGAGGAAGAGTCAAATTGGAAGCTAGTGGACACTTGAGCTAGATTCCCTAGCCCCTATGACAACAATGATGGAGCATTTATGACATCTATGAAAAATTTCAGATTTGACCTCTGAAATTTGACCATTATGACATGTCATCTCCAAAAATAGGCTCCAAGAGGGCACTCATGGGAGTTGGAGAAGCCAAAGAGACCCCCACTCGAATTGGTGGAAGGTGGAAGGCTAGGAAAGGTGAGATACATGGAAAATCTTCATCCCTTACCCTAATTTGAATTGGATTGAGTTTATGGATGGATTGGGAACCTTTGAATGCTAAGGATGTTTATAAAATACATGGATAAACCAAGAGAAGGGCTTTTGATCATTTGAGAAAAATTGCATTTGTGAAGAGAGAGCTAGTGGATGACTAGTTTCTTGCCTTAGCAAATTTCGAGGGTGAAAGATTCCCATCCAAGTTGGTGTTTGGAGAGGCCACTCAGGTATTTCATGGATCTTTAATGGAGTTTTTATTTGCAGGTATCAGCTACAGGGCAGCTCATGGTTTTGTTTAGTGCAGCACTTCCTCTCAACCATTTCCAGTTTTGAAGACATATTCTTGCTCCTTAAGGGAGGGCGGTTTTGGTGAGCTACTGTACTCCTTGGGAGAGCTTCTCATGATGTATTTATGATTGCAATAAGAATTATATACTATTTTATTCATCTTCAGAAATTCTCAGGTTGAAATATCAAGTGGTTGTATGTAAAAATGTTGATTAATGAGCAAACAATGACCATTTCCCCACTACAATGATGTATGCCATTATAATGATGATGATTTCGAATAAAAGAGTGTTCCTCTGATATATTTGTGATGAATGGACTTCCATTTATTTTTATTACAAGTTTCATATTCAGTATTTGATCATTTGAATTCATTATACTCAGTTTATTTACATTTGAAGAAGATTTGGTGCCATTTCCCCAAGGGTCGAATTAGTGATTTGTGTTGTTGTTTGGGAGAGGTTTGGAACAGACTTAATAACTAATTAATGGTGCATTTGGGACCTTAGTAACATAATTGAGACATCCCCTACCTCTGTTCAGAAATTCGAGTGGGTTTGGGGGCATTTGGGAAGCCATTTTCAGTACTTACCCCAGGGGGATTTGAACCCCAAATTACTAGTAAAATTGCATACTTGGTCCAGAATCTTAAGAGAGTTTGCAGAGGTCTTTTGGTGGCCATATATCATCCCTAAAAATCACATTCAAGTCCTAATATCAGTCACATACCTTCTCAGAAGATTTGGGATCATTTGGGGAAAAATTGGGACTTAGGCATCAAAACTAGTCAAAGGTCGAAATTGGGGAAAAAGTGAAAAATTGGGCATTTTTATAAAAGATTGTAAAAATGGACATTACAAGTGGTATCAGAGCATGTTCTTGGCACTTGATGGTCTTAACAAGAAGTCAAAAAAATAAACCACCGCCCTTTGAACCAGTAGTTGAAGAGGTTTTTGTTGAAGAAGAGGTAGTAGAGGAAAAAGAACCTTTTGTTAAAATCATGGGTAGAGAGGAGGATGAAAACTTAAGATTTAAAGAGGAACTTGTTGCAGCCTTAAAACCATGTTTTGATGGGATCACCATGGGTATGAAAGAGATGAGTAGACAATTGATGAAAGGATTGGAATTGTTGGGTAGCCAACTTGTAAGCAAAGGGATGACGAGAGATAACAGTGGTTCACACTTAGGAGAAAGGAAGAACATGGGTGAGCATTTTTTTTCAAGTACAGGACCCCATAATAGACCTGATGAATTTCAAAGCACACAAAGGCATACTACACCTAAATTTCTCACACCCAAAGAAGAGCCTGATGTTCAGGTGGATAATGGTAAACTAGCAAACGAATGGAATGAGTTGAGTGAAGAATGTAAAAGAGGTCTACCATTTAGTCAATACATTAATGCTATATATAAAATGAAAAGGAGGGAGGACAATAGGAATCCATTCCAAAACAAAGAATTAAATGGTGCTATTAGTAAAATGCCAGTTCCTACTTTTGATGGTTCCTCTCAAAATTCTGCTAATACTTGGGTGCAAAAATTGGATGTGTATTTTCAGCTGAATCCTATGTGGGAAGAGGATGCATTAAAAATGGCTATTTTGCACTTGGAAATAAATGCCAATGAATGTTGGTTCCATGGACTGAAAACCTTGGGTCATGATCAGGTTAAAACATATGGAGAATTCGTTGAGAGGGTACTAGAGAGATTTGAACAAAAAGATCCAGAATTGCCTTTCAAAGAACTAGCTCAATTGAAGCAAACTAGGACCCCTACTAAATATATGTTGGAATTTCAAAAATTATCAGTCAAGGTGGTTGATGTATCTATGGGAAGGTTGGTATTGTTGTTCACTGAAGGTTTGGTTGAACCCTTAAAAGGTTTGGTCAAAGCTCACAAGCCAACTACATTAAAAGATGCAATGAGCTTGAGTAGGGATCTCCAAAATGTGCTTCCTAGAACGAGATTTCCTCCCAAGCTTGACTTCAGAATTGAAAAGAAACCTTGGAAAAGAGATGCATATGATAAGCAGCCATGGAAATAAGATGAATATGGAAAGGATAAGAAAGACGAACTAATCAGGGAAGATCTCAGAAGGAAGAAATTGTGTTACTCATGCTTCCAACCGTGGGCACCAGGACATAAATGTGCTAAGGGAAAGGCCCAATTCATTGAAGTATTTTGTGATGATGGGTATGAAGGGGGCATGGAGGAAGAAGGACATACTTCATCCTAAGAAGAGGGATATATTACAATAGAAGAAGGGAAACAAGAGGTGAAGCATCCCTCACCCACCAAAGTAAGAATGGCAGTACTTTTAGCAGTACCTCGATATCACACTATTCGATGCAAGGGTGTGGTACTAGGACAAAGGACTTCATTTTTGATAGATGGAGGATCCACACATAAATTCATTGATGAAGACATGGTGGAGAGGAGAAAGATACCTATTGAACCATTCGATGACTTCGCAATTGTCATTCCCAGTCACAACACAATGGAGTGCAAAACATGGATTCCACAGCTGCAAGTCACCGTAGGTAACTATACTTTTGTTGATAGTTTTTATGTGGTTGATTTTGATGATACTAATTTGGTTTTGGGAGTGCAATGGTTGTATTCAATAGGAGAGCATACAGTAAATTATCAAATTCCTGAAATGAAATTCAAAGATTCAAAAGGAGTACTAAGGGTTGTGAGAGGGCAACACACCTATCCGAATCAGGTACTTTCTCCCCACAGCATGAAGCACTGGAATAGAAAGGTTTTGGGAGACATTCCTCATAGAAGGCCACCTGATAGAGGAGGAACAAGTTTGCAGCATGGTAAATTGAGATTGCTTGAGGACAAGCAATCTTGGGTGGGGAGGACCATAATGTCCCCATTCTAATAAATGCATAGTAAGACAATCCCATCAATCCTACTAGTTTCCTAGGTTGGATGGGCACATTTGGAATTGCAACAAGGAAGATAATAAATGATGCGTATACATTAGAAGGGTTCAATTATTTAATGAATAAGTTGAATAAATAAATTCAAGAGAAATTCTAGGTGGCAAGTGGTTTTGAAGACATATGGAGGATGTGGGACCCACACTAGCTTGAGTTTTCAAGGACACATGACATCTCTCCCTTGCTAATTCAAATTCATGAGAAGGTGAAAATTCTTGGGTGAGTTGGTAAGTCATACACATGGCATTGAGCATCTTAGGTCGAATTGGGATGGATGGGTAACCTCCATGGAAGAGGAAGAGTAAAATTGGAAGCTTGTGGACACTTGGGCTAGATTCCCTAGCCCCTATGACAACAATGATGGAGCATCTATGAAATCTATGACAAATTTCAAATATGACCTCTGAAATCTAACCATTATGACATGTCAACCCCAAAAATAGGCTCCAATAGGGCGCTTATGGGAGTTGGAGAAGCCAAAGAGACCCCCACTCGAATTGGTGGAAGGTGGAAGGCTAGGAAAGGTGAGACACATGGAAAATCTTCATCCCTTACCCTAATTCGAATTGGATTTATTTTATGGATGGATTGGGAACCTTAGAAGGCTAAGGATTTTTATAAAATACATGGATAAACCAAGAGAATGACTTTTGATCATTTGAGAAAAATTGCATTTGTGAAGAGAGAGCTAGTGGATGACTAGTTTCTTGCCTTAGCCAATTTCGAGGGTGAAAGATTCCCATCCAAGTTGGTGTTTGGAGAGGAAACTTAGGTCTTTCATGGAGATTTAATGGATTTTTTATTTGCAAGTATAAGCTATAGGGAAGCTCGTGCTTTTGTTTAGTGTAGCACTTCCTCTCAACCATTTCCAGTTTTGAAGGCATATTCTTGCTCCTTAAGGGAGGGCGCTTTTGGTGAGCTATTGTACTCCTAGGGAGAGCTTCTCATGATGTATTTATGATTGTAATAATAATTATATACTCTTCTCTTCATCTTCAGAAAGTCTCAGGTCGAAATACCAAGTGGTTGTATGTAAAAATGTTGATTAATGAGCAAACAATGACCATTTCCCCACTACATTGATGTATGCCATTATAATGATGATGATTTCGAATAAAAGAGTGTTCCTATGATATATTTGTGATGAATGGACTTAAATTGATTTTTATTACAAGTTTCATATTCAGTACTTGATCATTTGAAGTCATTATACTAAGTTTATTTGCATTTGAAGAAGATTTGGTGCCATTTCCCCAAGGGTCGAATTAGTGATTTTTTGTTTTTGTTTGGGAGAGGTTTTGAACAGACTTAATAACTAATGAATGGTGCATTTGGGACATTAATAACATACTTGAGACATCCCCTACCTCTATTCATAAATTCGAGTGGGTTTGGAGGCATTTGGGAATCCATTTTCAGTACTTACCCCAAGGGGATTTGAACCCCAAATTACTAGTAAAATTGCATAATTGGTCCAGAATCTTAAGAGAGTTTGCAGAGGTCTTTTGGTGGCCATATATCATCCTTGAACATCATATTCAAGTCCTAATATCAGTCACATACCTTCTCAGAATATTTGGGATCATTTGGGGCAAAATTGGGACCTAGGCATCAAAACTAGTCGAAGGTCGAAATTGGGGAAAAAGTGAAAAATTGGGCATTTTTATAAAAATTGTAAAAAGGGACATTACAATTAACTAGTCATTTTTTAACACCTAGTTAACTGAAATCATGCTGATTGATTTACTTGAAGTGACCACTGTGAGTTCTTTAGTTAACTAGGGCATATCTTTAACGGACGCTTTAACTGAAGCATTGATACTTAACTGAAGCTTTATAACTAAAGCTTTAACAATCGAGTTATCTTTAATTAGCTGAAGTGTTTGCATGGGAAATTTCAAATTCTCTTGATCTCTATGCTTTATCAATATTTATCTCTTACTGCATGGTTAATATGTGCTAACTTTAATTATCCATCACATTACATTATACTAAGAAGAATTATTGGATGTTGTGATCATATTATATTATTCTAGACCAAATGGTCATATGTTAAAGTAATTCACTTTAGAGGTGATCAATCTCTAAAGGAGATTTAATAGCAATATGATGATCATGGTTAATAATATATCACACAACATTAATGCTAAGTAAAGCATGACCTTTATACGGAGGGTCCACCTCTATACGGGAGGTCCATCTCAAGGATACCTTTATACGGAAGGTTCACCTCTATATGTGAGGTCCATATCATGGATACCTTTATACAGAAGGTTCACATGATAATCATGACTTGATACACACAAGTTCGGAGCCTTGTCCAACAAGACTTTACAAAATCATTACTTTGGTCAATTACCTCTATACGGGAGGAATAACCTTTACATAGAAGGCAATCCAAGTACTCACCTCTATACGGGAAGATCAATCTTGACTACACAAGATTGGTTTAGATAATTGTGTCCTGATGTTGTATATTTAACACGATTCAATGAAAAAATATAAGGATGGCATCTTCCAACCAGGAATTGACATTCTCCCTTACTGTGAGGTAGAGACAAAGATGGATAACTCAGGACCTAGCTTGCTCAGAATGGATAACACCAAATACTCATCCTTCTTCTCAATGCCACACTGCTTGCATTGCATGACCAAAGATTTGAATTTGGAAAAGAATTGTTGGATGGTCTCGAAACTGCTCGATTGAAGAGCAATCAACTCATTCTTCAGAATATGTCCCCTTAGCTCATCTTGTTTTCCGAAGAGGGTCTCCAAATTCAACCATACCTCTCTTGGAGTCTTCAATCCATCGAGGTGGAAAAGTAGATCTCTGGATATATGAATACACATGAAACTGAATGCTTCATCCAATCTATTCAGATATTTGGCCTTCTCCACAGCTGCTTGGGGTTCGAAATCCTTTCCCATTGTTACCCTACACAGTGACTTGCTGTGCAAGACCATCTGCATATCATCCCTCCAACCAAGGTAATTGAAGGGTGTCAGGATCCTGGGGGAGAGAGGAGAGTTCGAATTCTCCATGAGAACTGCTGGAGCAAATACAAGGTGAGACTGTTGCTACTGCTGCAATAAAAATATTTGAATAACCTGCAAAAAAATCTCAATTTTGGAGATAGACTACTACTGAGCACTGCTTTAGGACAATAGGCACGTTTTTCTGGATCCTTCACACTTGGCTAGACCTCAAAGGATTTCTCCAATGAATTCAATACAATGGCACTAGGAGTTGTTGTGGAAATCCATAGGCTTCTGGTGCACTACTAAAAGCAGTTGCTCAACCTACGCTCAATGGCTCTGAAACCATGTGAAATTCTAAACCACAACAGATCTAAGAGTTGAATATAACTCACAGAGAAAGAATGAGTAGAAAAGATGAATTACAATGAAAATTGCAGTAAAAAAGAGCAGACAATTAATCATGCATGAGAACTCAGATAGGAACAAAATAATGTCACATGATCCAATAATCAGTATAGTATACAATGATGTTACAATGGAGAGAATTCGAATCACATAGGAGAATTTGAGTCTCAGTTGATCTAGCATAGGAATTGTCGCCACTAGAGTGCTCTGGAACACCCAAACTCAACTAAATTGATCATAAACTTAGTTAACTGAAGACACAATCAGTTAATGTTGACACAGCGGCTATCGAAAGGGGTTCACTTCGCACTGTCATCAACAAACCCAACCAAACACCCTTAATCACCGGTCCAGAAAGGTTTTACCCTTTCTAGCAACACCCGTGAAGCGAGTGAAGTCTAACCCGAGATGATTAAGGGGGCTGCAGGAACCAAGTTTCCGAAGTGGGGAAAGGACATGCAACTACTTCAACTCGACCACAATAGAAACCAGATATTTAGATTCGCATACATTCATACATTCATCATTCGCATCTTCACCATTCACATATTCAATACATAATGGACATTCGCATCAACATGGTTAACTGATCATTCACATCAACAACAATTACTGAACCACAAAACCTTAAACACATCGCAAACACTTGTATTCATCATTTAACAAAAACAGAGACAAAAGATATAACCATAACCGAACATCTTCATGCATTCATCAAAACATGCGGTATAACCTTTGCAGAAACAGTTCAGAACATATTATTGCAGATCCATACAAAACTGCGAAGACAGAGCAAAACACAATCGAATCGCATAATCACAATGATTCTACAATCCGGTCTCCTATCCATTGATCGATGCCCTTAGGCTTACATTCATACTCCTATTTATATCAACTAAATGGTTACAAAACTGTCCAAATGACCGATTTCTAACAAACTAATTAATCTTGTGCTTCCTTGTTCTCCGCGAATGACCCTTCCTTCCGCGGATGGTCCTTCTTCACAGTTGTCGGCTTTCGCACTTCATGCAGACTAATCCCATGCCAACAGGCCCCCAACACAAACTTGTGGCTTGCCCTCAAGCCACCTCAGTTTGACACCTCTGGTACTGTTCTCATCCGTCGCTATGGTAAACTTCTGAAGATGTTCTTGAAGTCTGGAGCTCGCTGTCATGTACTTCTCGAACTCATCCTCCAGTCTCTTGGTCGCTGTCATGTACTTTTCAAACTCATTCTCCAGTCTCTGGAAACCTTGATCATCTATCCCTTCTATTCCTGCTCTTGTGCTTCAGGGTTGTTGCGGTCTGGGGAAAAGTTCATCGACGTCACCAACTTGGGAAACATGCCAACTACTCCGGCACATTTGTTTCACGCTTCTAACCGGCCACTGTTGGGGCCAACGTGCCTCCATCCTTGGCATTCTGGTGATCGTAAGGACCGCGGTTCTTCTAACTACTACCACACTCTTAGACATCTCGGGTGGGAATTCATCTTTGTTCCTCCCAATTGTCTGCATTGCTTCCTTCACTGGTTATTCATGCACACTCGTCGTTCTTTCCCTTAACGCACCTGAAGTGCTTTCGCTCTAAATGAAATGCGCCATTGCAACTATCTCACTTCCCTTATCCACAGCTTCCTTGGGATTGCTCACTCAACTTCCTAACTCTCTGCATCTAGCTTACTGACTCACATCATGCAACTTACTGATTCTCCTCTTCGGACTCTCTTTACTTCGACTTGCGTTCTTCAATCCCCACGCCGGTATTTATGCTTTCTCTTCATGTCATTGATACCTGATCATCATTTGCGAAATATTGTCCTCAGCCATCCGATTCGGTCCTCAAGTGTGTCATCATACTCCTCCACCATCTTTCTATGATGCAGATCCGCAGTAATCATGCTCGGATTTGACTCCCGTGCGCTAAACGTGCGAAGCATCGACCGACGACCCGGTTGGCCATGCTTTCCACTTTTTGTCATAATTACTTTTTTTTCATGCTGCGATACTAGGCCTTTGCTGGAGTCGCTCCCTATTGCGCTTGTCGTGCTCCTGGAACCTAAGGTTCAACTAATACAGTTGCTTCTCTCTTAGGTCAACATTGATTCCTACTTCGTCGGTTTACGTATCCTGGACCACCATCGGGCTAATCCACTATGGTTCCTCTATGGGTTCCATAATGCTTGCTTCTAGCATTCTTTCAATCTCAGCCTTCACCCGCTCCTTGTACCTTGGATTCAATTGGTAGGGTCGTTGCTTGACTGGATTCACATCGGGTTTCAGGGGGATTTTAATTTCACCTAAGTCCCTGGAAATTCCTTTCATCTTAGAGAATTTCATTGGGAACAAATCCTGAAACTCATACAATAGATCTGTCATCTTCGCAATAGTCGAATCATACCAATAATATCCAATACTTGCAAACTTCAGATTCTCCTCCGAACCAATGTTCACTTTCTTGATTTTCAATGGTTGGTGAAACTTGTTGGAAGGTATTTCTGGTGCCTCGACACTATGACTTCCTTTTGACTCCGGTACATACGTAGCCCTCGGATCATCCTCATCATCCGGCTCTCCTGTGATATTGTAGCATACCATTAACAATTCCGGTGTCGCAATCCACTAAAGCCCCAGTGGTTGCTCTGTCGAGACTGCTTCAACTACCTTCTCTCGAATTGCCTGTAATGCACTATGGATGAAGGGGTTTTCGTCGGAGAAACTGAACGTTTGGATAAAGCCAATTGTTAGTTGTTCCCAAGAGATTGTTCTGCGTCACATTTCTCCTGTGATATACCAACTTCGTGGTACTTCATCCAATGTGTGAATAAACGCATGGACCCATTCTTGTTTCGCTTATGGTCCCCATTTTCTTTCACATTCATCCAAATGCGCCATCGGATCGCCTCTGCCATCGAACTTCCTTCCGCCATATCCTTCCGCATCGCTGAACCTAACTGTCATTAGGTGTCGACAGAGTGGCCAGTTAGTTATGGTGGACTTGTGCGCTTCCCACCATCGCGCTGGTGTGGCCTTCAGGGCTTCTTCCAAGGCCAAGAGTCGCTGTGGTTTTGCCACTTTTTCTTCAAATTCAGTGAGAAATGTATCCAAATTGGGAAATCCCTCGAATGTTGGTAGCTCACACTATTTTGTGGCTACCCTTTGCAGCTACTGAGTGATCCTTGCACACCTCTTGAATGACACTTCATGCAACCGGTTTTTCCAATTTTCAAGTGCTTCATCCGAATCTGATGACGCTGAACTGCTACTGCGCCACCCTAACTCTCCATCTGCAGTAGGGTTGATGTAATCTTTGGAATGTTGTAGATATTATCCCATCCATCGGTGAACTCATCCACATACCTTTTCCCTTCCGTAGGGTCAAGAGATGCGACTACCCTTATCTACCGATTCTCAAATGACATATCGTTTCTTGAAGTTGATAATAGCTTGATTATCCATCGCCTAGTCTATCCCTAGTAGCACTGGGTAGGGGCTTGTATTGTCCACAATTTCGATCACATCAAAATCTGCGTAAGTCTTGAGGCCCTCGATCTCAACAGGGACCTAGCATAGCCGACCGATCGGGGTGACCTTACTTTAGTTGGCTAGGCGCAGTTGTACTGGGGACCAGGCCAACTGTGGTTTCCCCACCATTTCCCACGTCTGTTTGGTCAGGATGTTCACGTCCGACCCCAAATCCAATATAATGGAGTCGACATCGAACGCTCCGACTTGCGCAGACATTTGCATCTCTCATCCTGTTTTTCTCTTATGTATGCGATTGATCGTCGGTTACTGTTGTGCACCCTCCCGTCGATGCAGCAGGTTGGATATCGCCACCAATGCATCCTGATCTTTTTCTAGCTCCAAGAAACTCTCCAGGAAGGCTCTTAAGGTGTTGGCTCTTCTCTGCAAATTCGTTGTGTCGAATATTGGTGGCATGTCATATGTAACTTATTTATGCTAAAGAGGTGGCTGCCTCAACTGTCTTATTGCTTCCTATGCTTTCAGAAAAATGTCCCTTTCTGCTTCCGCATCAAATGTGACTTGTTTCCTTATTTTCGGTCGGACGCTACCCGTCAGCTCCTGACACAATTACTCCTTGAGTCACTATTTCGACAATCACACTTTGAATTCAAACTTCTGTTGAGATCTTCTATACCGCTGGTGGATTCTGGTTCTGATTTTGATTTTGCGAAGGTGGGAGCAGGTTCTTAGTTTGCCACTTTAATATGAGCTGAGGACGATCTTCGACCCCATGGTCCACAATGCTGCAATAAGTGCACTGTGGTGTTGGATTCGGGAAATCCATCTGATAATGCCCCTGATGACCACAATTGTAACATATGATGGGTCCTCGACCTCGTCCAGTAGCTCCTCCTCGGCCGACACCAACACCTCGATCGCCGTGGAACCCCACTCTGAATCCTCCTTGCAGTGGCCCATATGGCGATTACTGTGGTTGAGCATATTTCGGCTGAGGATATTGCAGTTGACTGCATTACGGTTGTTGAAATTGCGGTTGAGGATATGTCAGTTGGCCATACTGCGGTTGCGGATTATATTGAGGTTGTGGTTGACTATACTGCTGCTGTTGCTGCATCGGTGGTTGATCCTCCCCTTTCATGAAGAAAGTGTCCACAGTCCTTTCTTGGAGTAGGTCATAAGATCTGCAGTCTTTCTCATCATGACCAACCGATCGACATAACTTGCAATACAATTTCATTGGTTTCGACACCATCTTCTGCATATACACACATTCTTCTTGCCGATGTCCTCTCAAGTGACAATGCGACACCAAGGCATCCCTCCCTGATTGAGGGGATTCGGTGCACCCGATTGCAAATATTCTCGGAACTCTGGGCACTGATCCTTGTGGTGTCCTTCCGTCCTGCATCTAGTGCACCAGACTTCTTCACGGGCCTCTTTTCCTTTCTTCATGTCTTGTAGGTGGATCGTCAAGTTTTCCAGCTACGCTTGTATTCGATCCATGCCCAAACCGGTTTTGCCAATTGGTGAAGCCTCCAAATTCATTGCGATCTCCAGTGCTTCTACTTGAGTCGCTACCTTTTGTTGCATCAGTGGCCCACGAACGTGTGGCACCAACCCAATGATAAACCATTCTTTGTGTTGCATATCATTCATCCCAAAACTCACTTTTGCCATTAGTGTTTTGTATCGCTGGTTGAAGTCCCATACTGACTCGTTGGGAAAATGTTTGATTTTTTTGAGCTTAGTAATGTACTGCGACTCAGATTTTGGTTTTCTGAATTCATCGATCATCCATGCTTTGATCTCTAGCAATGTTTTACCTAGAGTTCCCACCAGTACCTTAGTAAACTTCATATACCAGTCTAGCGCACGACCTCTAAGGGTCATCGCTATTTGTCCCTTTTTTATATCTTCATCTTGGACCTGCTTCACGATCGATACTGCTTTGCACAAAAACCAGTATTGTTTGGGATCCTCGGTCCCTTTACCTTGGAAGGTTGGCATATTCGGTTCGTCACCCGCCATTATTGTACTTCTACTATTATTATTTACTGATGCGCTACTCTTACTACTGTTCTGGAACGTAGGACAACTCTACGAATAACTTGCATTTCCTTATATCAAATTCTGAGTAGTGCACGGAGTTGAAGGTATGTTGTAGTTTAGGGTCCATCCTTCTCTGGCTTCTGGGGTAGCCTATTCACTTCCTTCTTCGTCGCAATAAGGTCTCTTCCTCCCTTGTGGTCCTGTTTCAGTTCTCTTAGGAGACTCTCTCTTGGTCCTCCTCTTCTTCTCAGGACGCCAGAATATCACCCTACTCCTCAAGGTACCACACTCTTCATCAGCTTCCCTTAAAAATTTGTCGTTGCTCATGTCCATCTACCCCGCATCTTTCTACCAGACCCGCATTCATGCGGTACCCACAACTTTCGCACACTAGTCTTCTACTCGTCGGAGTTCATCCTTAGTATGCCCTTTTCACAGACAAGCATCTTAATCCACAGTTTAAATGACAACGGGAATCTCCCCCTGGGTCCTTTGAAACATTTCCTTTCCGCGTCGCTGTATGATTTGATTGTGTCCACAACAAACTCAGTGATGTATCCTTCTAAGATATTGTCTACCCAGAAGTCAACAACCCGTGATACCTTATTGTTGACCCATTTCACCTATCGAATCAATTATGGAGTCTAATGGTCTGGCTTAGTCTTTTGGCAATGGTTCTTCTGAAACGTTAGCTGCGCTAACCACTCGTGCAACAATACCGGGAATTCGTAGAAGAATATCTCATGGATATCCGAATAAATGTGCTTTTGCAACCAACTGCTTACTGTCTGTCCAGGGTTTTGCTTTTCTCCTTCCGTGAATTCTTCTGCTCTCTTGTCAAACCAGTCCTGGATCTCCGATTTCGTCGGGTGCCACAACATGTCCTTATCTTTCTTCTTCAGGGTCCCGGCAACATAACCATTTGTTGACACAACGGCTATCGATAGGAGTTCACTTCGCACTGTCGTAAACAAACCCAACCAAACAGCCTTAAGCACCAACCCATAAAGGTTTTACCCTTTCCAGCAACAGCCGCGAAGGGAGTGAAGTCTCACCCGAGATCATTACGGGGGCTGCAAGAACTAAGTTTTTGCAATGGGGAAAGGACATGCAACCACTTCAAATCTACCGCAATAGAAACTAGAGATTGAGATTCGCATACATTCATACATTCATCATTCGCATATTCACCTTTCGCAGATTCAATACATAATGGACATTCGCATCAACATGTCAACTGATCATCCGCATCAACAACAATTACTGAACCACAAAACCTTAAACATATCGCAAACACTTGAATTCATCATTTAACAGAAACAAAGACAAAAGATATAACCATAATCGAACATCTTCATGCATTCATCAAAACCTGCGGTATAACCTTCGCAGAAACAGTTCGGAACATATTATTGTAGATCCATACAAAACTGCGAAAACAGAGCAAAACACAATCAAACCACATAATCACAACGATTCTACAATCCGGTCTCCTATCCATCGATCGATGCCCTTAGGCTTATATTCATACTCCTATTTATATCAACTAAACGATTACAAAACGGTCCAAATGACCCATTTCTAACAAACTAACTAATCTTGCACTTCCTCGTTCTTCGCCAATGACCTTTCCTTCCGCGGATGGTCCTTCTTCGTAGCTGTCGGCTTCCGCACTTCATGCGAACTAATCCCGTGCCAACAGTTAACTAACCAAGGAGGGAACATCAGTGAGTTTTCATGCAATTCTCTCAGAAAAGGGCGCATGAGGCCACAATCAATGGCAATTGGAGCTTAAACCCCCCACAAGAGTCATCTAACTCATGTGGACTAAACTGGAACATTGAGTTGGCTCCTAAAAAATAGGGAGTTGACTTAAGTGGTCCTAAAATGATGCATTTAGGGTGCATAAGGTGGTAGATTGATCCTGGATGACATCTGCACACCACGAGGGGGTAAATGACAGCATCAACTACTAGGAAAATGAAATAATGCTAGGTAAGACAAGGATGGAGTATTAAAATATCCTAACACTAGGTACTCCTCCGACTGGTGCCAATTCTTGATTAAGATTGTTTTACACGAGGTCCTAGTTGATAGTTTTTATTGTTATATTTCTGTAAATGTTTTCGATTGTGCTACAATGTCAGTCATAGTTCTAGTTATAGTCTTTTTGTTAAAAACAATGGCTCATCTGAGCTCAAGATGGCTATTTTTCCCACTATAAGTCTATTCTTTTTTTGGTCCAAGATGGTGTTGGGTTGATTTTCTTTTCATGGAAACCCAGATGCCAAAAAACTCTTTGTACATTGTCACTGTATTTATGAAGTAATATAATGTTTGCTAACTTACAAAAAAAAATCCATGTTTTTGATGGTTGAAAGAGCTTATACAGTGCTATGGAATTTCAAAGGGAGAAAATGAATGATATTGTTTTGTTGCCTATAAAATCTACAAAAGGAAGGTAAGCAGTTAGAGAATAGTTATTATTACTTGAAATTCATGTTGTACAGTAGACGAGATATATATCATTCCACCAATATTCAAGAAATCCCCTGAATTCCAACTAAATCGGTGCACATGTTGTTGAGCCTCTTTATACCTATGGCAGCGAGGATCGCTATGTAAAGGAAAAAGATAGTCAACATGAATTATGCAGCACCCACCCTCCAAAAGGACTGTGACTTGAATTCAGAGGGTTCAAACAATGGAGCCGACCATGGCTCAATGTAATCCTTCTTCCTTGTATGTGCCACAGTCCCTAGTAACTGCTTCTTTAAATACTTGTTCACCCTGAGCTTAATCCCATTTTAGTTGAACACAAAATTCACAAAGAACTAGACTATTGAGAGATTATCTAAACCACAACAGTTTATGAATGAAGTCATTGCTAAGACAATGGAAGCTACACCAAAACAACCTCTAACCATTAGCATTGCCTACTGAACAAAACATGCACTGTGATAGATGCCCATTTTGACAAGTACAAAATTGTATTCAATAACATAGATAATAAGTAACACATAATATTGTTAATAAATTAATTTTATTTATTTTTAAATTTTGATAATTAAAACACCTTCTTGAAAATTTTATATCCTATTCAAAATGTTATACATCAATACAAAAAATACATAATTTATTCTAAAATTAATATAAAATCAAAACATGTGAAAACTTGGTAGGGACGAATAAGAATAATATTTGAAAATTTAACATGGAATAATAAAAATATTATTTGTACGAGTGGAATTTTCTATATTTTCACCTCAAGTTGATGAGTTCCCGACTTGACACGACTAATAAGAATGATATCTGCTCACCCCTACTTGACAGATTAATAAGAATGTTGATGAGTCTTAGAATTGTCTAGATGTTCAATTTCATGGTGACTCAATGAGAAAGATGTTCATGTTAGATTCTTTTATATTTAATAGGGAATCAAAAAGAGCAAATTTGCCCCTTTGCAATTGGTGAAAATTTTATACTAGTCCATTATATCTTCATGTCCTGGTCATGTAAGATTGGAATGGAAAGACAATTTTGTCCCTTTGCCATTGGTAACCCATAAGGTGTGATACGTTTTTATGGAAAATGGTGACTCCAAAAGCAAATATGTTTTTGGGGTCGAGAACAATTAAAGGCAATAATATGAAATCACCATATAAACTACTCTCAGGTTGACCATTATATACTCTTATATTAACATTTTTACTATTATGATATTGCTATTACAATATCATAAGAAAAAAATAAATAATTATTTTTGAAAATTGCTTTAAATTATAGTCAAAGCTATCTAAGGCTCAAATAAAGTTGGTATAAAGATACCATGTCTTTGTTAAAGATGTGGCGGATTGACTAAAATGTAACATTGCAAAATATAGATGATATTAAAATATCATTACTTCAAAGTTCAAAGAGAAGATGTATTGTGATGAAAATTTAGAGGATAAAAAAAATTAAGATATTATATGGAGGTCATTAACCCTAATCTTGAAGATCAAAATTATCTCTCTGCTTTAATTAGCGTAAAGAAGAAGATCCACATAGCTAAAATAAGAACGAACTCTCATGCGCTGCACAGTGAAACAAGGCATTGGACATTTCCTGAAACTCCGTTGGCTGAAAGGATCTATCATCTTTGTGAGACTATGAGTGTTGATGATGAAAAGAGAACTCAGATAGGAACAGAATAATGTCACATGATCCAATAATCAATATAGTCAACAATGATGTTACAATGGAGAGAATTCAAATCACACAGGAGAATTCGAGTCTCAGTTGATCTAGCATAGGAATTGTCACCACTAGAGTGCTCTAGAACACCCAAACTCAACTAAACTGATCCTAAACCCAGTTAACTGAAGAGACAATCAGTTAACTGACCAAGGAGGGCACATCAGTGAGTTTGTCATGCAAATCACTCCTAAAAGGGCGCATGAGGCCATAATCAGTGGAATTCAGAGCTCAAACCCCCCACAAGAGTCACCTAACTCAGGTGGACTGAATTAGAACACTAAGTTGGCTCCAAAAAAATAGGGAATTGAATTAAGTGGTCCTAAAATGATGCATGTAGGGCGCATAAGGTGGTAGATGGATCCTGGATGACATCTACACACCACTAAGGGGAAATGACATCATCATCTACTAGGAAAATGAAATAATGTTAGGTAGGACATGTCACGTACCCACCCATCTCTCCAAGGCAAGGAAGGGAACGTGAAGTCAATCTCTGGGCTTTCATATAATCTCAGACAAATTCATTAGAATCATATGAATAGAACAAGAGTGTGCAGATGCAAATCAAGCAAATATTCACAACGGAATTAAGACTCATCCACACACACAATTCATGCTCATCCATTACATCAAAATAATCATCAAATTAAACATTGCAGAAGTAAATACACATCAGATACTTATCTTCTTTTCGCAATTGTCCCAAGCAACTAGCTATGTCGCTGCAACGTTCCACCCAACCGTAGGCTCTTCGACGGCATATACTGAGTCCGTCCGAAGGCCACCCCCGAGCTGGGCATGATTCTTACAACGAAAAGGGGACATTCACTCATTCACAGCCAATTAATCATTTCATCTGAGCCAAGCCAGTCCACAGCTGGGTTTATCATGCTACATTTGAACCCTGGAGGCTTACACTCAAGCTCAAGCCAAAGCAATGGATTTACCAACAGGATGGCCGTGGGTTTGGGCTTTCCCAAATTGTTTCCATCCATAAACGAATTGTGGGATGAGGAAAAACATTCACAGGGAGGAAAAACGATTTCTCCCCAACCATCTCAGCGTTTAACAGCCAGAATGGTCCCTATGGAACCCCAATTCGATTTTCCATCTTCCCCACTGGTATACAATACAAAAATGCCCCTATCCCAGCTGAGGGTCAAGGAGAACACCCAAAAACATGGCTGGAAAATGCCCAGGTAGATCCCAACTCGTGAGGGAGAGAAATTGGTTGATGGATAATGGCTTGGGGAGCAATTCATGGCTCTTTTCTTGCCCAAGAAGCAAAACACGATTTTCCATGCAGGGTGGCTTACCCATACCCCAATTTTGGACAACCATACCTCCCATTCCCCAATGCATTAACTACCTCAACCAACTCTTGGGAGAAATCAATGATTGGGTACCAAAGTCAACATGGGTAGTTGAGGGTTTGATGGGTTCTCTCATTGACACTTGGCTTGACTTGATTGGCTCCAAGGGTTTGAATGTTTTCCCTCCCAATTCCTTGTAAAATCATGCCCCCATCTCTTGTTGCATTGCATAGCTAGTTGTGGGTATTTTATTAAAATGCATATTTACATGATGTTTGAATTTCCAATGTGCATTACTAGCACGCAAACCATATGCATCAATAAATCGATGGCGGGGCCTTGGCCTTGAGCTCCTCACCATGATTTTATAACAATATTACATCATTTACATTTTAATGCAATAGGGTCAAGGTGGGGACGTGACAGGACAAGGATGGAGTATTAAAATATGCTAACACCAGGTACTCCTCCGACTAGAGCCAATTCTTGATTAAGCTTGTTTTACACGAGGTACTAGTTCATAGTTTTTATTGTTATATTTATGTCAATGATTTCGATTTTGATACAGTGTCATTCATAGTTCTGGTTACAGTCTTTTTGTTAAAAATAGTGGCTCATCTGAGCTCAAGCTGGCTATTTTTCCCACTATAAGTCTATTTTTTTTGGTCCAAGATGGTGTTGGGTTTATTTCCCTTTCATGGAAACCCAGATGCCAAAAAAACTCTTTGTACATTGTCACTATATTTATGAAGTAATATAAAGTTTGCTAACTTACAGAAAAAAAAATCCCTGCTTTTGATGGTTGAAATAGCTTATACAGTGCTATGGAATTTCAAAAGGAGAAAATGAATGATATTGTTTCGTTGCCTATAAAATCTACCGAAGGCAGGCAAGCAGTCAGAGAATAGTTATTATTACCTTAAATTCGCGTTGTGCAGTAGACGAGATAGATATCATTCCACCAATATCTAGGAAATCCCCTTAGTTCCAACTAAATTGGTGCACGTGTTGTTGAGCTTCTTTATCATATGGCAGTGAGGATCATTATGTAAAGGAACAAGATAGTCAACATGAATTATGCAACACCCACCCTCCAAAAGAACCGTGACATGAATTCAGAGGGTTCAAACAATGGAGCCGACCATGGCTCAATGTAATCCTTCTTCCTTGTATGTGCCACAATGCCTAGTTACTGCTTCTTTAAATACTTGTTTGCCTTGAGCTTAACCCCATTTTAGTTGAACACAAAATTCACAAAGAACTAGAGTATTAAGAGATTATCTGAACCACAACAGTTTATGAATGAAGTCACTGCTAAGACAATGGAAGGAACGACAAAGCAACCTCCAACCATTAGCATTGCCAATCAACAAAACATGCACTATGATTGATGCCCATATTGACAAGTACAAAATCATATTCAATAACATAAATAATAAATAACACATAATATGGTTGAAAATTTAATTTTATGAATTAATTTTATTTATTTTTAAATTTTGATAATTAAAACACCTTCTCGAAAAATTTATATCCCATTGAAAATGTTATAAATCATTAAAGGAATTACATAATTTTATTTTATAAAGTCAAATTAATATAAAATCAAAACATGTGAAAACTTGGTAGGGACTAATAAGAATAACATTTGAAAAATTAACATGGAATAATAAAAATAATATTTGTACGAGTGAAAATTTCTATATTTTCACTTCAAGTTGATGAGTTCTAGAATTGTCTAGATTTTCACTATAGTGGTGAGCCCCTACTTGACACGACTAATAAGAATGATATTTGCTCACCACTACTTGACAGATTAATAAGAATGTTGGTTCTAGAATTGTCTAGATGTTCACTTTCATGGTGACTTAATGAGTTATATGTTCATGTTATATTCTTTTCTATTTAATAGGGAATCAAAGAGCAATCCGTTATATGTTCATGTCCTTGTCATGTAAGATTGGAATGGAAAGGCATTTTGTCCCAATGGAAACCGATAAGTTGTGATGCGTTTTTATGGAAAATGGTGACCCCAAAAGTAAATATGTTTTTGCGATTGAGAACAATTAAAGGCACTAATATGAAATCACCATATAAACTACTCTCATGTTCACCATTATATTAACATTTTTATCATTCAATTTTTTTTTATTCATTATAATGTATAAGAAAATATTAAATCACTGAAAAGGTAAGAGATTTTTAAAATTTGCTTTAAATTATAGCTAAAGCCATCTAAGACTGAAGTAAGTTTGGCACAAAGATACCATGTCTTAGTTAAAGATGTAGAGGATTGACTAAAATATTACTTTGTAAAATATATATGATATTAAAAATATCATTGCTTCAAAGTTCAAAGAGAAGATGTGTTGTGATGAAAATTTAGAGGATAAAATAAAATAAAGTTATTACATGGATGTCATTAACCCTAATCTTGAAGATCAAACTTATCTCTCTATTTTAACTAGCGTAAAGAAGAATATCCACATAGCTAAAATAAGAACGAACTCTCATGAGTTGCATAGTGAAACAATGCATTGAACACTCCGTGGGTTGAAAGGATCTGTCATCTTTGTGAGACTATGAGTGTTGAGGATGAAAAACACTTCCTCTTAGATTGTCCTACATACACCCACATAAGATCTTAGTTTCAATTTTTTTGTTACAATATGAACTTGCCCAACCTTCTATTTCATCAAAATTATAGTAATTTATGAACGCTCCTCTCCAAGCTAAAGCAAACCAAATAGTTCCTTGCTTTTATTTCTTAAGGTCCAATAGACCAAAATTAGTAACTTGGTAAGTGGGCGTTAACTATCGTCTTCGTCATTTAACCATTTTATTTCCATCCTTAATTTAATCATGTTATTTTTCATTCCATTTTAAATTCATTCCTTAAAATTGTTATTTATAATTAAATTGTAACCAATCAAAATTCTTAAGCTCTCATCATCCCCTTTTTCATGTTAATATTGTTTTCATTATAATAAATCTCTCTTCATAATCACAATTTCATCCATTAGAATTTGTTGAAAAAATTTTTCACCCATTATAATAATATTAATCCTATTATTTTATTAGTCCCTACAGTAGGCACCGACTATTATTTTATTTAGTTCAATTATTTTCATGGAATGACATTTATTTTTTGAACATGCCTAAAGTTCAACTGTAGTTTTGATTTTTTCTATTTACTTAAATTTCTATTTAACTTTTTTTGACATTTGATTCGTGCCATACCATAAAAATCACGATTAAAAAAATTGAATCAAATAAAAAAAAGTTTCCAAACATTAATGCATGGAAACTTGTAAATATTGTGTATTTTTTCTAATTTGTAGATAGTAGTTTCCGATTTTAAATATGTTGATATTCCTCCTCTCTTTATTTTATTCCCTTTTTCGACTTAAAGGCAGGTACTTTCTTGCTTTTTTTCTGCATCATCGTCGTCCAACAAGATTAATATGGCCATGGATCAAAGACAATTGATCATTTTATTGGATATTAAAATGAAAGATTCACAAAGCCTTTGTTAGCATATCAATATGGTGTAGTCTAAATATTCTACGTTTTCAACCTTTTACAAGCATATTTTCCGACTAGTTTTGTTCATATTCCGGTTGGAAATCTTTAAAAAATCTTAGAATCACATATATTAGCTATGGAAATTGCATGATTTGGGTGCCATGGGGGTATCTAAGGGTGTTGAATCTATTTATGGATTCAAAAATACAATTTAAACACATACAAATTTGGATTTTACCAAAAAAAGAATTATCGGATTCCAACCAAAACCCACTGTAAAGTTGAAAACGTAGAATAAATAGACTACTCCTATCGATATCATGACAAGGCATGGCATATGGATGGGTGACAATCTAACATACAGTTAAGAAGCAAAGCCCAAAAATGGCCATGAATACCACAATCCATGCATATGGAATCCCTGTTCAAATCGCCATCTTATTCACATGTTGGAGCTCTAACATACCAAATCTACGGCAGTAGATGCGTAGAGTATGGCCATATTTTTTCCACGTAGGATAAAAGACAACCAAAACGCCCCGCTTTTTCAGCGATTTTGGGATAAAAAACCGGTTAAAATTCTTGTTGGAAATTATTATTTTCAAAATTTTGTATTTTTTGCAATTGGAATTGCCTGTTCTAGACTAATTGCCCAATTTTAAAACTACCCAAATCATTGAAATTGCGATCTAAGCACTCCAAATTGAGATTTTGGCAAGAATTGCTCTGCCTGATTCCGATGAGTCGGAGGCGTTTTAGTTAGCCCTTATACAACTCCTATTTTTTCTATCGCATATGACGCATCATTTGAAATCCAAACATGAGCTCATTTCCCTCCCGCCATGGCATTGTTTGAAATTCAAAACTCTTTTTCCTTCCGTTGTGTTTTGTTGGTTGATTGGAAGCTACAATCAAGGCCATTCTTTTTGTTTCAAGGAAGGCTCTGTTGGATCCGTTTAACTCAAGGAAAAAGCTCAACAACAAAGATATAGTGGTGCAGCTCATTATCAGTGTCAGCTACTTCAACATTGAAGATTTCATACCTTCCGTGGCATAGATGGACTTGCAGGGCATTCGACGGACTATGAAGAGGTCCAAATCTTAATCCTAAATGTGATACTAAAATTTGTTTCAGATTATTATTGGCATATCAATAAGTATTTCAACATGTAGTTCCCTAATACCCTATCATATGTGTGTTTTTTGCGTTCTCACTTTCTAAGAGTTAACTAAAATGCAAACTATGCTATATTAATCCTAAATATGATATTGGAGTTTGATCACATGGTTATTGGCATATAAATAAGCATTTAAACACTTAGGTTCCTATCATATCTCTCATTCTGAAATTTCTAAGCATTAACTAAAATGCTCGAGTTTCGCCAGAATATGGTAAATAATCTGTTTTTTCAAGATTTGAACAATTTATTAGGAATTGCAATTTTGATGTTATAGGTATATTCAAAAGCCATAAAAATAAAAATGTTCGATCAAGTAAAACAAGTAATGTAGGTGGTGAGTTTGGAAGGGGCCTCACCCTGCAACTCTAGGTTCGGGAGCCTAACCCTCAAGGACCCGGAGAATTGAAACTCCGACCTCGACTACTTCGGTCTTGGACTTGGAAGCACCAACCAACCAAGCCACCCCTCAAGGCTTTTCGTTTAGTTCAATTATTTTCATGGAATGACATTTAATTTTTGAACATGCCTAAAGTGCAACTATAGTTTGGTTTTTTTTATATATTTTTTCTATTTGTTTAAATATCTATATGACTTTCTTTTAAATTTGATTGGTGCCATACCATGAAAATCACGATTAAAAAATTTGAACCAAAAAAAATAAATTCCAAACATTAATGCATGGAAACTTGTCTTAAAAAGATTTGAAAAATGTTAATTATCTTCCAATAAGGTGCTATTTTAATTTTTTGCAATGTAGTATTGAAATAGATATTCCAGTTCTGTAATCGTTGTGTGCAAATTTGAATTTCAGATGTGGAGTTTGGTCATGCTGAAACAACAAAAGCAAAACAAGCGAGTTGAATTTATTGGTTTATTCAATTACAAGGGGCTTGTTCCAATAATTTTTTGGGTTTTTATAAAATATATTTTTTGAAAATATATATATATATATATCTTTTCACAATTGTAATTGGTGGATAATTTGCTTTCTTAAATGAATGCAATTTTAAAATAATTTAATTATTCACATACTTTTGATTAGTTTTCTTAGCATAAGAAATAAATAATCTAGCTACATGCAATATTGCATGCCAGATTTTATTTATTTTTTTCATTGAATTGAAAAATCTAAAGTTGATGTCTATCAAACTTTGGTCCTATCCTATCCCATTTTTCTTTTTTTCTTTTATAACTTGCCTTTCACCTTCTCTTCGTTCAAATTCATTTTCACCTTCCCTTTCACCTTTCAAAATGATTTAATACTTATTTACATCACAAACCTTAGAGCAACGTTTCCAAGATGTATGACAAAGTAAGATATTTGATTTATTATTACTCAATGGATATTCATTGGGTTATATAATTAGATTTTATGTTTTCTTTCTTGCAATTTATGGGCAGTTAGTTGCAGAAATTAATGATGCCACAAAACAAATGAAAATGAAAGTTGCCGTTATAAACTTTTCTAAATTGCCCTTTGTAATTCATGAAAGTTGTCATTATAAACTTTTTTAAAATTCCTTGTGCAATTCATGAAAGCTGTCATTATAAACTTTTTTATATTGTTCTTTTCAATTCATGAAAGCTACTATGAGATTTGGTAAACCAAGATTGGACCCATTTAACATTAAAGCCAGAATGTTGAGAGAACTAATGTTTAAGGGGGAGAAAGTTGAGGAAACTAATGCTTAATGCTTAATTGTGATAAGCATGCGTACCCACACAAATCATGCAATTGTTAACCATAGCTGAACTAAAATGTCAGCCTTTTATTGTGGGTATGTATTCACAGGATTTGTAATATGGCTTTTCGAGCATAGGTAAATCCCGAGTTTAGAGGAAAACTCAAAGAACAAGTGGTGATAATACTTTGGTATTTCACTGTTTATATTATCTCTCAGCTAAGCATTAAACATTGTTTTATTTCTTTTCGTGGTGTTTTAAAGTTTCCAATAACCCGCCTTGGCTTCTTTTCCATTCGCCCTACTTATTATTTTCATTTCAATTTTTTTCTAAGGCAGGGACTTTGCTACTTGCAATCCTTTTTTCTTAATAAATTCAATCTCATTATTTTTATTTCTAGTTAAGTTGTATTTATAATTAATTTTTACCCCATTTATTCTTATTATCTCCTTCTATCACTTTTAGTCATATTAAAAGCCCCCTTCATCATTATAATAATGATTTCATGACAATTGTTTTTCATTGGAACATGTCATGGGGAAACCCTCGGGTACTTCCCCTCATTTTGAGGATGGTACCCAAGTTAAACCATCGACCCTGATTGCGGGGCCTAATCCAGTGGGGACATCAAGTGAGGCCCTTGTATAGCAATGTATATCCACTCGGGGATTTGACCCCGAGACCTTCTGCTCACAACATACAACACTCAACCGCTTGAGCCAACCCACTAGGCTAATGATTTCATGACAATATTATCTCGTTATATTAATTATCTCATTATAATACCAATTTCTTCAATAGATCCAATCCTTTGTCTCTCATTCTTTAATAAAAATAAATTTAAATTTATATTCCTTTTTAAATTTATTTCGTTATTTCAATTAATTGTCAGCAATAAAATAATTTTATTATTTCATTTACCACCTATTAATTGTATTAATAAACTTAAAGCCCGATGGGCTAGCTCAAGTGGTTAAGTGCTGTAAGTTGTGAGCAGAAGGTCTCGGGGTCAAATCCCCGGGTGGCTATACATTGCTATATAAGGGCCTCACTTGATGTCCCCACTGGGTTAGGCCCCGTAATCAGGGCCGATGGTTTACCTTGGGTACCATCCTAAAAATGAGGGGAAGTACTTGAGGGTTTCCCACGACATGTTCCTTGTAAAAAAAATGTATTAAGCAACTTAATTTATTCAGTCTTCACTATTGTATCTAATTAATTATCACTTTAATTTGTTTCTCTATATTTTTTCCCTAATTCTTACTCGCTTTTTGGTTTTTGGATCTTTTCCTCCATTCTTTCGAAATTGTTCTACTCAATTCCTAACGACTATTCCTCTAACACCTTATCTATTTAAACTAATACTTTTCTAACCATAGTAACTTTGTTTTGATTCCTTGAAGATGGGTGGAGTTTCCACTCGAAACATTGGTTCTAAAACTACAACACAGTGAAAATCCAAAAGCAATGACACAATGTCTAACCATTGTGAAAGCATCCATACTCAAACTCTAATGTTCATTATAAATCCATTTTACTTTACTGGCATATCCTTTAATTAGTGAATGTGAATGTCTAAGTAAACAAGAAGATGATCATGCAGGATGATGAATGATAATTTGGGGATGGACGCATAGGATAACTGAAGGAGGAAGGAAGAACGTGCTAATGTGAGTGAAGTCTAATCAAGTAGTTAAGATATAATTCATTGTCTTTTGTTACAATTGGTGATGACTATTATATCTAATTATGGTTATTTATATGTGCTAGAATCACTCAATAAATATTATTTAGTTAAATGAAGGATAAGCAAAGACAAAGAGATATCAACATGAATGCACATTTTACGTTAAGATGGTGTATATATAAATACATTTAAAAGTGATCCTTGGTTTCATCTTACAAGAGGTCTCTGGGATGACTTCACCATGGCTCTTCATATTCACTTATGGTGAATGTGGATAGTAATAATGATACATTTAACTTTTACGATAACACTAAAGAATTAGGTTTCCAACATCCACCCCCATTAATTCGAAGAGGTGTTTGCGAATCCAAAAATATTTATGAAAGAGAGTTGAAATTCTAAAGTGGACAACTACCAATGGTTGAACCCATCACTGAAATACTCTCTAAGTTGGTGGTTTTGGGAGGACCACAAGCCAAATGTAGATGTTAACAGAATTTGATGTCTTCTACTATATAGGTGGGTTTGGATGACCACAAACCAATAGTAGATGGTGGTTTAGGATGACCAAGAACTTGGTTAGCATAAGCTTATGTCTTTTGCTAAATGGGTGGTTTTGGATGACCACAAACCAATGGTAGATGGTGGTCTGGGATGACCAGATACCTGATGTAGATGGTGGTTTTGGATAACTACAAACCTGGTTAGCAAAAGCTGACATCTTCTACTAAATGAGTGGTTTTGGATGACCACAAACCAAGTGATGGTTTTAGTATGACCACAAACCAAGTGGTGGGTTTAGGTTGACCACAAACCAATGGATGTTCTGGAACATGGATCTATCTGTGTCTTTTGGCTATAGCACTGACTCTTACAGTGGCTTTGGTTCAAGGCTCTAATTGTTGGTTATGGTTCTAACTGTGGCTAAAGCTTGCTTGTTTTCGCAATGTAGATTTGAGCAATCTCTCTTATCGATAAAGATTCAAAACTTGAAACCTGACAATTAATCTATGATAATTCCCCCTGTCAAGTACAAGGTGAGAAGCAAGAAGACTTTCTATTGCAAGCTATGTTGAAACTTGAGACTGAATTCTTTGATATTAATGATATATCTTCTTGGATGTTGATGACCATGGACAATAATTGATCCACCCATAGTGAATCTTTAATCTTGTAGGTTTCTTCAATTTTAAACATCTATCTGAAGAATGATTGTGCTTCCTGCAATGCTGAAAATGATGGAGATCAAAACACTTATCCTCCATGTGGCTAAATCGATGACAATGTTAGCACTAATGCTAAAGTAGAACATGTGAAGTTGAACCTTCTTGAAGGAATCTAAAAATTTGAAACTGGATTGGTCTGGAATAATCCAGAATATGAAAGGTCACTTTCTTATCATATGCTATAACTATTCTATGTTTGTTGTTCCTAATTTCTTCCCACTACCTTATGATGGGCATGGAAAGATAACATGAACATGTTCATGATAGGCTTGGTCTTATGCATCTGATGTTGTTTCACTAAGTTGGTCGTATGCTGACAACTAATAGGAATCATTATCAAACTCAAAAAGCAGGTTGTTATGAACAAGAACTTGTTCACAATGTTGATCCCTTCGTTGTATTTCATCATGTTGGAGTTGTGATTGAGTTTAGAGAAGGTCCACTTTGACTTGTAAATATTGCAAACAAGTTAGAACATATTGGAGAGTTACATTGTTGATCTAATTGTTAGGCCAGGTATTGGCAAAAAATGTAACTCCACATACGCAATTTGCATTAATATGATAGGTGCATAAATACAAAGCAAATGACTGTTGGTATTCCATAACTGATGATGCTTCCTATCACCTACGAGTCTTCATATTTACGTTAATTGTTACAATAATGTAATCATAAGGATTACGTGTCCAAAATTCCCCCCTTAATCCAAAGGGGTATGTGTGAGTCCGAGCATTTTTCTAAACTTTTCAAACCTTTCACTTCCTAGTGCTTTGGTGAAGATGTCTACAATTTGCTCATTCATGGAACAATGTCTCAAGTGAACTGTCTTGGCCTCTACATGATGTCGAATAAGATGGTGCTTCATGTTGATGTGCTTGGTTCGGTCATGGAATTTGGGATTCTTAGCCAACTTGATTGCATAAGTATTATGGATTAGTAGGGGAGTGGATTTCTCTTGTTTCTCCTACAAATCTTCAAGTATGTCCCTAAGCCACATAATCTCCTTAATTGCTTCGGCAATAGCCACATATTCTGCCACTATTGTCGAATCTGCTGGAACTGACTGTTTACGTGATCTCCAGGGGACAACTACTAATCCAAGACTCATGAGGTAGCCGGAAGTAGACACTCCTGTCTCTTTGTCACCATCAAAGTCTAAATCAAAGTACCTAATCAATTTGAATTCATCCACCTTAGAATAATTGAGTCCAAAGTCTTGAGTCCCCTTCAAGTATCTTATAACTCTTTTGGTAGTAGATCAATGTCCTTCGGTTTTTGCATAAACCTTGAAAGGATGCCAACAACAAATAAACCATATGGTCTGGTGGTGGTAAGGTAGATAAGAATTCCCACAAGTTGTATGTACTTGGTCACATCCTCAATTTATTTTTCTTCATTTGGTGTGAGCGTCAACTTCTGGTCCATTGGACTAGAGAGAGGGTTGCATTATGTCATGCAAAATCTGTTCAACAATTCTCCAACATACTTCTTTTGCGAGATGAATATGTACTTAGGATGTTGAGTCACTTCAATTCACAAGTAGTAGTGAAGGTGTCCCAGATATTTCATCTCAAAGCCCTTATTTAGTTCTGTAACATCCTGAATAAAATTACCCAAAATTAAGCATAGATTTTTTTTTGGTAAGATAATGTATATGTCTGCATTCATTGTTCACTTTGTTTGTTTTCCCTCAACCGTTTGCAGAATGGTTGTGCTTATAGATATGTTTTCTTCATGGATAATTGTTGAACTTGCTGGTAGTTCTTCATTGTTTTCTATGTGTGACATGCTAGAAGATTTTCATATTTTTCTCTGCTCATTTATAATTATTTGTGAACTATTTATTCCAGCCTCACAATAGAAACATTGTTATTAATATTCAATAGCAGACTTGATGAAAAGTGTACCTTAACTTATCAGGTCCTAGTCATAGCTAGCTTAACCAACTTTAGTATTACCCTCGATACATATTGACTTAGCATCATTGTTTATCTATATAGCATGGACCCTTTTACCATCTCAATTTTACTTATCATTTATATTATATGCTCATCACCTGAACATACTTATAATTGTTTGTATTCATGCATAGCATATACATCCATGTATAGGTGTGAATCGCGTTGCTATTGAGGGACTCACCAGGCTACAGGATTCCATGGTGTCGTGTTACCACTGCTATCCTTCTAGAGGTAATGTTTATCATTTTGTTTTCTTATTTACAATATTTTATTTCTTGTACCATCATATATATGAAGCACATATACTAATGCATTCGTGGTTTGTTGCTGTAGGTTAAATCTTCCCATGGCATTGAGGTTTGCATATCTAAGGAAGTATGAGGTAAGATGCTACGGTAAGCCTCCTTTCCTCAGTCCATTCGCACAAGGGATGACTACAGGGTTCGAATCCCTTACTTGACCTTCGCTTCCGATTATGTTGACGTTAATTGCAAATCTTTGCTTGGACTGACATTAATTGCAATAAAAATCTTTGTATAACCTACAAAAAACTCTCAATTTTGGAGATAGACTACTACTGAGCATTGCTTTAGGACAATAGGCACACTTTTCTAGATCATTCACGCCTGGATAGACCTCAAAGTATTTCTCCAATGAATTCAATGCACTGGCAGTAGGAGTTGCTATGGAAATCCAAAGGCTTCTGGTGCACTACTAAAAGCAGTTGCTCAACCTACGCTCAATAGCTTCGAAACCATGTGAAATTCTAAATCACAACAGATCGAAGAGTTGAGTATATCTCACAAAGAAAGAATGAGCAGAAAAGATGAATTACAATTAAAACTGTAGTAAAAATGAGCAGACAATTAATCATGGATGGAAACTCAAATAGGAACAAAATAATGTCACATGATCCAATAATCAGTATAGTATACAATGATGTTACAATGGAGAGAATTCGAATTACATAGGAGAATTCAAGTCTTAGTTGATCTAGCATAGGAATTGTCACCACCGGAGTGCTCTGGAACACCCAAACTCAACTAAACTGATCCTAAAGTTAGTTAATCGAAGACACAATCAGTTAACTAACCAAGGAGGGCACATCAGTGAGTTTGTCATGCAAATCTCTCAGAAAAAGGCACATGAGGCCACAATCAGTGGCATTCAGAGATTAAACCCCCCACAAGAGTCATCTAACTCAGGTGGACTGAACTGGAACATTGAGTTGGCTCCTAAAAAATAGGAACTGACTTAAGTGGTCCTAAAATTATGCATGCAGGGTGCATAAGGTGGTAGATTGATCCTGGATGACATCTACACACCACTAGGGGGCAAATGACATCATCAACTACTAGGAAAATGAAATAATTCTAGGTAAGACAAGGATGGAGTATTAAAATATCCTAACACTAAGTACTCCTCCGATTGGAGCCAATTCTTGATTAAGCTTGTTTTACACGAGGTCCTAGTTGATAGTTTTTATTGTCATATTTCTGTCAATGTTTTCGATTGTGCTACAGTGTCAGTCATAGTTCTGGTTATAGTCTTTTTGTTAAAAATGATGGCTCATTTGAGCTCAAGATGGCTATTTTTCCCACTATAAGTCTATCCTTTTTTTGGTCCAAGATGGTGCTGGGATGATTTTCCTTTCATGGCAACCCAAATGCCAAAAAACTCTTTGTACATTGTCACTATATTTATGAAGTAATATAATGTTTGCTAACTTACAAAAAAAAAATCCCTGTTTTTGATGGTTGAAAGAGCTTATACAGTGCTATGGAATTTCAAAAGGAGAAAAATGAATGATATTGTTTTGTTGCCTATAAAATCTACAAAAGGCAGGTAAGCAGTCAGATAATAGTTATTATTACTTGAAATTCATGTTGTGCAGTAGACGAGATAGATATCATTCCACCAATATCCAAGAAATCCCCTGAATTCCAACTAAATCGGTGCACTTGTTGAGCCTCTTTATACCTATTGCAGCGAGGATCACTATGTAAAGGAACAAGATAGTCAACATGAATTATGCCACACCCACCCTCCAAAAGGACCATGACTTGAATTCAAAGGGTTCAAACAATGGAGCCGACCATGGCTCAATGTAATCCTTCTTCCTTATATGTGCCACAGTTCCTAGTTACTGCTTCTTTAAATACTTGTTCACCCTGAGCTTAATCCCATTTTAGTTGAACACAAAATTCACGAAGAACTAGACTATTGAGAGATTATCTAAACCACAACAGTTTATGAATGAAGTCATTACTAAGACAATGGAAGCTGCACCAAAGCAGCCTCCAACCATTAGCATTACCTACTTAACAAAACATGCACTATGATGGATGCCCATTTTAGCAAGTACAAAATTGTATTTAATAACATAGATAATAGGTAAAATATAATATTATTAAAAATTTAATTTCATAAATTAATTTTATTTATTTTTAAATTTTGATAATTAAAACACCTTCTTGAAAAATTTATATCCTATTCAAAATGTTATACATCAATACAAAAAATATACAATTTATTTTAAAATTAATATAAAATCAAAACATGTGAAAACTTGGTAAGGACGAATAAGAATAATATTTGAAAACTTAACATGGAGTAATAAAAATCATATTTGCACGAGTGAAATTTTCTATATTTTCACCTCAAGTTGATGAGTTCCCTACTTGACACGACCAATAAGAATGATATTTGCTCACCACTACTTGACACGACTCATAAGAATGATATTTGCTCACCACTACTATAGTGGTGAGCCCCTACTTGACAGATTAATAGGAATGTTGATGAGTTTTAGAATTGTCTAGATGTTCACTTTCATGGTGACTTAATGAGATAGATGTTCATGTTAGATTCTTTTATATTTAATAGGGAATCAAAAAGTGCAATTTTGCCCCTTTGCAATTGGTGAAAAGTTTATACTAATCCATTATATCTTCATGTCCTTGTCATGTAAGATTGGAATGGAAAGACAATTTTGTCCCTTTGCCATCGGTAACCCATAAGGTGTGATACTTTTTTATGGAAAATGGTGACTCCAGAAGCAAATATGTTTTTGGGGGTCGAGAACAATTAAAGGCAATAATATGAAATCACCATATAAAAAACTACTCTCATGTTGACCATTATATACTCTTATATTAACATTTTTATTATACTCTTATATTAACATTTTTACTATTATAAAAGTATCATAAGAAAAAATTAAATAACTATTTTTGAAAATTGCTTTAAATTATAGTCAAAGCTATCTAAGAATCAAGTAAGGTTGGTATAAAGATGTCATGTCTTTGTTAAAGATGTGGAGGATTGACTAAAATGTAACTTTGCAAAATATAGGTGATATTAAAAATATCATTACTTCAAAGTTCAAAGAGAAAATGTGTTGTGATGAAAATTTAGAGGATAAAAGAAAATTAAGATATTATATGGAGGTCATTAACCTTAATCTTGAAGATCAAAATTATCTCTCTACTTTAACTAGTGTAAAGAAGAAGATCCACATAGCTAAAATAAGAACGAACTCTCATGCGCTGCATAGTGAAACAAGGCATTGGACATTTCCTAAAACTCCATGGGCTGAAAGGATCTGTCATCTTTGTGAGACAATGAGTGTTGATGATGAAAAGAGAACTCAAATAGGAACAGAATAATGTCACATGATCCAATAATCAATATAGTCAACAATGATGTTACAATGGAGAGAATTCAAGTCTCAGTTGATCTAGCATAGGAATTGTCACCACTGGAGTGCTCTGGAACACCCAAACTCAACTAAACTGATCCTAAACTCAGTTAACTGAAGACACAATCAGTCAACTGACCAAGGAGGGCGCATAAGTGAGTTTGTCATGCAAATCACTCATAAAAGCGTGCATGAGACCATAATCAGTGGCATTCAGAGCTCAAACGCCCACAAGAGTCACCTAACACGGGTGGACTGAATTAGAACATTAAGTTGGCTCCTAAAAAATAGGGAACTGAATTAAGTGGTCCTAAAATGATGCATGCAGGGTGCATAAGGTGGTAGATGGATCCTGGATGACATCTACACACCACTAGGGGGGAAATGACATCATCATCTACTAGGAAAATGAAATAATGTTAGATAGGACAATGATGGAGTATTAAAATATCCTAACACCGGGTACTCCTCCGACTAGAGCCAATTCTTGATTAAGCTTGTTTTACACGAGGTACTAGTTGATAGTTTTTATTGTTATATTTATGTCAATGTTTTCGATTTTGCTATAGTGTCAGTCATAGTTTTGGCTACAGTCTTTTTGTTAAAAACAATGGCTCATCTGAGCTCAAGCTGGCTATTTTTCCCACTATAAGTCTATTTTTTTTGGTCCAAGATGGTGTTGGGTTGATTTTCCTTTCATGGCAACCCAGATGCCAAAAACCTCTTTGTACATTGTCACTATATTTATGAAGTAATATAATGTTTGCTAACTTACCAAAAAAAATCCCTGCTTTTGATGGTTGAAAGAGCTTATACAGTGCTATGGAATTTCAAAAGGAGAAAATGAATGATATTGTTTTGTTGCCTATAAAATCTACCAAAGGCAGGCAAGCAGTCAGAGAATAGTTATTATTACCTTAAATTCACGTTTTGCAGTAGACGAGATAGATATCATTCCACCAATATCTAGGAAATCCCCTTAATCCCAACTAAATCAGTGCACGTGTTGTTGAGCTTCTTTATACCTATGGCAACGAGGACCATTATGTAAAGGAACAAGATAGTCAACATGAATTATGCAACAACCACCCTCCAAAAGAACCGTGACTTGAATTCAGAGAGTTCAAACAATGGAGCCGACCATGGCTCAATGTAATCCTTCTTCCATGTATGTGCCACAATCCCTAGTTACTACTTCTTTAAATACTTGTTCGCCTTGAGCTTAATCCCATTTTAGTTGAACACAAAATTCACAAAGAACTAGAGTATTAAGAGATTTTATGAACCACAACAATTTATGAATGAAGTCACTGCTAAGACAATGGAAGCAACACCAAAGCAAACTCCAACCATTAGCATTACCAATGAAAAAAACATGCATTCTGATAGATGCCCATATTGACAAGTACAAAATTGTATTCAATAACATAGATAATAGGTAACACATAGTATTGTTGAAAGTTTAATTTTGTAAATTAATTTTATTTATTTTTAAATTTTGATAATTAAAACACCTTCTCGAAAAATTTATGTTTCAATGTTATAAATCAATAAAAGAATTATAAAATAAATTTTATTTTATAAAGTCAAATTAATATAAAATCAAAACATGTGAAAACTTGGTAGGGACTAATAAGAATAATATTTGAAAAATTAACATGGAATGATAAAAATAATATTTGTACGAGTGAAAATTTATATATTTTCACTCCAAGTTTGAGGAGTTCTAGAATTGTCTAGATTTTCACTATAGTGGTGAGCCCCTGCTTGACACGACTAATAAGAATGATATTTGCTCACCACTACTTGATAGATTAATAAGAATGTTGGTTCTAGAATTGTCTAGATGTTCACTTTCATGGTGACTTAATGAGTTATATGTTATAGTGGTGAGCCCCTACTTGACACGACTAATAAGAATGATATTTGCTCACCACTACTTGATAGACTAATAAGAATGTTGATGAGTTCTAGAATTGTCTAGATGTTCACTTTCATGGTGACTTAATGAATTATATGTTCATGTTATATTCTTTTGTATTTAATAGGGAATCAAAGAGCAATTTTGCCCCTTTACAATTGGTGACCCAAAAGTTTATACTAATCCGTTATATCTTCATGTCCTTGTCATGTAAGATTGGAATGGAAAGGCAATTTTGTCCCTTTGCCATTGGTAACCCATAAGGTGTGATGCGTTTTTATGGAAAATGGTGACCCCAAAAGTAAATATGTTTTTGCGATTGAGAACAATTAAAGGCAATAATATGAAATCACCATATAAATAAACTACTCTCATGTTCACCATTATATTAACACTTTTACCATTATAATAACATTATCATTGTATTTTAATTTTTTTATTCATTTAATATATAAGAAAAAAATTAAATAACTTAAAAGAGAAGAGAATTTTGAAATTTGCTTTAAATTATAGTCAAAGCCAACCTCAGACTCAAGTAAAGTTGGTAAGACTCAAGTAAGGTTGGCACAAAGATGCCATGTCTTAGTTAAAGATGTTGGGGATTGACTAAAATGTTACTTTGCAAAATATAGATGATATTAAAAATATCATTACTTCAAAGTTCAAAGAGAAGATGTGTTGTGATAAAAATTTAGAGGATAAAATAAAATAAAGATATTATATGGATGTCAGTAACCCTAATCTTGAATATCAAAATTATCTCTCTATTTTAACTAGCGTAAAGAAGAACATCCACATAGCTAAAATAAGAACGAACTCTCATGAGTTGCATAGTGAAACAATGCATTGAACACTCCGTGGGTTGAAAGGATCTGTCATCTTTGTGAGACTATGACTGTTGAGGATGAAAAACACTTCCTCTTAGATTGTTCTGCATACACCCACATAAGATCTCAGTTTCAATTTTTTTTGTTACAATACGAACTTGCCCAACTTTCTATCTCATAAAAATTATAGTAATTTATGAACGCTCCTCTCCAAGTTAAAACAAACCAAATAGTTCCTTACTTTTATTTCTTAAGGTCCAATAAACCAAAATTGGTAAGTGGACGTTAACTATCGTCATCGTCATTTAACCATATTATTTCCATCCTTAATTTAATACTGTTATTTTTCATTCCATTTTAAATTCATTCCTTAAAATTGTTTTTTTTTTTTTTGTAACTAGGGGAATCAGCAACTAGGAAGGGGCTGGTACTCGCGTGACACGGGGTCCAGGGATCCATTCCCGTCCACTACCACTATACCCCTAGGTGCACCCATACAGCCTACAAGCATGGGGCACGGGTAAATCGGGGTGATTTGAACTCGTGACCTCCATTTACAACATTTTCTTCATATCAAGCGAATCACCAGTTGAGCTACACCCCTGCGGGCAATTCATTCCTTAAAATTGTTATTTATAATTAAATTGTAACCAATCAAAATTCTTAAGCTCTCATCATCTCCCTTATTCATGTTAATATTGTTTTCATTATAATAAATCTCTCTTCATAATCACAATTTCATCCATTAGAATTTGTTGAAAAAAAAATTCACCGACTATTATTTTATTTAGTTCGATTATTTTTATTGAATGACATTTATTTTTTGAACATGTCTAAAGTTCAATTGTAGTTTAGGTTTTTATTTTTATTTTTTCTATTTATTTAAATTTCTATTGAACTATTTTTGAGATTTGATTGGTGCCATACCATAAAAATCACGATTAAAAAAATTGAATAAAATAAAAAAAAAGTTTCCAAACATTAATGCATGGAAACTTGTAAATATTTCCTGTATTTTTTCTAATTTGTTGATAGTAGTTTCCGATTTTAAATATGTTGATATTCCTCCTCTCTTTTTTTGATTCCCTTTTTCGACTTAAAGGCAGGTACTTTCTTGCTTTTTTCCTACATCATCGCCGTCCAACAAGATTAATATCGCCACGGATCAAAAACAATTGATCATTTTATTGGATATTAAAATGAAAGATTCATAAAGCCTTTGTTAGCATATCAATATGGTGTAGTCTAAATATTCTACGTTTTCAACCTTTTACGAGCATATTTTCCATCTAGTTTTGTTCATATTCCAGTTGGAAATCTTTAAAAAATCTTAGAATTACATATATTAGCTATGGAAATTGTATGGTTTGGGTGCCATGGGGGTATTTGAGGGTGTTGAATCTATTTATGGATTCAAAAATACAATTTAAACGCATAGAAATTTGGATTTTACCAAAAAAAGAATTACCGGATTCCGACCAAAACCCACTGTAAAGTAAAAAACGTAGAATAAATAGACTACTCCTATCAATATCATGACAAGGCATGGCATATGGATGGGTGACAATCTAACATACAGTTAAGAAGGAAAGCCCAAAAATGGCCATGAATACCACAGTCCATGCATATGGAATCCCTGTTCAAATCGCCATCTTATTTACATGTTGGAGCTCTAACATACCAAATCTACGGCAGTAGATGCGCAGAGTATGGACATATTTTTTCCACATAGAATAAAAGACAACCAAAACGCCCCGCTTTTCCGGCGATTTTGGGATAAAAACCGGTTAAAATTCTTGCTGGAAATTATTATTTTCACAATTTCGTATTTTTAGCAATTGGGATTTCTTGTTCTAGACTAATTGCCTAATTTTAAAACTACCCAAATCGCTGAAATTGCGATCTAAGCACTCCAAATTGAGATTTTGGCAAGAATTGCTCTGCCTGATTTCGACAAGTCAGGGACGTTTTAGTTAGCCCTTATACAACTCCCATTTTTTCTATCGCATATGACGCATCATTTGAAATCCAAACATGAACTCATTTCCCTCCCGCCATGACGTTGTTTGAAATTCAAAACTCTTTTTCCTTCCGTTGTGTTTTGTTGGTTGATTGGAAGCTACAATCAAGGCCATTCTTTTTGTTTCAAGGAAGGCTCCGTTGGATCCGTTTAACTCTAGGAAAAAGCTCAACAACAAAGATATAGTGGTGCGGCTCATTATCAGTGTCAGCTACTTCAACATTGGAGATTTCATACCTTCTGTGGCGTAGATGGACTTGCAGGGCATTCGACGGAATATGAAGAGGTCCAAATCTCAATCCTAAATATGATACTAAAATTTGTTTCAGATTATTATTGGCATATCAATAAGTATTTCAACATGTAGTTCCCTATCATATGTGTGTTTTTGGCGTTCTCACTTTCTAAGAGTTAACTAAAAAGCAAACTATGCTATATTAATCCTAAATATGATATTGGAGTTTGATCACATGATTATTGGCATATAAATAAGAATTTAAACACTTAGGTTCCTATCATATCTCTCATTCTGAAATTTCTAAGCATTAACTAAAATGCTCCAGTCTCGCCAGAATATGGTAAATAATACGTTTTTTCAAGCTTTGAACAATTTATTAGGAATTGCAATTTTGATGTTATAGGTATATATTCAAAAGCCATAAAAATAAAAATGTTCGATCAAGTAAAACAAGTAATGTAGGTGGTGATTTTGGAAAATCCTACCCGAAATAACAAATTGATAGATTGGCTAAGAGAAAATATGGACCTTATAAAAAAGCCCCTTTCTCCGCGATGCATAAATATGGCATTCGATGTCCAATAATTTCTCTTTGAAACTTTTATTTTAGCATTCAAGGTAATTTAATCACTATTTCACAATCGATGTGTTATGGTATTGGAGTTGGGCGATTTCTCTTATTAGTCTATCAAATTTTCTATAGTTTTCCTTATTATTAAGTTTTTGATATTAAGTTTTCGTAGTGCTATTAATTCGCGCTTGGGATGAAATGTTTGACAGACTATTGTCAAAACCTTAGAACAATATTTTTATTATTAAATCTTTTTAATAAATGGATGTTTTTTCTACCTCTCATTGGCTCCGGACCCATATGACGTATGCCTTATTCTTCGCTTCCAGGGAGCCGGCGGCGTGCTTACCTCAGCGTATCAAGCGTATCCTGCTGTCGGATTTGTCATCAGAGTCCAGCGTACTTGAAAGAAGAGTTCAACGTACTTGAAAGAAAAGATGGCTGAGTTGCTTGACTGTCATGAGGCGAGGACGAGGTTGCAGCAAAAGCCGAAATCAAAGCTGAAGCTGTAGCTGGTGTTGGTGCTGGTACTGGTACTCTCAACTCATAGCCTCAACCAGGTGAAGGGCTCAGTATGAATCTTCTCAGCAAGTCACAAAGTGGCGTCGTCTTCATTTCCCCAGCGATCGCATTCGGTATCACCACAGCCTAATTGACCACAGTCAAGAGGAACAATTTCGATGCTCGATAGAGAACAGGACAGACGCTAACCCTGGAGGCGGCGAGCATCTTAAATCATGCCATAGTAGAAGCTTCTCGCCTCAGCCATGGCCAAACGATTCCTCTACATGTCGGTGCGACGTTTTTGGCAGCCCCTACTAGCCATCTGCGCCAGGCTTGCTAGGCTGCAACTTTAAAGTTCAGGGGTTGGTTCTCGTAGGGAAGAAAGAGGCCAAGCAGCCCAAGGAAGGAGGAGCATCGATAGGGTTGTCAGTCTCATCTTCTATGCAACAAGTTGTTATGAAATTGAGCCAGTTATTAGCTCGATATGGAGGAACTGGTCGTTTAGCTGATTAGGATTGCGACGTGTGAAACATACCTACGTTTTCAACTTCTAGTTCCTGCTGCTTCTTCTGTGGGATTTTTCAACTTCTAGTTCGTTTCGCACTGTATGCATTCTGGTATGTTGTATTAATGCTCTCTAATTGTTATTTTTTTCACTAATATTAAATTGACGCGGGTTCCTCAGATCTACATTTCCTACTGATGTGGGTTCTTCGGATCTACATTTGCATGTTCCAGTTTTGGTATAAGTTATGTTGATGGGTGTAAGCTTTTTGTGAGTTTTTACAGTTTATGGGATTGGTTGTCTGACCCCTGTGTTACTTGGTTGCAGTTCTCACAGCTGACATGATGGTATGATAATGGAGCCTGAGACTTGTGGTAGTTTTTTGTGTTGGTTCATGCTTCCCGAAAACAGGAATCAGGCATCTTAGATTTTTATTGTCTTTTTTTTGTCACATATTTTTCGTTTCCTGCTGCTTCTTCTGTGGGATTTTATGGATTTGTTCTAATATTTGTGTTCAACAGCTGGGTTATTAACTTATTCCATAGGTGAAATTTTAAAAATGAGACTGCAGGGTCATTGACAGTTCCACATAGCCAAAGTAGTCATAGATCTAACTAATTTTTGAACTTTTGCAGTTGAGATCTAACACAACTTTGCTGAAAATTCCGACTTCCTTAATTTAGTGGGATTTATAGCCACCATTTTCCTTCCCTCTTAAGAAAGGTAGTTTAGAGCAATTGCAAATTTTGGTTTCTGAGCGAATTAGAGCCACTTTGCACTGGTCATTATTTCAAGATAACTTCTCATATGCATGTTCTGTCAACATAATTAAACGAGTTACCAAAGTAATTTTCCTTTAAAAGTAGGAGTCGGATTTCAATAATCAGGAGCAGTTCACTGTGAGTTGGATGGATTATTAAGTCAACCACAAGGTTTATGTGTTTTGCAGCCCTGAATGCAAGTCCTTTGGCAATTTTGACAGAGTAGATATCCTGGACATCTAAGCTGAAGTAAATTGGTTTAGTAGAATTGACACCCCTAAAATCTGGTACCTGAGAATAATGAAATCTTCCCTATGCATTCCAACCCCTTGGGACCGTTTCTCAAGCACTTCCTAAGCTTTAGGAAAAAACTAGAGGTGAGGTATCACAATTGACAAAATTTATTCAGATTTAGTCAAAATTTTGTCACTTTTAAACCTAAACCTTGTAGTAAGAGATTGCAGTCTGAGGAATCACAATTTTTGATTCGTGTTACTTTAATTTAGTCTAATTGATCGACTAGCACGATAAACAAAATTAATATGGAAACGTAGATATAATTAGTCAGATTTACAAAACTTGGCAACCTCCTTTAAGCTATTTCCTGCATGTTGGTATACTTTGATGTGAGAGATATCTCACTCAGTTTATGCAATAAATATTAATAGTGGTTTACACTTAACACCAGTGATGGCAATGCAAAATACTTTATCGAACTCTTTGGTATGCCAACCAGTAGAAAGCAAAATTCTTTGTATATGCTAATTTGGTTCACCACATTATGTAAGAGCACATTTTCGTTTCGAAAATGGTCTGTGTGAGCAACTTTGATTCTATTTAAAAGTGGATTCCAATCATGGCACTTTTCTCATACCCACCATATGAAAAGATTCATTTTTATGTTGACTTTGAACCCTTACTGCAGATGAGCCTTGAGCAATGTTCGGATTGAATTTAAGGTATTTGGTGTCTGGCAGAAGTCAGTGTACCCATTTCTCTAGAAATGTTGTGCATATAATGAAATGGGAATCAGAAACCCTGAAGCTCAAAGAATGCATCTATGCAAGGTCTAAAGCTAAACTTGTACTGATGTTTTTTTGAGGTCGTTGAATGGGAGATTCAATGATTTTGAAGATTTCCATGTATTATTCCCCTAAAATTTTGGAGTACTTTTCAATTGTCCTTGAAACCCTTCCCTCATTCCCATACCCTAAACTCGATGTAACATTTTAAACATTGAAGCCTTTAACTGTCGGACTGATAAAGATATCAGAGATGACTTCTATAATTTCTTTGACTAGGGCATTGCATTTGCCCATATTAGGAGGTAGCATTGCATTTGCCCATATTAGGACGTAGCCTTTTAACCAGGTGTTGTTCTCTGCCATTATTAGATTGTAAGATTTGAGAGGCTTAATGTTCTTCAGCATGACACCATTCAATGATAATTTTGATTGATTGCTTTTGGCCAAATGAAAACAAGTGGTTACGTGGTAGCATTACCTGCTACCGATGTAGCTTGAAGGAATTTGCAGTGGACAAATTAAGACACTGGATAATATAAAACCTGTCGCGTAGCCTTTAATTAAAAGGTTAAAGTTCACAAACTTGAGAATTTGCAGTGGACGAATGAAAACACTGGATAATATAAAACATGTCGCGTAGCCTTTAATTGAAAGGTTAAAGTTCACAAACTTGATATAGTTATGAAATTTATTTATAACCTGCAGGAGCATAAATATAGATTGTAGTTCTATGGTGTTTTCTATTCCAGGTTAGGGTTTGTGTTGACAATTGTTAGCAAACTAAAATTTTTGTTACCAAGTTTACATTCAAAGGAGAAAAAGTAGATATCATAGAATATTGTATTCATTATAAAATTTGAAAAAACAACTTTACATGCGTATTGCACTCATAACACAGCTCTTATACATATAGCTATCACTACGAAGTGGCATGACATAATGTATTTAATTATTATTCTTAAAGAATCAAGTGCACCATAATCCTAATATGTGCACAAGGTGGATTTGCGCATGAGATGTTTTGTTTTGTCTTGGGTCAATATTGGAAGCTTTGCTTTTTATGATACTAAAAAGCAATGGATACAAACATTTCTCTAGCTTTTCTGCTCACCAGTTGGCTGGTCAAATCTTTGAAAATCTTTGAAAATATTGTCATGACTATCATTAAGTTATAGAACTCATTGGCGTGGTTACTAAATGCATGAATCCATTACTATTGATATACCTTTTGAGGTTGTACCAATACTTTCTGTGGCCACATCAGTTGCATGGACAAAACGTTGATTTTGTATATAATATGAAAAACAACGACAATGGAGAAATAAATATTGTATATCATATCAAGTTAGATAGAAACGACAAGGCTTACGTGAATAAGAATTCAAATGAGGTGTATTGTGGTGAAAGTTGTTATCATAGCTTAGCATGACAACCTTACCAAAACCACCAACTGATCCATATACTTGATAAGATCATAGCTTTACTTTGATGATGACTTACTTACGCCAAAATTTCTCTCGATTCATAAGCTTCTTTAACTTTATTTTAACATATAGTTCTAAAATAGGACAAAATGTTAAGCTTTTCGTTTAGTTTGATCGTAGCCTCTTCAACTTTATTTTAACATATAGTTTTGAAATAAAACAAAATGTTAGATTTTTCATTTAGTTTGACCATTCAATTGATTTTTTTTATATAGAACATTTCATGAAGTAGCTTTCCATGAATTGTAATGAAATTACAAAGATAAAATTAGCAAACGGAAGTGTGTGTACATATTGAAAAAAGAACACATAAAGCTCATAGTAAACATTGAAAAATGCACACAAATGAGAAGAAAAACACTGGGATTGAGAACATATACATCATTAAATAGACAAAGACATGCACAAGCATCCTTTTGAGCTAGTGGCAATGTCAAAGACATTGCCACCTCGTGGCTCTTGTTGATCATTTCACCAATGAATGTAATTTAATAATATGAGAAGCATTATCATTGATACATATCTAACATTATTAGTCCCTATCGTAGGTAGAGACTATTGTTGTTTAATTCAATTTTTTTAATGTGGTTCACAACCCCAAAAGATAGAGGGCTCTCGCTACATCCATGGTAATAATTCTTAGGGGGTCATCCTTAGGGGCCTCACCCTGTCAACTCTAGGTTTGGGAGCCTAACCCTGAAGGACCCGGAGAATTGAACCTCCGACCTTGACTACTTCTGTCTTGGACTTGGAAGCACCAACCAACCAAGCTACCCCTTAAGGCTTTTCGTTTAGTTCAATTATTTTCATGGAATGGCATTAAATTTTTTAACATGCCTAAAGTGCAACTATGGTTTTGGTTTTTTTATATATTTTTTCTATTTATTTAAATATATATATGACTTTCTTTTAACTTTGATTGGTGCCATACCATGAAAATCACGATAAAAAAATTTGAACCAAAAAAATAAAATTCCAAACATTAATGCATGGAAACTTGTCTTAAAAAGATTTGAAAAATGTTAATTATCTTCCAATAAGGCGCTATTTTAATTTTTTGCAATGTAGTATTGAAATAGGTATTCCAGTTTTGTAATTGTTGTGTGCAAATTTGAATTTCAAATGTGGAGTTTGGTCATGCTAAAACAACAAAAGCAAAACAACCGACTTGAATTTATTGGTTTATTCAATTACAGGGGCTTGTTCCAATAATTTTTTGGGTTTTTATAAAATATATTTTTTGAAAATATATATATATATATATATATCTTTTCACAATCATAAACTGCCCATTTCGAGCTATTCTTTCATATTCATACATTACAACATTTTACAAATGTTGTAATGTATGAATATGAAAGAATAGCTCGAAATGGGCAGTTTATGATTACTCTTTATTTAGAGTGATGGATATTTTCCTTTTGGAAGATATATCTTTTTACAATTGTGATTGGTAGATAATTTGCTTTCTTAAATGAACGCAATTTTAGAAAATTTTAATTATTCACATACTTTTGATTAGTTTTCTTAGCATAGGAAATAAGTAATCTAGCTACATAGCATATTGCATGCCAGATTTTATTTATTTTTTTCATTGAATTGAAAAATCTAAAGTTGGCGTCTGTCAAACTTTGGTCCTATCCTATCCCATTTTTCTTTTTTCTGTTATAACTTGTCGTTCACCTTCTCTTAGTTCAAATTCATTTTCACCTTCCCTTTCACCTTTCAAAATGATTTAATACTTATTTACATCACAAACCTTAGAGCAACGTTTCCAAGATGTATGACAAAGTAAGATATTTGATTTATTATTACTCAATGGATATTCATGGGGTTATATAATGGCTTTTATGTTTTATTTCTTACAATTTATGGGCAGTTAGTTACAAAAATTAATGATGCCACAAAACAAATGAAAATGAAAGTTGTCGTTATAAACTTTTCTAAATTGCCTTTTACAATTCAAGAAAGTTGTCGTTATAAATCTTTTTAAATTTCCCTTTGCAATTCATGAAAGTTGTCGTTATAAATTTTTTTAGATTGCTCTTTTCAATTCATGAAAGCTGCTATGAGATTTGATAAACCAAGATTGGACCCATTTAACATTAAAGCCAGAATGTTGACGCATTAAACATTAAAGCCAGAATGTTGAGAGAACTAATGTTTAAGGGGGAGAAAGTTGAGGAAACTAATGCTTAATTGTGATAAGCATGCGTACCCACGCAAAGCATGCAATTTTTAACCATAACTGAACTAAAATGCCAGCCTTTTATTGTGCGCATGTATTCACAAGATTTGTAATATGGCTTTTCGAGCATAGGGTATATCCCGACTTTAGAGAAAAACTCAAAGAACAAGTAGTGACAATACTTTCGTATTTGACTGTCTATATTATCTCTCCGCTAAGCATTAAGCATTGTTTTATTTCTTTTTGTGATGTTTTAAAGTTTCCAATAACCCGCCTTATCTTCTTTTCCATTCACCCTATTTATTATTTTCATTTCAATTTTTTTCTAAAACAAAGACTTTACTACTCGTAACCCTTTTTTTCTAATAAATTCAATCTCATTATTTTTATTTCTAATTAAGTTATATTTCTAATTATTTTTTACCCCATTTATTCTTATTATCTCCTTCTATCACTTTTAGTCATATTAAAAGCCCCGTTCATCCTTATAATAATGATTTCATGACAATATTAACTCATTATATTAATTATCTCATTATAATACCAATTTCTTCAATCGATCTAATCCTTTTTCTCTCATTAATAAAAATACATTTATTCTTATTATCTCCTTTTATCACTTTTAGTCATATTAAAAGCCCCGTTCATCCTTATAATAACGATTTCATGACAATATTAACTCATTATATTAATTATCTCATTATAATACCAATTTCTTCCATATATCTAATCCTTTTTCTCTCATTAATAAAAGTAAATTTAAAATTAGTATTCCTTTTTAAATTTATTCCATTATTTCAATTAATGGTCAACAATAAAATAATTTTATTATTTCATTTACCACCTATTAATTGTATTAATAAACTTAATTTATTCAGTCTTCACTATTATATCTAATTAATTATCACTTTTTTTTTCTCTATATTTTTTTTCCTAATTCTTACTCGCTTTTTGTTTTTTTCCCCTTGGTTTTTGGAGCTTTTCCTCCATAGTTTCGAAATTGTTCCACCCAATTCCTAACGACTATTCCTCAAATACCTTATCTACTTAAACTAATGCTTTTCTAACCATAGTAGCTTCGTTTTGATTCCTTGAAGATGGGTGGAGTGTCCACTTGAAACATTGGTTCTAAAACTACAACACAGTAAAAATCCAAAAGCAATGACACAATGTCTAACCATTGTGAAAGCATCCATACTCAAACTCCAATGTTCATTATAAATCCATTTTACTTTACTGGCATATATTTTAATGAGTGAATGTGAATGTCTAAGTAAACAAGAAGATGATCACGCAAGATGATGAATGATAATTTGGGGATGGACGCATAGGATAACTGAAGGAGGAAGGAAGAACGTGCTAATGTGAGTGAAGTCTAATTGGGTAGTTAAGATATAAGTCATTGTATTTCATTACAATTGGTGATGACTATTATCTCTAATTATGGTTATTTATACGTGTTAGAATCACTCAATAAATATTATTTAGTTAAATGAAGGATAAGCAAAGACAAAGAGATATCAACATGAATGCACATTTTACGTTAAGATGGTGTATATATAAATACGTTTAGAAGTGATCCTTGGTTTCATCTTCCAAGAGGTCTCTTGGACGACTTCACCATGGCTCTTCATATTCACTTATGGTGAATGTGGATAGTAATAATGATACACTTAACTTTTATGATAACACTAAAGAATTAGGTTTCCAACATCTCCATTAATTCGAAGAGGTGTTTGTGAATCCAATAATCTTTATGAAAGAGAATTGAAATTCTAAAGTGGACAACTGCCAATGGTTGAACCCATCACTGAAATACTCTCTAAGTTGGTGGTTTTGGGAGGACCACAAACCAAATGTAGATGTTAACATAATTTGATGTCTTCTACTATATAGGTGGTTTTGGATGACCACAAACCAATAGTAGATGGTGGTTTTGGATGACCACAAACCAATGGTAGATGGTGGTCTGGGATGACCACATACCCAGTGTAGATGGTGGTTTTGGATTAGAAACCTGGTTAGCAAAAGATGACATCTTCTACTAAATGAGTGGTTTTGGATGACCACGGACCAAGTGATGGTTTTAATATGACCACAAACCAAGTGATGGGTTTAAGTTGACCACAAACCAATGGATGTTCCGGAACATGGCTCTATCTATGTATTTTGCTATAGCACTGACTCTTGCAGTAGCTCTTGCTCGAGGCTCTAATTGTTGGTTATTGTTCTAGTTGTGGATCAAGCTCGCTTGTTTTGTAGATGTGAGCAATCTCTCTTATCGATAAGGATTCGAAACTTGAAACCTAGCAATTAATCCATGATAATTCCCCCTGTCAAGTACAAGGTGAGAAGCAGGAAGACTTTCTATTGCAAGCTATGTTGAAACTTGAGATTGAATTCTTCGATATGAATGATATATATTTTTGGATGTTGATGACCATGGAAAATAATTGATCCACCCATAGTGAATATTTTTTTTTATAACTGAAACGGTTAATTTGTATTGATAAAAATTGAAAAATGGGTAAGCCGTGGCTGAGGCCAAATCCAGCTGAGTACATTATTCAAGAAATCTCAATGATGTTTTTCTCTCTAATCCGAAGTATTTCTTCGTTTGACAATTAGCATCTGTAAAGAACTTGAGGTGGCTATGTTGAACACGATGTTGCTTCTTCCCTTCGAACTCTGTAACCAGGTTGCAATGGGGGTCTGTTATTAGAACCTTGAGGTGGTTGTGTTGAACGTGAAGTGGCAATTTCCCTTCAATCTCTGAAATAATTTGCATAACAAGAGGATATGTTACGTTCTCTTTGCTCGGTGTCGATTGTCCTTCAATTCTTCACTTCTTGATCCGCTCATAGTGTACTAATGTAAATTAAAATGAAGGGATATGATGATGGCTCATTTCCCCATTTGAGAATTCGATTTTCCCAGATTCGAGACTAGTTCTAGCTTTTTCTTTAGTGTTTGCTTTGTAGTTTAAGTCTCTCATGATATGGAATGCTTTGAATTGATCAAATGAAATTGCAATTTTATGACTACAGTGAATAATCCGTTTTATTGCCAAATTACTGAAATTTGATTACGAGTTGAAGGCTTTGATGATTACAAGGGAGTCTCCAAACACCTGTAGTTTCTCAATTCTTTGATTTTTGGCATTTTGGCATCCTTTTAGGAGAACTAAGGCTTCTGCTAAGTTGTTTGAGCAGGTTCCCAATCCCCATCTGTATCTAATTTCCGGCACTCCTCCAACAGATAACAAACCCCCCCTTGCTCTTGCCACTCCGGGGTTTCTTTTGGATGCAACATCAAAGTTTAGGTTTTCCAGTGGCTACTTGTTTCTGAAAGTCAGAGTTAGAGAGTTTGATTTTCCAAGGTGGTAGGTTCTGGGGCTTGAGGGAAGGGTCCCGATCCAATTTAGTTCATTTGGGTTGAGGTTTGTGTCCGTCCTGAGCTTAGAAGAGTTCAAGCATTCTATAAGCGGGCCTTTGGCTTTTCTAGCGACTTGTAAGGGAGAGAGGCAGGAGTCTTGGAAAATGGTTTTGTTCCTGGCAATCCAAATTTTCTAGCATGTGAATTTAGGGAGAGTTAGCCAAATTTGGAGTGTGAAGAACCTACAACAATTAATTAATGAAAATACACGAGATAGAAAAAATAACATAACTCAGAATCGCTTTATTAATCGCAGGCCACTTCGAGGGGGCAACCTACTTTGAGCAAGCTCAATACAAATAATTTCACGGTACCTTCATTGGCCTCAACACACACTTATATACTAAGTCTATGCCCAATACTATGAGTCAATACCATGGGACATATAATACTACGGGACGACTTACAAAGCATATGCGTCCAATACTATTGGTCAATACCATGGGCTAATACAAACTATGGATCAACAAATACTACGGGACGACTTACAAAGCATATGCGTCCAACAACAATATACTAACAAAGTAAAGAGAAGGGTTGACACGGGTTCCTAACATGGAGCCAAAGTTTTTTTTTCGAGAGGGGGGAGGGGTAGATGGATTTCCAATCTTTGAGTAGGCAGGTGGTAGTGTTGAACACCGGCATGGATATGTCAATACCATGAAGCATGTGATCCCATACTTTTTTGCAAATTGACATTCTAGGAATAAGTGATCTATTGATACATAATTCTTATGACATAAAAGACACCAATGTGGCCCGATGATTCCTCTTTTGATGAGGTTGTCTCCAGTTAGCACCTTCCGGTGGGAAAGATTCCAAATGAAGAAGTTTACCTTGGGAAGTCAAAATGGATTCCAAACCAATTCCCATAGTATTTTCATTGAGACAGCTTGGTTTTGGAGAGTGCCGAAGCCTAGGGATGCAGTATACTTTCCTTTTGGGCCCCAACCGCAATCATCTTTATCCTGGAGATGAGTAGGAGCACAGACAGCCAAGTTTTATAGAAGAAGGATTCTGGAAGGTTGGCTGGGATTGATAAATTTTTCCATCTTTTCCATGTGTCGGAGGAGTCCCAGGAACTGAAATCATCCAATGTTCTAATTCCTTAATGAGCAAGCATTGGGATATATCGTGGAATTCTTGTTTTTTCTGGAGTGGTCTATTTCCCATAATTTTATCAGAAAAAATTGTTTATATTTCTTCCATTTCCAGGGACCCAGTAGAGTTCTTGAGAGAAGAATTCCCATGCGGCTCTGCATAAGGACCATATTGGAGAGCCTTTGGAGGAAGGCTCGCTGTCTAGACAGCATAGCTTAGTGCATGTTAAATATTTCTTTCTTAATAATTGACTGACCCGGTGTTGTCTATTGAACATAATTTTCCAAAGGATTTTGGCTCCCATTGCCATGTTTTCCTGGAGAGGATCGCGAACTTGGATGCCACCTAAAATTTTTGGTTGTTTTATAATGCTCCAATTCACCAGATGTATTTTTTTCTTATTGTTTTTCCCTCCTGTCCAGAAGAACTCTCTCAGAAGTTTGCTAATTTGATCTGACACTCCTTTAGGCGCCAGAAGAAGAGATTATTGATAAATTGGTAGAGATGATAGGACTACTTTGACTAAGATCAATTCTCTAGCTTTGTTGAGCCAATATCCTCCCCATTTCCTTATTTTGGATTTGATTTTGCTATTGTATCTTGCAAGTTTTTTCAATTTTAAACATCTATCCCAAGAATGATTGTGCTTCCTGCAATGCTAAAAATGATGGAGATCAAAACACTTATCCTCCATGTGTCCAAATCGATGACAATGTTGGCACTAATGCTAAACTAGAACAGGTGAAGTTGAACCTTCTTGAAGGAATCTAAAACTTTGAAATTGGATTGGTTTGGAATAATCCAGAATATGAAAGGTCACTTTCTTATCATATCCAATACATAAACTATGTTTGTTGTTCCTAATTTATTCCCAATACCTGATGATGGGCATGGAAAGATAACCTGAACATGTTCACGACAGGCTTGGTCTTATGCATTTGATGTTGTTTCACTAAGTTGGTCATATGCTGACAACTAATAGGAATCATTATCAAACTCGAAAAGCAGGTTGTTATGAACAAGAACTTGTTCACAATGTTGATCCCTTCGTTGTATTTCATCATGTTGGAGTTGTGATTGAGTCTAGAGAAGGTCCACTTTGGCTTGTAAATATTGCAAACAAGTTAGAACATATTGGAGAGTTACATTGTTGATATAATTGTTAGGCCAAGTATTGGAAAAAAATGTAACTCCACGTATGTAATTTGCATTAACATGATAGGTTCATAAATAAAAAGCAAATGACTATTGGTATTCCATGACTGATGATGCTTCCTATCACCTACGACTCTTCATATTTACACTAATTGTTACAATAATGTAATCACAAGTATTACATGTCCAAAATCCCCCCCCTTAATCCAAAGGGGTGTGTGTGAGTCCGAGCATTTTTCTAAACTTTTCAAACCTCTCACTTCCTAGTGCTTTGGTGAAGATGTCTGCAATTTTCTCATTCATGGAACAATGTCTTGAGTGAATTGTCTTGGCCTCTACATGATGTCGAATAAGATGATGCTTCGTGTTGATGTGCTTGGTTCGATCATGGAATTTTGGATTCTTGTCCAACTTGATTGAAGAAGTATTATCGATTAGTAGGGGAGTGGAGTTCTCTTGTTTCTCCTACAAATATTCAAGTATCTTCTTGAGCCACATAATCTCCTTGACTGCTTCTGCAATAGCCACATATTCTGCCACTATTGTTGAATCTGTTGGAACTGACCGTTTGTGTGATCTCCAGGAGACAACTACTAATCCAAGACTCATGAGGTAGCTAGAAGTAGACACTCCCATCTTTTTTTCGCCATCAAAGTTTGAATCAAAGTACCCAATCAATTTGAATTCATCCACCTTAGAATACTTGAGTCCCCTTCAAGTATCTTATAACTCTGTTGGTAGTAGACCAGTGTACTTCACAAGGTTTTTGTATGAACCTTGAAAGGACGCCAACAACAAATAAACCATCTGGTCTGGTGGTGGTAAGGTAGATAAGGATTCCCACAAGCTGTATGTACTTGGTCACATCCTCAATTTATTTTTATTCATTTGATATGAGATTCAACTTTTGTTCCATTGGACTAGAGAGAGGGTTGCATTATGTCATACAAACTCTGTTCAACAATTCTCCAACATACTTCTTTTGCGAGATGAATATATACTTAGGACGTTGAGTCACTTCAATACAAGTAATAGTGAAGGTGTCCCAAATCTTTCATCTCAAAGCCCTTATGTAGTTCTGTAACATCCCGAATCCCCTACTTGACCTTCGCTTCCCATTATGTTGACGTTAATTGCAAATCTGTGCTTGGACTCTCGTCCCGGACTCAAGATGAGCCTTGTAAATTTTTGTTCTTATGATCAATAAAAACATGTACAATGATAACGTATCATGTTTTTGCTTCTTGTCTGATATATATTGTTATCGTTGTTTATTTGTTTAACAATAGAGTTCAATACATAATGTTTTGCTCTTTCGGTTATGAACAAAGCCTTCGTGCTCCACGTTTTTCAATTTTTAAACTATTATTAAATATTAACACATAGCATTGTATTTTGATATGGATAAGGTTGGTTCTCGCTCTATTCACAATGATGAATGATTGTTTTACATTTTAAATGCTAAGGATTTAAACCCTGTAACTTGTTTATTTAGTGTTCACATATCATTGGCCCAATCCCTCTGGATTCGTTATGGCCCTTAATATTTTCCTGTAGGAATTGTTTAACTCTTCTTTTTTTATATATATTTTAAGCTGGGTTATTTGTTAACAAACCCCAAGCCACGAGCTATGAGGTCGTAGCTCTTTAATAGCTCGATCCTCAAACTCTTGAGCACATAAAAAATGTTTTATATAAGTTCTGTTATGAAAGAATCAAATTTGGTCTTTTGTATAAGTGATGATATACAAATAGTGGCCCTCTTGGGTTCTCGGATAACCCCCTGTTTACTTTGAATGTTAATACATAAGTTCTTGATTGGTATTTAAAGAGTTTCAATGGCTTTCCTGTAGCACATCGTTGTCAAGTAGATGTGTATTGTTTTCACTTCTTTTCCTTTATTTTTTTTCGTAAAGTTGCTGAAGTATATTAAATCTGGGAAACAAAATTTACATCAAAAATTACATGTATGTTAGTATGCTGGGGTGGTCTAAGGTGGTGAATCCACCATCCCAGGTGCTTAAAAATGCTGAAAAAACTATTAACATGACAAAAAGAACCCCTATGTGCCAGTCCTGCATAACTGTAGTTTTGGGTCGGATTCAATTCATACATAACATACATAATTATATTGCTAAAAAACAAATAGTAAAGTAAATTAAAACAGATACGCTGAGTGTCACAGAGGTAACCCGGAGCCACCGTATTCCTCTTAGGAACTTGCTTCAACATAGGGAAGGTCAGGCGTTTCCTCCACGATAGGGAAACCACCATAAAAATCTTCGTCCAAGCTCTGAGAGGGGAGTTGTGGAGACTGTGGCGGAGCGTTGCGGCCTGGGGAGGTGTTGCCTTCATCCAGCTCCTTGGTTTTGTTATGCTACAGAGGGCCCATGGTGGACGACACCGAGAAGGGGGGAGCTTGTGGGGAGACTCTGGTCCCAGGGAGGCCACCATCAGTGGCAACGAGAGCACCCCTAGCCGACGAACCGCCAACCTTCCCGGTGTTACTACTAGCACCGGCTTCCTACTGCAGACTCTCCAATTCGGTACTGCGACCCAGTGAGTAGTTTTCCCAAACAAAACTGGAGTCCATTCCTTCGAGTCGGTCCCCAAGTTTGGAAAGGTTGCTCTTGATGTCCCTGAGCATGGCTCTGTTAGCGTTCCAGTTGGTTGTCATTTCCTCCATGAGGGTGCTCATCATATTCTTTATCAACCAGTAGTAGTTAATTCTACCTCCATGCCACCCCAAGGCCAGAATGGACAGAACTCTATGCGCTTCCCAACTATCGATTAGGCCCCGGGTTGAAGCAGAGATGATTTCAGCATAGCCGTCCATGGAAACCCAGTCATAGGTGTTTCTGGTGCTTCTTCCAGCACCACGCATATTGCCCCCCCTTCTCGGAGTACCTCATGGTCTCGTCATGCAGAGAAGCCAACAGAGAACAACGCTTGACATATCAAGAGAAGGAGATTTAGCGCTGAGACGTGAAGCTTCCAGATCGTCGGTGCCGATGCAAAAATTATTCCGAGCCATTGTGCCCATCTTATCCCAACTGTTGGAGTTAATGTGCATAGAGGTCACCTTGGTGGTGGTGACGAGTTAATGAAGTTGGTACCTCTCGACGGGAACTCCATCGTCGACGTGACATCTGTAGTGCGCGGATTGAATGCTCCAGCTTGCCCCCGATCAGACTGCATTAAAACCTCGCCGCCACCTTGGTGTGTGTGTTGGTGTGGGTCGGCTTGCCAGCGTGTGCTGATGTGGTTCATATTCATGTGCCTGGTTCTGGTGGGTTGGCGACAGGTACTTGTCTCTGCGTCACCCGGATCCGGGGCTTTTCCTTTATTGTTAATATGTTAATATATAAGTCTTTGTTTGATCATTCATAAGCTTTGACGACCTCCCTGTGGAGAATTGGGACTATGTAAATGTATGGTTCTTGTTCCTTCTTTAAACATGTATACAAATTACTTGGGAGAGGTTTCGACCTCATCCCATATGGTTGTTAAGTTATAAATGGTTATAATATATTACCTGATATGTTTTATTTTACTTGTTACCAGTGTATTATGGTATTTGGTGGATAATCGCTCCCATCGTGGAGCTACAATGGTTCTCTTTGTTATATATTTTGTTTGTAATATTGTTGTATGTGTTGTTTATACTTTGTAATATATCATCCCATCGTGAACATAGAGTATAGTGACCCTGCAAAGGGTTCACTCCTTTTCCCTATCGCGGTTGGGATTTACATAGGAGATTTCTCCATATTATATATTTATTATAATATATTTTATAAATAGATTAACTCTATTATTTATATAAAAGAACAACTATGTTTCTGTTTAAATCATAAAAAGTAGTTACGCTAATGTTTAATTTATACAGTAGCTCGGTTCTAGCTTTTAATAAAAAATAGTCTAAAAAACCTACTGTTTAAACTCTAAAAGCATTATGCTCTAAATTTCGATACATAACAGTCATAAAAATGCAATAAAAACATAGTTATATAGAACAAAAATAATCTACCTGCTGCTAGGTTAACTATATATCATTTTTAAACATTTTTTACCATATTTAAGAAAACATTTATATTGTAATAACATGAGGACTGAACATAATACTTTCTTGAATAATATCAAACATAAATATTTCTGGTAAGCCATCAACTCAGACATAAAAATAATATTGGAATCTGTCATGTCCCAAAATTTTGCATTGGGTCACAATGGCCTAAGCCCCTTAGCCATACTCATGATAGTTTGTCAAATGGATGTTAAGGGTCAAATAAATGCCAAGAATGAAGTCCAAGGTAGTAATAGTGTGAAATTAGATCCAAATGGACAAGGTGGGTCACATTAAGAGAAATTCCCAATTCAAAGTTGTAATATACCCATCCAAATGAACTGCCATGGAGGAAAATTACTAGTTCCCTAGGTTGGGGGGTGGAAGCTTTGGGATTTGAAATAAGGGGGATAATAAATGATGTTTGAACATTAGAATGGCATAAATATTTAATAAAGGATCTAAATAAATAAATACAAGGGAAAATCAAAGTGTAAATTGATCATGAAGACACATGGAGGATGTGGGACCCACACAAGCTAGATTTTCTATGCCACATGGCATCCTCTTCTTGTCATTTCGAATCCATAAGAATCCCAAGGTTCTTGGGATGAGTTGGAAGGTCAATATACTTGGCATGAATCAATTAAGGTCGAATTGGAGTGGAAGAGTAACTCCCATGGAAGATGAAGAGGCATTTTGGAGCTAGTTAGACACTTGGACTAGATTCCCTAGCTTTATGAAAACAATGATGAAGATGCTATGACACCTATGACACAAATAAGACCTGAAGGCTAACATCTGACATATATGACATGTCAGGCTAAAAATAGCCTCCAAGAGGGTGCTCAAGTGAGTTAGGGCAGCCAAAGAAACACCGATTCGAATTTGGAGAAGGAGAGGGCTAGAATTGGAAGGACAAGTGGCATACTTGGGAATCTCTGCCCAACTTGAGTTGGCATGAAGATCTTGGGAGGAATTCGGCCCATGGAGGACCTTAGAAGTTTATAAAAGACAATAACAAAGAAGGATGGTAGATTTTGATCATTTTAGAATTTGCATTTTGCATTTGGAGGGTGAGAGATTCTCATCCTAGTTGGTAATTGGAAAGACCATTCAGAACTTTAATTTGGAGCTTTAATGGAGTCTTTTGTTACAGGTTGAAGCTACAGGGCAGCTCATGGTCACATCTCTTTCAGCTTGCTTCTACAACCATTCTTCTATTTCTTGGCATATTCATGATCCTTGAGGAATTGCGCACTTGGTGAGATATTGTTCTCTTTGGGGGAGATTCTAATGATTCATTCTTTTACAATATGATGTAAATTCTATGTTCTTCATTTTCATAATGTCTTCAATTCGAGATTCCAAGTGGAACTATGTAAATCTAATTATTAATGAGCAAATGGTGCCAATTTCTCCACTATGTTGATGTATGCCAATGATATGTTGATGTATTCGAATGGACCAGTGAAATATTGATGATTTAATGATGTATGGACTGTTATTTATCTGTTATACAACTTTCATGTTCAGTTCATAAGCTTTTGGGGTCATATTGTCCACTTTTATATCATTTCGAGAAGATTTCCTATCGTTTCCCCCAAGGTCAAAACTAGTCTTTTTGCATATGATTGGAGAGGGTTGTAACAGACTTAATAAAATTAATAGTGATTCATATGAGACTATATTGATGTCCCCTAGATATACCATGCCTCTTTTCATAAATTTGAGAGGATCCAATAGCATTTGGAGAGCCATTTCCAGCATCTACCCCATGGGGAATTGAACCCCTAATTGCTAGTCAAATTCCCTACATTGCCCAGAATTCAAGGGAGAGTTGAAGAAGCATTTTGAAGACTCTAAAGAATACATGAACCTCATAATCATGTCCTAATACCATCCATATACCTTCTGTAACAATTTGGGAGCATTTGGAGCTATTTGGAGATCAAGAAACCAATACTAGTTAAGAGAAATTGCTAGTCAAATCCCCTACCTTGGTCAGAATGCTAAGGATATTTTCAGAAGTCTTTTGAAGACTCTAAATCATCCATGAACATCATAATAATGTCCTAATACCATCCATACACCTTCCGTAACAATTTGGGAGCATTTGGAGGTCAAGAAACCAATACTAGTCAAAGGTCGAACTAGTGAAAAAAGTTGAAAATTTCACCATTTTAATAAATTTCAATAAGGGACATCATAGTGGTATCAGAGCATGATCTTGGCATCTGATGTGGTTTGATATTCATGAGGAAAAGAATTCAGGGACCACTATTAGGTATTGAAACCCAAAATGCTTTTGTTGAAGAGGAAAAAGTAGGAAAAGAAGAGCAATTGTTTGAGGAAACTATGACTAGGGATGAAAAGGGAACCTCAGATGATGGTGAGGAGCTTAGGGAACTCATGAAACCACTCTTTGAAGACATGGCCAAACAGATGATGAAAGGATTCAAATTTTTTGCTATCCAACTTGGGAGCAAAGGAGTAATAGGAAGCAGCAGCAGTTCTCATTATGAGGAAAAGAAGCCAATGGGTGAGCATATTTTCTCAAGCACAGGACCCCATAATAGAGCAAATGAATTTCAGAGAACACCAAGGCCTACTACACCTAAATTTATTGATTCCAAAGCAAATATTAATACTCCAAAAGATGTGGAGTTAGTGAAGAAAGGTTTATGCCATTCTTGTAAAAGACCTTGGAGAGAAAATCATATGTGTGTTAGTGAAAAGAGCAATGAAATATTTGAAGCTTCAGGGAATGCATGTATGTCCTACTTGAGGAGATTTTTTGGGATTTCTTCAAAAAGAGATTCCAAATGTATTGATATTAAGGAAACCAAGGGGAAAAATGCATCAGCTTGCTTGAAGGAGCAAAAGGAAGAGACACATTCTACCTTGGACATGAATCAAAAAGCATCTACTGATGGATGCTTGAACTATGAAGGAGTACCTACTGATGGGTGCTCACACCTCTATGTTGGTGAAATAATATCACTTTTGAAAGTGTTGCTGCAAGACAAACTTCCATAAAGCATGAAAATGAATACCTTGTAGCAGTTGAAGAAGAAACAAGATCAACTTCCCCATCACCACTTGAGCTTCATGAAGTTGGTCCAAATAAGAAGGAAGAAGAAGAGGAGGTCCCTCTACAAGAGCCTTTTTTTATTGAATGGTCATTAAAGATGAATGAAAATAAGATCCAAGAGACCATTAGCATGCTCCATGATACTCGAGCATTAGTGTCAAATTCTTGTTGGAAAGTTTCTTCATTGAAGGATCCATCCTTCCTTGAAGACATGGAGAAGATTCAAAGAGCAATGTGCAACATCAAAGGTAATTTCATGTCTTTGCTTTTTGATAGGAAAAATTTGGTTGAGTTTAATGAATTGTTGCATGATTCATACTTGAAGAATAATGAGGATATTCATAAACTCAAAATTCAAAATGAGCAACTTCTTGAAAGGTTGCAATATACTTGTTCTTCCTCCTATGTTTTAAATTTTCAGATGGTAGATTGCATGGAGGATTCTCATGACATGGTAGATCATGAGAAACATGTAAATTTTCATGTGCTTGATGTGTTTGAATATGAGCTTGATGAGATCCAAGCACTTTATGTGGTGGACAGGGATGATTTTAAGAACCCCCACAAAATTTATATGTATAAAAAAATGGGCGAATCTCCCCGATATATAGGAAAACTTGAAGGCGATTTTATCAATAATATAATATGTATATATAATTTTTTGGCGAATATTTCATTTCAATTATATAATGCTGTAAAATCTTGTCGAATCTTTCACTAAATTATAAGATATTGTAAAGTCTTGGCGAATATTTCACTTAATTATAAAAAATTGTAAAAACTTGGCGAATCTTTCAATGATTTATAAAATATAGTAAAAATTTGGCGAATATTTTGCCAATAAAACTCAAGCTTTTGATTATGTACATTACTAAGGTAGTGCGACAGAAGAGCATACACCGAAGCTCAACTTTTGACTCTCTTGACTCCTAGACTCTCGAATGAACAAGTGTATGAATGAGGAGAGGGTGGATTTATTTATACATTTCACAAGAAATATTTAACCACTCACAACTAGAAGGCGCGAAAAAACACGACAGCACTAACTTGATTTAGGGCAAGTAGGGACTCTACTTGTTATCTCATCCTTTAATGGTCCAATGGACATGTGGGGTCATGAATCTTGACAGGCCAACAAACTAATACAATTACGTGAATATCCTAGTAGCGGGCCACTTCCTTTATATAGAGAGATAGTTCTTGGACCAATTCCAAGCTTCCAACCAATATTCTCACCAAACTTTCTTCTGTTTGGTGTCGAATGGTAGGAGAGTTGCATATTTGTCAATGAATACTTAAAATGGCTCAATCCACACAAATTTTCCTCAGCAAGTGATAACTTCACCCATCACTGTTTTAAAACATCCCAACACTATAAAAGCATCCATAAATTGATAAATAACAAACCCATGCACTTCTAAATTCACCCAGTGATGAGAATAACGCCCCATGCACTTCTAAATTCACCCAGTGATGAGAAAAACGCCCCAGACACTTCAATACTTGCCCCGGGCACTTCAAAATTCTCCCAAAGATGATAAAAATGCCCTAAGCACTTCAATATTTTCCCAGGAACTTCTAAATTCTCCCAAGGATGTTAAAAACTCCCCATGCACTTCAATAGTTTCCTCAAGCACTTCAAAATTCCCTCGAGTCACTTCAATACTTATCCCATGCACTTCAAGATTGACCCAATGATGATAGAATCACACCATGCACTTCAATACTTGCCTCAACCACTTCAAAATTCTCCCAACAATGATAAAAACACCCAGACACTTCAATATTTGCCCCAAGCACTTCAAAATTCCCCCCCGCAAAGATAAAAACACTCCCATCCACTTCCATGATTTCCCAGGCACTTCATTACTTGCCCCAGACACTTCAAAATTCGTCCAATGATGATAAAGATGCCCTATGCACTTCAATAGTTTCCCTAGGAAAGGGAGAAAAATACTCAACAATGATATAATCACCTAGACAATCACAAAAATGTCTCAATCCACACAAATTTGCCCTGGCAAGTGATAACTTTTCCCATCACTGTTTTAAAACATCCCAACACCATAAAAGCATTCATACATTGATCAATAAAAACCCCAAGCACTTCTAAATTCATGCAGTGAGGAGAAAAACGACCCATGCACTTCTAAATTCACCTGGTGATGAGAAAAGTGTCCCATGCACTTCTAAATTCACCCAGTGACGAGAAAAACACCCCAAGCACTACAATACTTGCCCCAGGCATGTAAACTTTTCTGAAAGATGATCAAATTGCCCTAAGAACTTCAATATTTTCCCAGGCACTTGTAAATTCTCCCAAGGATGATAAAAACTCACCATGCACTTCAATATTTTCCCAAAGCACTTCAAAATTCCCCCGAGTCACTTCAATACTTGCCACATGCACTTCTAAGTTGACCCAATGATGATAGAAATGCCCCATGCACTTCAATACTTGCCTTGACCACTTCAAAATTCTCCAAACGATGATAAAAACACTCAGACACTTCAATATTTTCCCCGGACACTTCAATATTTTCCCCAGGCACTTCATAATTCTCGCAGCGAAGATAAAAAATGCCCCCATCCACTTCTAAATTCACCCAATGATGAGAAAAATGCACCATGCACTTTTAAATCCACCCAATGACGAGAAAAACACCCCATGCACTTCTAAATCCACCTAGTGATGAGAAAAACACCCCATGCACTTCTAAATTCACCCAATGAGGAGAAAAACACCCCAGGCACTTCAATACTTTCCCTGGGCACTTGCACTTCAAAATTCTCCCAGAGAAGATAAAAATGCCCTAAGCACTTCAATATTTTCCGAGGCACTTCAAAATTATCCCAAGGATGATAAAAACTCCCCAAGCACTTCAAAATCCCCCCAAGGCACTTCAATACTTGCCCCATGCACTTCTAAATTCACTCAGTGATTAGAAAAATGCCCCGCACACTTCAATACTTTCCTCAACCACTTCAAATTGTCCCAACGATGATAAAAACACCCATACACTTCAATATTTTCCCCCGGCATTTCAAAATTCTCGCGGAGAAGATAAATAATGCCCCCATCCACTTCCATGTTTTCCCAGGCACTTCATTACTTTCCCTAGACACTTCAAAATTCATCCAATGACGATAAAGATGCCCTAGGCAAGAGAGAAAAACACCCGACGATGATATAATCACCCAAGCAATCACAAAAATGCCTCAATCCCCACAAATTTACCTCGGCAAGTGATAACTTTTCCCATCAATGTTTGAAAAAGTACCAACACTATAGAAGCATCCATACATTGATAAACAACAACCGTAGGCACTTCTAAATTCACCTAGTAATACGCCCCATACACTTCTAAATTCACCAAGTGACGAGAAAAATGCCCCATGCACTTCAATACTTGCCCCGGGCACTTCAAAATTCTCCGAAAGATGATAAAAACGCCCTAAGCACTTCAATATTTTCCCAGGCACTTCAAAATTCTCCCAAGGATGATCAAAACTCCCCATGCACTTCAATATGTTCCCCAAGCACTTCAAAAGTCCCTCAAGGCACTTCAATACTTGCCCCATGCACTTCTAAATTCACCTAGTGATGAGAAAAAAGCCCCACACACTTCAATACTTTCCTCGGCCACTTCAAAATTCCCCCAACGATGATAAAAACACACATACACTTCAATATTTTCCCCAAGCACTTGAAAATTCTCGTGGCAAAGATAAAAATGCCCCATCCACGTCCATGTTTTCCCAGGCACTTCATTACTTGCCCTAGACACTTCATTATGTTCTGAAAGGATATAAAGACAACATTAACACAATGACCCAAACTTCCAAGCATTAACAACATGTAATATATATTTGCAAACACAATGACCCAAACTTTCAAGCATTAACAACATGTAATATATATTTGCAAACACAATGACCCAAACTTCCAAGCATTAACAACATTTATTTATATACTTGCAAATATTTCAAATAAACTTATATTTACACCACTACTACTTAAAAGGAATATTTGAATGTTTATGAAGCCTTCCCTTCATAATGGGATTCTTATCCATGTCAGATAAAGTCTAATGCAAAAGCCAGAAAATGAATACCACTAAGCTGTAAACAAGAATACAAATCCAATTTTGAAAAGAGCAATTAGTTGGCTGAGCATTAAATCGTATCATAGCCATGACAATATATGACTATTGGCATATATAGAAGCCTATATACAAAGACATTGCAAAATTTGACTTGCAACCCACTTTTTTTTTTCTTCCAAAAGAAAAAAGCGTAATTCCATTCATCATCTGAGATCAGAATTACATTCTGTAGGTTCACTGTATCAGTGAATTGTCCAAGTCCAAAAAACTTTGGTTCCTTTGATGAGACTATTACGTCTACTTTCAAAATGCAAAATAGTAAACTTTTCTATTTTTCCAAAAGTAAGATATTTTGTCCCACCGGACTATATTGTTGTTACATCATCGACAGTTTATACAAAAAACATATTGCCAGAAAAAAGTCTATAGTTTATACATAATTTGAAATATCCTTTGCTGTAAAAAATATATATTGTGAATCAATCAATGAAGGGTCTGTGGTAGTATTCAAATTGCTGTCCATCCCTTTCTTCAGTTACTTTCCAAATGCCAAAGTCCATGAGCTGCCCTTCTTTGGATGCCTGGTCCCCTTTTTGGTTATTTTCCCTGTAAACATGTCGGCATGTGAATAAGTCGAAGAGCTGTATGACCATCTGAATAGAAGTAAGAATATTTGCAAGTCTAATATTTCTGCATGCTTGTGTTTGATTGGTCCAGTTGATAACATTCATAGAATCTCCAAACACTGCCAGTCTATTGATTCCCCTCTCGGATGCAAAAAAAAGTAGGATTTTTAGGCTCATGAGCTCTGCATAGTTATTTGTTCCCGCTCCCAGGCCCATGGTGAGTTCAAAGAAATGTGTATCTGAAAGATACAAGAATGCCACCCCTCCACATATATTGTTTTGTGCTGCTCCATCAAAATACCCCCAAGGGTGAGTTTTGTCAATCTCAACTTCCAGGATCCTTCTCTGATTAACATCCCTAACATGTTCTAGAAGAGATTTATATATGCCCACAGATTGAGCACTTGTGATTTCTGGGATACTTGTTTTTTCCTGAAAAATTGCCCCATTCCTTGCCAACCAGATCCCCCATATAACCAACAATGGTAAGGATTTATGTTTATGATGTGGTACATTTCTCCACCAATTCTCCCAAGCTATTCCCACTGAGTTTCCTTCCCACCTACAGTCAAAACCAACTAGACTTGTGCACTCTTTCCATACTGCAATTAAGAAAGGACAGGTAATGAAAAGGTGTGTTATGGATTCCAACTCCTTCTTGCACATAACACACCAACCAGGGCCTTGAAAATTTCTCTTCTGAAGAATGTCCCAGGTCGGAACCCTATTCTCTAATGCACACCATATAAACAGTCTAGTTTTTGATGGGCATTTTCGCTTCCACAGTGATCTCCACCACCAGGCCTTCTCCCTTATCCCAACTTCTGCACTCAACTTTAAGTAACCCGCCTTTGGAGTATATACCCCCTCCGGATCCAAATCCCAAATCAGAACATCCTCCTGATCCGTGAGCTATATATGAGCCATATTCAAACCTCTGATATAGTTATCTACAAAAACTGACTCTGCAGCCCCTAGACCCAGCATATATGCACTTTTCCAGTGTTGTATCCAAGGATCATCAGGTCTCTGATCAACCAGCTAGTTTAAAGTGGTGATCCCCCTATTAACCAATGCATTGATAACTTCATCAGGTAACAAATGTTGCTGTTCACTCCCGATCCAAGGATCCCTACCAACTTTCACCTTTTCTCCATTGCCCACATCCCAAGCCAGATTTGACTCCACCAAGGAAAAGGATTTCACCACTGCCTTCCGTATCACAGATCCCCCTATATGCATCTTCCTAGAGCTCCTAATCCATTCCTCAATACTCTCATTTGGTAGATATTTTTGTTTGATAACACGTGTCCATAAACTTGTTGTTTTGATCAGCCTCCAACCTCCCTTTGCAGCCAGTGCTTGAGCAAACAAAAAAATGTTTTTTAAACCCCAACCCCCAAGCCCCTTTGGGACAGCTATTCTCTTCCAGTTTACCCATGGTGTTACCTGTCCCTCCTTCTTACCACTCCAGAGAAATCTGAAGCAAATCCGCCTAATGTGTTCAAGAATTCCTATTGGAATCCATGACAAAGACATCCAGTATACTGGAATGGCTTCCAAAATGGCCTTAACCAAAACCAACCTCCCAGCTCTCGACAGCCACTTATGACTCCAAACATGCAATCTTTTCTCCACCTTACCTATTAGCCATCTCCAGTCCTTTTTCAGATATAAGTTTGCTTTGAGGGAGAAACCCAGATATTTCAGGCCCACATCTAATCTTGTAGTGTTGTAGGGGAAGTTATCAATGAGTTCCAACTCTTCATCCGGTCGCAGCAAATGTGTTGTGAGTGTTGATTTTTCAACATTTATATCCATCCCTGTAGCTTTAGAGAAAAGGTCCAATATCTCCTTCAGAACCCGAGTTTCCCTTCTATCTCCAGAGCAAAAAATGAATACATCATCCACAAATAGTAGATGAGTAATAGATAACTGTTCACCAATGCTGACTCCATTAAAACGCCCCAGAAACTTAGCCTCATGTATAGCCCTGCTTAATCCTTCAGCCACCAGCAGAAAAAGAAGGGGAGAAAGTGGGCAGCCTTGCCTAAGGCTCCTTTCAGCATGGAAGAAAGAATAGGCCGCTCCATTTAATAACACAGAGAAAGACACAACAGTTATACAAGACATGATCCATCTGATGAAATTTATACCAAAACCCAAATGAGTTAAAAGCAACAGGAGATAAATCCAACTCACCTTATCGTATGCCTCAAACAGGTCTATTTTTAGAATAACCCCTTTGATATTCCTGGTCTTCAAACTGTGTAGTCCCTCCTGTGCCACCCCTATGGCCTCATGAATCTGTCGACCTTCCAAAAACCCGAATTGTTCAGCTGATATATGCTCAAATAGTATTACCTTTAATCTGCGAGAAATAACTTTCGATACAATCTTATAGATACAATTGCATAAAGAAATGGGTCTAAATTCAGTGAGTGTAGTTGGATTGTCAGTCTTTGGAATGAGTGCTATAAAAGTAGAGTTGAAACTAGCTGGTATCCTCCCAGTGATGCGAGTATCTTCAACCACCTGTAGAAGATCCATGCCCACAACTTCATAAACATCCAAAAAGAATTCAATCGTCCACCCATCCGGCCCTGGGCTGTTGTCTTTCTGAAAACTTCCAAGGACTTCCTTTAATTCCTCCTCGACCACAACTCTCATCAGCCTTTTGTTGTCCTCCTCCTCTGCAAACCTCGGGAACATTTGAGCAACCCTAATTACTTCTGCAATAGAAGCCTAGGCTGGAGCCCTAAACAAGTTCTGAAAGTGACTCACCCCACATCTAGCTTTCCCCTCAAAATGAAAATGTTCTAATCCTTCTTCATCTTTCAGGCTCCAAATAGTATTTGCCGCCTTCCTCCCTCTAGTATAAGCATGAAAAAATTTTGTATTCTCGTCCCCACATTCCAGCCAGATCGCTCTGCTCTTAAGTCTCCAAGCTTCCTCTTTTTCCAACAATATTGTGTTCCTTCTCCCTTCCAGCCTAGACAGAGCTTCTTTTGATTCCAGAGAGTTGAGACCCCTTCCATCCCCTTCATAGATCTGTAGAAGTTCAGCCTCTACCTGCTTCAGTTCAACATCCTCCCTCAGTCTCTTAGCAATAGCCCATTCTTTAACTACCCCTTTTATTCTCTTAATGTTCTCAGTGAATTGAAAGGCCACTGTGCGATCATGGTCCACATCAAACGGCATCCAAAGGTCCAGGAAGAGACTTTTGAAAGAATCATCTAGTAACCAAGTTTTGTTGTACTTAAGGGGGCTAGGAGGATTGTTAGGTCCTTTTTTAATCTCGGAAAAGATAGAAAAGTGATCAGAATTACCACCACTTCCTACCCACTGCTTGACTTGAAGGAACCTATCCACCAACTGTTCAGCCACCAGGAACCGATCCAGTCTTTTTGCCACCCTTGCCTCCCCACGCCTGTCATTCCTCTAGGTGGGTTTTAGCTTAATAGGCTCTATATCCAGTAAATTTTTTCCCACCAACTTCTGTAGAAAATACCCAGCCTGCGGATCCACTTGTGCTTGAGGACCCAAATTTCTGAATGCCCTAAGGAAAAATTTAAATCTCCCCCCACCACAACCGAATCACCACTAAGGAGCGGATCCTGCAAAAGAGAGTCCCAGAATGGAACTCGATTCACATAAGGCCCATAAACATTAATCACAGAAATTCGAGTACCCGGATCAACTGAAAGAAAATCAGCTCCCAGCACTGAAACCATCCCCCAAGAATTTATAAGTTTTATCGCACAGTTCTTCCATCCCACTGCCAACCCCCCAGAATGACCCCTAACATCCAGGGTCACAAAGGACCAACCTGCCAGCCAGCTCTCCAGTCTTTCCTTAATGATAACCCCTAAACCTAAAGTCTATTGTAGCAAGATCACATCAGGGTGTTCAAGAGTAAGCACCCTTATGGAGGCTGATTTCTTTTTATGCCCAGCCAGACCCCGACAGTTAAAGGACATAATCTTCATGTCCGAACAATCTTCCGGGCATTCACCGCTCTAAGTGCCCTCTCAATAGAGAGTTGTTTCCCTTCCCGTAGATCAGTACTGGCCCTAGTCTGTGCCTTAGAAAAATTTGACTTTCTATCTCTACCCTTCCGAACCAGCATCTAATCTTTCCCCAAACCCCCCCAGAGGTCTTTTTGCAAGAGCGAAGGAAATACCCCGATTCTGTAGACTCAGGTGAGGAATGACATGAAGACTCTGCCACCTTCCCAGGATCGGGCTCAAGAATAACCGGAGTATCCTCCATAAGAAGTGTGGAATCAGTGGACAAATCAAGGTTCTGTTCAGTAATATCGACCACCATGAAAGTTTTAACCCTAACCGGAGCAGATACCAAGGGCAAGGGAGTATCATCAATAGGACCCGACAGGGACAATTTTTTCAGCCCCTCCACCCAATCTAGACCAACCAAAGTGCAATGATTTAATTATAATTTACTGAGGGAGAAAGGGAGAAAGAATGTATACCCGTGATAAAAGGCCCTAGAGTATCGGCTTCTGCCACAGGTGCAGAGTATATAGCTTCATCAACTAGAACGAGAGGAATGTCAGTTCGAGCGCCCGGAGCTGCATCAGAGTCTTGACTAGAAGGATCAGAATCCTCAAATACCCGTTCGCTGCTGGAATCCTCTGTCACTGGCATGCGATCAGTGGACACCAAATCCTTTGGTTCTCCTATTGAATCCATTTTAAGTGAATTTCTCTTCCCCCCATTTAAAGTGTGAACCGGGAGTCGACAATCGAACGCCAGATGACCATAAGCATGACACCTCCTGCACCGAAAAGGCACGTTCTCATAATCCAGGATCTGAGAAATAATATCAAGCCCCCATTCTAGATTAATGGTCTCAAGAAGACCCTCTCGGCTATTTAAGTTAACCAAGATACGGGAAATCTGTTTGTAATGCGTCTCCAGATAAGAGAGATCCGCCTCCAGAAAAGTTCCCAAAATATCCCCAATCTTTCGAAAATGATGAGGATCCCATAAATGTAGAGGCAAACCAGGGAGCCGAACCCAAATAGGAATCATATCGACTCTCTCCCGACTAGCATCAAAAAGAGGATGTCATGGCTTCAGTAAAACCGGTGTGTGGTTCAGGTGCCAATTCCTGTCAAGAATCCTTCTCAGATCAGCCTCTGATCTGACCACCACCGCAACCCATCCGCGAAGCAACATGTCCACCTCTGGAGTATATCCCAACATCTCACGCCACTGTTCGTCCACCCAGTCCACCACCGTTTTACGAGCAAATTTTCTGCCCATGACCCTGCCCACGAGCGTCAGACGCGACATCTCTAGAACCCGATGCCAAGCAATGTCTTCACCAACTGCATAACTACCCACTACTTTGGATTTTACCCAACTCCTCTTGCGCCTCTTAGCAGGCCCTCTAGTAATCTCCCCTGCCCCTGAAGGAACCAATTCCGTCACCTTCGAGGGCCCAAGAACAATAATAGGACTTTCATAGCCTCGGTGTTCAGAAACCCCCAACGGCACTCTCAGAACCTCCCCAGCACCGCCACTTCCAATCCCACAAACTTGTTGCACCTGCCTAGCCACTCCCTCTTCTGCTACCTAGTCAAAACCGTCCACCACTTCAAAACCCCCTGCAAACCAAACACCGGAACCCTAAATTTCGGGAGAAGAAATCCCCGGCTTCCTTCCAGCTAGTACTACCCAAAAGATCTACCGGCAACCCATCGCAGTCCAAAAAATCATCCGGCAACCTTCTTTTTGGAGAGAAAGAAAAGTAATCCGAGGGCGAAAGATCTGTTACCGGCCTCACCTGCCCCAAACCGGTCGAAACAGTTCCTTCAAGCCCCAGCATTGGGAGTTCCTCCAAACCCTCCAACTGCCCTCCACCTGGCACCCCCCATACATCCTGTGCCTCCAGCTGGTCGCTTGAGTAATCTACCATTTCCACTTCCTCCATCGAGGTCATTAAACCTGAAGTCTGATACAAACCCTGACAGTAAACAACAGTTCATCAACAATCCCAAGCCACTACCTAACAAACAAACCCTAGAATAATAGCAAACATTCTTATAACCATAAAAACCCTCTGATGAAAACCTTCGTCCATAGAAGTCCATGCACTGTCATGTTGATTGAGACAGGGAGAGGTACGGTCAGAAAGACCCACCCCCCTTCCATGACTGGTAGCCCTGGACTGCCGTACGCCTCTACCAAACCCTACCCCCTACCGCCATCGCCCATCATTTTCTAGCATATTATTCATTCCTGAGCCACTAAACATTCTCAAGAAACCAACTTGCAGCCCACTTATCTTCACTGTTGTTTGGAATATCAGCATACATTGACAAATACATAATGTTCTAGAAGATAAATATAGTTGAGGCACCTATAAAATTTACAAGGGATGACCTGCATTAAGGAGAATATGGGGCTGACCTGTCCTGTGCACAGAAATGTTGGGCCAACATGTTAATCATTTGTCATAATGAGTATTTATACGTTCATTTAAGGCATTTCTTTTGATGTATTTCCTGGAAAATTTGAGGTAGTAGCAGAGTAAGGATTAGATCCATGGTTAGGAGACAACAATAACCTAGAGCAACACTTAGCATGGGTTGTCTTACATCATTAAAAAAATTGTCCTAACATAAGAAAAAATAAAGATACCCACCTGTAGCAGATGGAGATGCCTTAAGGAAGGCATGTCTCAAACCTGTAATAGTCATCTACAACAACAAACCTTTATTGTAACATATATGGAGTCATAAGGGAGGCGAAAAACATTTTAAAACAATCCTAATCAGTCCATAGAAGCATGCAAAGGAGAGTTTCCAGGAGTTCTAGGTTGACCGCATCCCTAAATAAGATGGTCAGACAAATAGCTACCCTGTAGCAACTTGGAGAGAAGTTGTTATCTTGTTTTGGGGGTTTTACTCTGTCCTGGTGATTTCTATATTGAGGAAGTTTTGCGGGGTTTTCTCCCTTGTGGTTTCCCCGAGGAAAATCTTGTGTTCTCTGTGTTGTTGTGCTTTTCTTTGTTTCAGTGATCCTATTGTTGCAAATGTTTTAAATGTTATTATGCTAAACAAGTAAAACTTAACAATTGTCAGCATGGAAATATTCAGAGGACTACAACAAAGAAGTTTGGTAGGGATACAAGCATCAGTCAGCTCTGTTTATGGGATCAAGCAGACAGAAAACAAAGCAAATTACAGGAATTCCTGGGTGTGTGAGAATATATTCATATCCTTGTGTAGGCTTGCCACGAATAAATTTCCATTGTCCATGTTGAATCTATATCATGATCTTCCAAGGAGGTTGTTGTTTGTGAGGGCCACTATAACTATACAACAGTTAGCTTTTGTTGAATCTGTATCATGATCTTCCAATTAGGTTTTTGTTTGTGAGGGCCACCATACCTATACATCAGTTAGCTTTCCCTGAGGATCAATCAGTCTCGAATATTGATTGTGCATGCTATATTCAGAATCCCCTTAGTGGTGACATCAAAAGCTGATGAAATGTCTCCTGTAGCATTACTCCAATTAAATTATTAATAACCCATTGAAGATGAGCCTCTTGATTACAACACAAACTATCACCTTTGTATGCCACACTGTCCCAATATTCACCAATAGAAACAGTCGGATGTGATTTTTCATTCCACCTCATAAATCTCCTAATAGCAACTATTCCTCTGATCCACAACTAAGTTGGGTCTGCCTCCTTTGAGGCAGATTGTGTGTTAACACTTGCCAAGAATGTTCTAATGATATACACGATACAACAAGCTATGCTATATTTCACATGTGTTAATGTGGCTTGGTTTAATATCAAAAGTTGAAAACCTATACTGAATTGCTTTCAGAGTTGCAAATTCACAGTTGGAATTTGCTTAGCTTCTAACTGACTAGGTGTCACAGGTTTACCACTTAATTTGGAATCTTAATTTTTGTTTTGAAATCAAAATATAAGGACTCGTGTACAAAACCAGATGATTAATATATTGATAGATTAGTCTGAATTATGTCAAGTACAAAGTTGGTTAGAAGATCTACATTTCTTGCTATAAAAGCTGCTTTTAAGAATGTATTGCTTCTTTTGATGCCTGTGTGCAAACAACATTTTGGAAAAACAGGAAGAATTTACATTTTGTCTTGCAAGACAGATATCCTTACTCTATGGTTAACTAAATTACATACCATGATATTTCTGTAGAGCGAGATGCAACTTTTCATATGTTCCCAAGGCTCTTCACATATACATCAAATTAATATATATAGTTTCCAAACCTTTTCATGGAATCTGTGACAGCATTCAACTAACATACATATCTCCATAGTCCTTCAATTTGATAAGTCTTCCCTCTCATTCTCCAAGGTCACAATTCAACTAAGGAACACCCCACCACTTTTGACATCATAGAAGAGGTATCCAATGGACGTGTTTTGAGGAGATTACCACATTGTTAAGCCCTGGAAACATTTCAACCCAAAAAAAGTTGTGCGGAAACACTAGTTCTGGAGGTAACAGGGCTGACTCAGACTTGAGGATCTAACTCATCTTGGTTTCCTTGCATGCAAAGAATTGCAGTTAATTGTCAGAAGTTAGAACTGTTACTTCAAAATGCACATGTCCTTTGTATTTCCATTATTGAAAACAAGATACCTAATATCTAATCAATTGAAACATGATACATCTTCTAGTGATGTTGAAAGGTTAAAGACTATAGAAATCAACACAACAACAATGACAAGACAAGTAATTCAAGCTGAATACAAATAGGATTTTCCCAGAATGTGCTTGCATAAACAATGTTCATATATATATATAGCCACACTAAAGCAAGTGTATAAGCATAGCATAGAGAGAAGAAAAATAATAAATATATATTAAATTTTAATGTTTTCTAATAGCCACAAATAAGCAATGTCAAAAGCATGTGAACTGCAATGAAAGAAATTTGTAAGTAGCCAATGTAGATCTCCCAAGCCATGGTGAGAACACAGGTTCCCAATAAAGAGCAAAGTAACTTTTGTGCCCTGAGCTTTACCAGCTCAAAATCAAAAGTTAGAGAAACTTGAAGGTACAACAAATATTCATAAAGCAAAAGAGTGCATAAGGCAATTCCGGAGTAGTTTCCTTATCACTCATTTCACCAATCATATGCACCATTGAAGCACTTTGAATAAGCATAAATAAGGTGTGACAGATACAACCTTATTGCATACATAAGCACTACTGGCATAATCCTAAATGGATAAAATCCTTTGACACCGTATAAGAAAGGTCTCATTCTCTTCTCTTCCCAGTGCCCACCGGGTAATAATGGAGAAAAGCAAGCTAATGTTGCAGAATAAATCAAGGGTGAATCTATTGAAAAATTCCCAGTCCTGAAACGTTTAAATCCCTAAAACTTTTAAACCCACAGAATTTTTTATGGGATATGAAAATCTACTTTCTTCATATGAAGTGCTATGAGGTTTGAACCACTCTCAAACATACTGGAATAATTAATGGCAATATTAAATTATTAATATATTTAAGTATACAGATAGAAAAGCAAAGATAAAGAGAATGCTAACTTTTACTTTAAAAAATTATTATTACCAGTTATGGCTTCCAGCATATTCAGCAGATAAATATGCCTCGCTTTTCCCTTTATATTTTTTGGCCAAATTGGCAAGGTGGGTTTGCAAGCTGGTGACCGGTCAAGGCTGGAACTAACTGGTGTGGGACAGAATGAGACTGTTGGTTCTACAACAGGTCTGGGTCCTACCTCACAAGAATGGTATAATTGCTAGCAATTGACAAAACTTATATGCTAATTTAATTATTTTCCTTGGATCCTTATGATAGGCTAGGTAAGCCTTACTAGACATTCACAAACAAGAGCATCGGATTTTGTTGAGAAAATCAAGCAGCCCTCCCCTATTTAGGCATGACTAAAATCAAACTTTGAAAACTATATATAGGCATGTTTTTGATAAAGTTCTTTTTGGAGAAGCCAAAAACAATATAAGCCAGTTGATACTGCAACAACAGGAAAATACAAATGCAAACCAATTGTATGCATTACTAATTTCTGAACTCAATCATAGTTCATGAACTGATTATATACCTTTTTGGTGCCACCACATTGCTTCAGAGTCCATTCAGGATACCTGTCACTATACTCGGCTGCTGCAAAGCATGGAAATACACCTCCACCACGTCTAGAAATTGTGAATGCACTTCCAATTAAATTTGAAATATATAAAAGATGTTGCTTTGCAATCTAGAAAATCTCTTCTCAATTAAATTTGTTCCATGCCTCCTGTGTCCCAAACAGAGGATGAAAAAATAACAATCAATAATAAGTCCAAATAGCAATAAAATCAAAATGACAAACTTAAAAGAGAAAACAAAGCCTGCCACCACATTACTTAATGAATATGTAATATTGATGAAATTTTCATAATCTTGAATGAGGCCAACCCTTCAATACCTTCAATAGGTCAAACACCTTCTCAGCGATATATTTATGTTGGATAGTTGCACCTTTCAGTGGGACTGCTGAGCACAATGATGTTAGAGAATTGTCCCTTTCTATATTTCTGTATTAAAAAAGAAAATCGGAAATTCTTTTGTCAGAATCGAGTCAACAGAGCTCCTTCCAGGTACTAGATAATGACATAATGACTATTCCATTGTGCTTGGTCTTGCCTTCAATGCGATTTCCATATTAGTTCTTTGATTGTATTCATTGTGGTTGCTTTGTGACTAGAAATGTCATTGCAATGAACTAGAACTCATATACATAAAAACAAAACCATTAACTTTCAACCAAAAGCCAAAAGTAGGGTGTGATTAGTTACTCCCAGTTCCCAAAAACTCCTTTAGATTCAATGCTCCAAAAATAACTTACAAACAATGCCCAAGTGGCCAGTTATAAAAAAATTCCATATGTTATCAAGAATCTATTTTGGTTAGCCCCAAGAGTTAGCTCAATCAATTGGTGCCACTGCTGCTATGACAATGACGGTAATCCAGCACACTGTGCAGGTCTCCAGCTTGATTCCCATGGGGTTTTGCACACTAAGTCTATGCAGCCCAATTTACACTAGGTACCATCCTCCGAATGGGAGAAAGTGCCCGATTTTTCCTGGGGATTTATTTACAAGGAAAAAAGGAATCTACTTTGGATGATGGCTCTCGTAGTCTTCTCCAAATATGTGTTTTTCCATGATGCCCTTGTGTCCTGTACAAGATTTTGTCTCTTTATAAAACATACGAGATATTGTAACTTAGCATGTTCCATGATGTGCGTCTGGTTTTATTGGCACTGTAAATAAAATCAAAATCAAATGGATGTGGTCTCCTTAATATAAAAGGATGAGATCATGTGGATTTGGTTGGCAGATGCCCACATAAATTATGGGATATATAGGGATACCCTTCACAACACTTAGGTATCATCATTATGTTGGGTATCAGACCTCCCATTCCGGTGATCAGTCCTAAAGATCTCATCTGCGTGGTATAAGATGTGAGTTTTTTCCTATCTAGTTGTTTATCAAGGGCTTCCTTCCAAAGCCCGATTTGCTAAAAGTAGGTTGAAGGATGGTCTTTTCCCCAATTGTAGATGCTTAGAGAACTTGAAGCACATTCGATGGGAGTGCAAGTTTGCTAAAACTTTCTAGAAATTTGTTCAATACCAACATTCAACTATGCTTCAAGGCCAACTTCATTGTCACAAAGTACCATTTGGTGACTCGAGGCACTTGGTTCCTCCTCCTTTCATGGGAATTTGGGACTATTTTCATATTACTGCTTCATTTACCATCTAGATATTAAGGTGCAAATATGTGTTATAAATGAGGTCAATTCAATGTCTTTTTGTCACAAATAGACAGAAAAATGCCAGTAAGAAAAAATATGGAATGGGATGTGCTAGTCTGATTTTTACATGCAATCATCTCTATCTATGCAATAAACAGATATGGTACGGGATGTGCTTTTTCACAATCCAATTGATAGCTATGTGGAAGGAGGGGGCTCAAATCACAAGCTTGAGACTAAAGGACAAACATCTCTGGAGCTTCACTCTCTGCCATAGCAAATGTATGTTTGGAGAGATTGCAAATAGTTGGGTCATGGACTGTTAATTTTCACAAGCAAGGGGATATGGAAATCATTGCTTATTTGAATTGCATGGGCTCTATGATGGGTCTCTAGTATTTATAGAATAGAAAGCTTTAGGTTTCATCTCCTCTTTAAGATTCCTACTTTATTCGATTAGTTCATTTCTAAAACATTCCCATTACCTCCTTTTGAGCATTTCTATATGTAATTCACAGGTTGCAATTTTTGAGTCGACTTGAGGATTTTCTGTTGTAAGGAACTAATTTTATGGTCATTTGTGAGGAGCAGTACTACTTGTAGGAGTTCATATCAGTCTTTGAAAGACTAGTAATATGGGGGATAAGGATGAGCTCAAAAAATAATAGTTTCAGGCATTCGTGGCATCTTTCAACAACATTTTATTTTGTTTGTACTTCTTAGCAGCCCACTATTGTTCCTCTCTTACTCACTAAATAATGAGTCTTGTTTCTGAGTGCCCAAAACAGTGTTAAGTAACTCAATATACATTGTCACTTCTCACAATGTTTTCTTTGATGCCTCATGTTGTTTTCTTCCTCATGAAAGAATTCCCATGAATACTGAGTGTTCTTTCTTAGCATCACTCTGCTTGGTTACACAATGAAATATGCAAAATATGTCCTCTAATGGCCTTAATATATTGTACTATCTCTTATAAACTTATGATACAAAAACTCATAAAAGATGGGGCAGATCAAATAAGAAACCCAAACCTGGCAAGAACAGGAGAAAATATATATATAAAGCGAACGACTAGGATTCACCCACAATAGTCCTCTATTCTCCTCCAGCTGAACTACTCTGATACCATGATTCTCATAAAATAGAGCACAACATTAAATAGGATCACAAAATACAGAGAGCTAGAGCTAAAGGTTTTTTGTATGAAATGAGGAACAAAGAAGTCATGGATTACATGCATATTTTTACTTTGACCTTTCACTTTCTATGACTCTTGACCTTTCACTTACTGTGACTTTTCATTACCTATAATCTATCACACTCATATGTGAGCACATTGTCCTTATCTTCACAAGGACAATTCACACTTCAAAAATTACAAGTATTTGCATAGGTCCTAACATGACCAATAGGATTGGCATCCTTATTTTAACATGTATTTATGTATATAACTTTTTTCTGAACAAAAAAGAATCACATGCAATGAAGTTTGGTTCAATTTTAAATGACATTGAAATATTACTGCATGGCTTTGTTAAATCGAATGAAATTAGGCATTATAAGATACCTATCCAACCACATCCTAACCAGTGACTAATTTTATATCCAGACACATATTTGACCCCGATCACTGCAAATAGGTGAGGAGCAATAGGCCAGTAGGCAAGGTAGCAAGAGAATAGGCCAATAGGTGGGCTAGTCAGAGAATAGGCCAGCAGGTAGCTCCTCCTAAGTAGACAAGTACAAGAAAGAAGTAGGCAAGTAGGTAGCTATTAATAGGGCAAGTAAACACCTACCCTTCCTTGGCCTTCGACCTTGAGAACATAAGAGAGAGAATATGGTTTCTTTGGCAACGCCATATTGTTATGTCTCAGCAAGTCGAGTCATAAGGCGATATCCCCACCTCTTTATTAGTGAGTTTCTCTACAACCAAGTATGGGGGAGATGTTGTAACTTTCAGTAACGTAATGTAATATTAACAAAAATAAACAATAATTAAAAAATTCATGTCGGCTCATAAAATAAAAAAATAAAAACCAACATAGATCCATCTTAAACTCAGATCGATCGAGTACCCATAGGGATCAAAATTCTCGAGGTGTAAATTTTTTCTTGACAGGTAAAAACTTTAAGATAAAAAAATATTTACACCTCCAGAAACTGGATCCCTCTCGGTGCTTGATAGATCCAAGTTTGAGATGGATCTACGGTGGTCAGCAAGTAGTCAAATCTAGATCATCATAGAAATATAAAGAACTACTCGGGAAATTTGTTCCAAAGGAGCATAAGTTCAAATCAAGAAATGAATATGATATCTAAATGAGGAACATGGAAACAGGTTTAGAATATTTTCCAGGATGGACCACTTTTTTTTATGACCAGTTTTCCTTTTTTTTCTAATTGTCTTTTCTCTTGTTTTTTTTTGCTTGATTTTCTCCTCTTCCTTTTTCTAATCTTTTGGATTTATATATATAAACTAAATATAATTTTATAAATCAACAAAAAATATAAAAAATTGGCCTTAAAAAATTTAGATTAAAAATATACAACTATCACCCCAAGCATTGATAGGCTGTTAATTAGATATGGAGCAAACAAATATCAATTTTGACAAAATAATAGTCAATCTTGGCTAATTTGCACGCTTTGGATACAATGGCAATGGAATATCTGGTGAAAAATGCTTAGATTTTTAAAAATCCAAGCATATGATAAAAATCTAATTTGCATATCTATGAAAAATAGAGCTTAAAAATCAGATCAAGTGCTAGACTAGAAAATATAAAGAATACAATAGATCTAGTTATATTTGATGCCAAATAAAAAATTCAGTACAAATTTTTTTACCCAAGAAGTTAGATTTCCATCGCTCTAACACAATGAAAGACAAGAAAAAATATATAGAAACATATAACCAATATCTATCCTATCTAACTAAATGCATATGGAAAGCATCAACTCAGTAAAGTAGATATACAAACAAGAGAGAGAAGACATGAAATTTATGTGCAAAAACCCCAAGGTGGGGAAACATCCACCGAAGCAAGGCCTTCTTATTATTCAACAAACTCCTTCCAATTTCAACTACTAGAGTAGACATATGTATGAAGTTCAAATGGGATCCATTACCCCCATTTTGCATGGGTGTCCACTTACATTTTCAGCAAGGCTACATATTGGTGGTGATGGTTTGTATACTAAGGAATGTAGAATTTTTAGTGTTGTTACGGGTTTGATGATGAATACATGGATTATTTTCTCATGAGCACTCTAGCATTATGGGCATGGATTTTCTAGCTGCTAACATATTTGAAGATTGTTTTCACTTCCAAATTTTGTTGTAATTGCATAAACAATAGAGTACTAATTCCATGAGAAATCTTTCCAACTGTTCGTGAAATCTGGCCAAAGAATAGCAGAGCATTTGTACTTCAGCATGTCATCTAAAGAGGGGATTGCATCTTGATGAAAATTGGATGTTCATTTGTAAATTAATGGAAGAGACTACCAGCAGTTGATATGTCCAAAATTAGGGATTACAAATGAGCTGGTCTAGGAACTTTGAAGGGAAAACGAGTGAAAAAATTCCTTAAAATGGTATAAAAATGTGAATTTATGGTCACAGTTGGGTTATTCTACTACCATGTTGGGATATATCCATTACATTTTGATGGATTTCCTTCATTACTAATAGGAGGCATTTATGGGTTAGCCTACTCGAAAATTTTTGATTAATGCTGGGATGAAAGGTTTTCTCCTGTATCAAGGCATTCTAGAAATTAGCTACATGTCAGTAAGAACATATGAGAACAATGAACATGCATTTACCCCTTTTGAGGCCCTTTCACATCACTTTTTCTTTTGACACGGGATTTGTCACACTAGAGCAGCTTTGAAAGTTGTGACATCGCCACTTAGTCAAGCTTCTTGGAAACTGCATTAATTATGGTGTAGATAGTTCAACTGTAATAATTTGAAAATCACTAATGTAGTGTTAGTCTTAGAACATAATCCATTTTCAATGTTGAGGGCCTATAACTTTCCTATACTTGCTTCTGTGAATGTACACAAAGTGCAATACGATTAAACACTTTATTTTCCTTCTTCCCTTTCACATATAATTGGCATTAACCATACTATATACAATGCACACAGAGATTCTGTCTCGACATAGTTTCACCTAGACTCTAATATAAGCTAGAAATGTTTAATGAATTGTATATACAAAAATGTCCTAATTCAAGTTAGAATCATTCCTTTCCATGTCATATTGGTCCTATCAGGGTGGTGGTGGATGATGCAGTGGGCCACTCTACTTCCACATTTACCATTGCTACAAATGTGACAACACTGATATCTAGTCTCAATTTCCAAATTTGGTCTCCATTTGTCCTTTAAGGCAATTTATACATGTACTTGGGTCTTATGGTATAGGTTTACCCCCTTTTGCTATGCTTGCGTGTTTAACTACTTTTTTAGCCCATAGGATTATTTCTACCCTAGTTCTTTTATATTCTGCTAGATGTAATTTCAAGTCTCGTTGACCTACTTTAGTCATTCATGGTCATTAAAAAAATTCCTTTCTTTCTCGGACTCTATTTTAACTTGGTATTTCATTCACACGCCACAATACATTCCATATTCCACACTCCCTTTGACTCTTTCTATGCTCTATGATTTTTTGGAGAAGGCATCTAGATTGGTTCTTTTTATAAAGTTTTCACACTTCAACAATTAGTTTTTTATATCAGGCATTTATATAATTAATCTCACAAGAATTGTCTACAAGAACATTTGTATGAGCTAATGAATGGTAAGTCTAAATTTGTTAGTAAGAATATATATTTATGCACTAAACATTGAGCCACTAACATTAAATATCTCATTTTATAACACCCATTCAAGTTCAGAGTATATATTGTAGCTTCTAAGTACATCTATGGTATTTAGCTGTTGTCATGATTGTTGAACTCTAAAAATCCATTGTTATGGCTCTCTAAACAAAATTGTTGAAACTACTGGTCATTAGAGCTTATTCTTCTGTTATTAGTGGTGAAATCCGTTGTTATTAGTATTGTTTTACTATTGTTACCACTGTTAAATTTACTATTTCTCTTTCCCAATTAATTCCATATTTCTATTGTAATGTTTCCTTCTATTATAAAAGCAAATTGTTGGGGTAAGCTCATAATAATGGTATCAAATGGTGACTGGATGGGAAAATGGATACCATTGAACAATTGCACAGGAAACAAGACACCATGAAAGAAATGAACCAAGATGAGATGTGAAAAGATGTCCAACAAATGACCACAAAAGTAGATCAATGCAAGTCAAAAGTAGAATCTAGTGCAAATACATAGTCGGAGTGTGAAAGCAACTTTTACCACTAATCTACATAAAAGAAAAAAGCTAAGTAATGGTAACCATAATTAATACAAATACAATTTTAATGTCAAACATAATTTGATGATGACGAAATGGATACCCATCGCCAACACAAACAAAAAATGTGGAGGGGAAAGGGAGCTTCTCAAGGTGCATCAAAGCTAGAAGTGGCATAAGGGGAGGAAGAAGAAGACGATACCCCAAGAGAATAATCAATCATGGAGAAGGAGTTGACACAATCTGATAATGTCATCCAAAGAGAATGTTTGGATGAGGTGAATATGTAGTGTGATCCTGGGAAGAAGTCATCTACCTGCTAAGACTCTCCTAACACTTACCTAGAGGTTGTCAGGGGCTTCCCTACAACATAGTCGAGGGAAAAATAAAAATTGAGATGTAAATATGTGAGTGCTTAAAAGATAATACTGTTAATGCTCAAAAAATGACCACATAAGTATGTCAATGGGACTGATTTGAAAGAGTACATCAATATAATACAGAGTGGGGGTGCATAAGTATCCCTAAAAGACACTATGCACAACACATATAGATCACAAACCTTGTTCTACATGTTTGCAAGTAAAATTATTATGAAACAATAAAGAAATAAGAGAAAAATTACCATGTTGTTAACACCCAAAAAGTGCTCGCTACCTCATCTACCCCATTACATGACTCATTTGTCCATATTTCCTACCATATTTACCTTCAAAACCTTAAAATCCCACCAAAAAAACCTCCAAAAGGCCAAAAAAACCTCCAAAAGGCCACAAAACCATCAAAAAAGCCTCTTAAAAGCTAAAAAACCCCTTTTCCCCAAAAAATTATACAAAATTCCTCCAAAATAGCAAAAACCCTCTAAAAAGGGAATAAAAAATATAAAAAAAGAGGAAAAAACCCTATACAACTGACCTAAACTATATGGTTCCCAAAACCATGGGCCAGCACTCCACCACTAAAAACCTATAAATAGGTGATGGAGACCCCTCATTTCATATCCACAGTCAAATACACCCTTACTCTGCCAAAATCACTCTTGAAACCCTAGCTCACCCTTGAGTGCCCCTTTTGGCCCATTTCCAACCCTTTGGAGAAAGAGAAGGAGCAAAGATGGAGTTTGGAGCAACCCTCTTGGACCATTGCAAGAACTTCACCAACCTCTACACCTGAGGTAAAATTTTAATACAAAAAGAAGAATCTTCACCATATTTCCATGTTTGTGTAATGTTTATTAATGCTCATGCTAGTTTAGAATTCGTATTGTTTTATTACTTTCATTTACTGTTTATTGAACTGCTACTAAGGAGTCCATTCTCCTTAGTAGGTGCTCATTTGCACAAGCTAGGGTGACAACCCTAGCTACAGTTTTGGCGACTCCTCTTGTGTTCCTTTGAATTTCTGGTTATCGTTTTTAAAGTTTTAAATATTTTTAATTTTCTGCAATATTTTTCTGTTCGGCTATCCCTTTCGGCTGCCGTAAACCGCATCTTTTACCCCCTGCAATTGCGTTCCGATCGCGTCTTTCAGGCCTTTACCTGCGATCCGACCATGGCTCTCAGACTGTTTCCGGTGACCTGCCGGCCGTTTTCAGTCTGTTACCTGCGATCCGACCGCGGCTATTAGCTTGTTTGGGGCGATCCGACTGCCGCTGTTAACCCTTTTCACGTGTCCCGACTGCGGATTTCGGTCATTTTCCTGCAACCCGCCTGCGTCTGTCGGCCTTTTTCCAGCGTCCCAACTGCGGATTTCAGCCATTTTCCTGCAACCCGTCTGCGCCTGTCGGCCTTTTTCCCACGTCCCAACTGTGGCTTTCAGCCATTTTCCTGCAACCCGCCTGCGCCTGTCGGCCTTTTTCCCACGTCCTGACTGCGGCTTTCAGCCATTTTCCTGCAACCCGCCTGCGACTTTCGATCTGTTTCCGGCGTCCCGACTGCATCTTTCGGCCAAAATCCCGCAACCTGTTCGCGACTGTTGAGCTGTTTCCCGCGGTCCGACCGCCCAAAATTTCCATAGACCCGCGGCCTGTTCTCTGCACTTTTTTCCTGTTTTGAACCCAGCACTTTGCTTCACTATTTTCTGCACCTGCACAGCCATCTGTCCTACCTGCAGCCATACTTCCCTACAGCCTTTTCTGCAGTTTTATTTCTGTTCCATTTACAGAATAGTTTTTTAAAATTTCAACATTTTAATTGAAAAAGAGAAAATTTTGCATTTCAAAGTTTACATTCTGTCTTGTTATTTTTAGTTAGAAAGTTTCCCCCCTTGTGGCACTTTTACTTGGGTTCATCATCTCACACGCACACACTCTGTCACCTAATTCAAGTGAGCCCTAAAAAACTACTTAACACAACGAACATTCTAACCCCACTTGGGGAACACATAAGAATTTTTGTAGTTAGGTAGGATTGGGGGGATAGGCATCCAAATAACACCCCTCGGTTGCTTACACTTGAGACATAGTTGTTGTCCATTAGGGAACCAAAATCCCCTAGTATTTTTTGGCATGGGCACAACCAGTCTATCAGAGGGCCTCTCCCCTAGGAGGGTTGAAGTCGCCAGACTGGTTCCGGAGGCCTGAGTGGAATACCGCAATCCATTCAGTAACCGAAGGCTACCTTTCGCAGTTCTCGAGGTATCCCTGTATGGGGATACCGCGGCGATAGAACCAAACGGCAGATTCACCTTTTCTGGACGTGTCATGAACGGGGTATCTTAGTTTCCTTTCTTCTAGGATTGACTACCCGGTGTCCCTCCCGGTAAGGGGATATATTTAGCCACTTGGCTCTACTATCCATATTGTCTGACTTGGATTTCATCACCTTGCAGAGGATATGTCTAGTTGAGTCAGAATACTATTTAGCTAGGTGTTTGCATGGTCCCTTACCTCCTTTTGGTCTAGCGAGTCCACTATTTTTATTTTCTAGGAAACGTGCTACTTGTTGGTATTCTGACCATTTCTGTTGATACTCCACTTATTGTAGCACAGCTGTTACAGTAAGTGTTTTGAGTTGGTTGTTGGCCTGAGTGCCATATTTTTTGAGCTCTCCTTCTGCACACTCGGTTGCATTAGGGTTTTTGGGTTGTTTTTCACTCAACACAACCCCCAGATATTTGACACCATCTGTCACCATTGAGTCCCCGAGACATTCTCGGTGCCTCCGAGGCGAGCCCCCACAGCACGGTTCACTTGACACCACCCGTCATAGACATAGATCTTCATCACTTGATACCACTCATTATAGATCTCGAGCTTTGTCACTTGACTCCACTAGTCAACGGCATAGAACTCCGTCACCCGATCTAGACGCCTATTGGAGCATAGGCCGCAGCTAGGGCAAAGCTGCCAATTTTGGGGAAAAAGCACTAAGTTTTGAAGGAAAAGTGCTAATTTTGAGGAAAAGCACCATTTTTGGGCAGAAATGAATAGTGCGCGGTACGGCGCCAGATGGACGAGCTCACCGCAGATTGCGGGCCGAAAATCACGGAGCTCGCGTGCACGTCAAGGGAAAGAGTAAATAAGGTGGCCGAGTAGAAAGCTCAACCACCACAATAAATGAAGCGGTGGAAGAGGGCTCAGCTACCCTCATTAAGGCAAAGTACAGGAGTTATGGTTGCTCGGACCAAGGAAGAGCAACGGGTCGAAGCATTGAAGGCGAAGGACAAGGAGCAAAGAACGATGAAGCGACGCCCATACCCGCGATCTACGCTGGAAATCGCGGAGTCTGTAGGAAGCTGTGACATGACTGTAAGAGGCGCCTACAGTACACCTCACCGTGTCTGTGGTTAGGGTTTTTGGGGATCACTATTGGGGAAAGGCCCACAGTTTTGTAAAGGTGCGACCCTCAGGGCCACCTATATATATGTGTAATTGGGAAGGTTAGAAGGTTACACAGACAGTCTCAGTTGATGTCTGAGTCTTTTGTATTGCTCTGTCTTGTAAAGCTGTTAATGATCATTGTATGTATGTAAGAAGGCCGCGATCTCGCAGGGAGACCGTTTGGCGTAAGGGCCATTGTATGTGTCGACCAGTCGCAAGAGGATTGGGGAATGTAATTGTATGTCTTTGTCATCGTGATATCTGTAGAAGAAGAGAATAGATCTAAGAGAAGGGCTCCTAGCTGTGTGCATGGAGTTTCCCAGAAAGATCTAAGGCTGCAGCTGTGTGCGCAGCAGAATTGTGTTAGCCCCATCTAAAGATAATATAAATAGTCCTATGGACGTGGCTTCCCTCCTGGAGGTGAACTTCATAATTCTTGTTGTTGTGGTGATGCTTTATGTGCTTGCATTTCTTTGCTTTACTGTCTATGTCTCCATGAATGTTTCGTTGTCTTTATGAATGAGTATGGAGAGTAAATCCTCGAAGCTCCCTTAGAAGCGTACTTGTGCATTGTCGAAGGAGACTGTGGGAACACTGTCATCACAGCGCTTAAGGAGTGTGTTACTGCGCTGTGGCGCAAGGGCAGAGACGATACCTAGTGTATCGGACGTAGCGGGTAAACACCTCGTGCGCAGGTGCGGAGATACCGCGCAGCTAGGCTAAGAAGAGTGAATCCCAGCGCTGTAGCACCGGGAGACCTGTGAAAGAGTAAGACGCTCTGTTAGGAAGGGAAATACTGTAGACTCCACACCACCTTGGTTAAGGAAACCTGATTCCTTAGCCCCCCCATAGCCCCTTCGGGTGAGACCTCGGGCTGCTGCGCAGGTTGCCGAAAGGGCCAGTGCGCCAAGGGGTGTTTGTTGCTGCGCATCCTAAAAACCTGGGTCTGTCTAAAAAGCAGCCAACAAATGGTTCCGTTGTCTTGAGACTTGTTATGCTGGTGATGTGCGAGATTGATGCGAAACCTAGAGAAAAAGGGAGCCAACAAATGATTCCATTGCCAGCTTTAACCCTATTATTTTGAAGGCAATGTGGTGCTGGAATCCTACAGCTAAAGAAATTCAAGACTGGTTTGATTCAAAGGCTAGAGAGTTCGCTGAACGTGAAAATAGAAGCCCTAGGCTTCAGACAGAGGATTGGTTGCAGAAGCATATTTATACTGACCTTCACGAAATCTTGTTTGTAACATTTTCAATTGAGTTGCATGAGTGGGTATCCAAGCTAGCACATACTGGACCCACTGTGCGTGTTGATCGACCTATTGCTTGGACGCCTGAGCTGGTTAGCACTGTGAAGCGGGAAGATAATCCTGTGTCCCGCGCAGTAGACTTTTGGTTGAACAGTCTGCTGGAAGGTTTCATCACCGAGTTTGCAGTAGATACGAGGAAGAGCTTGAACGAGGCTGAGAGGAGCTTCTTCAAAGTATACAGGGGTAAGTTCTTAAATTCTCTGAACTTGTGGATTAAAATGCTCTTATATGAAAAAGGAAAACTATGCATAGCTTCCGATGAATAGCATAGACAAGTAATGTCCGCAGATTCTGATAGTGATCTTGAAGTTATTGGTTGCACTCGTAGTGGAAAATGGTATAAAGTAGGCCTCGACCAGCATTCTTTTCAGTCTAGCCCAGAAGATAGTCGAGCTCGTAGAGCGAGCCATATAGAGAGACAAGGGAGTGCTCATATCCCTTATCACCCTTTTACACCGCAAAAGCCAGACGGGGTTCAGCATAACCCCACAGTAACACCCTCTAGTAGCCCGCACGGTACTTCTGGTACCTTAGCCCCACCTTTGTTTAACCATCCCGGAGGCAGTGCCACAGCACCTCCATATCAACCTAGCGCAAGAAGGATGGGTGATGACATGAAGCTACCAACCTTTAGAGGAACAGGGCTAGAAGACCCTGAACAGCACTGGTTCCTATGTGAAGCCATTTGGACGATTAAGCAAATTAATGATGATGATGTTAAGCTGGTTCAGTTAGAAACCACACTAAGAGAGAGAGCCTTAACCTGGTTTATGAAATACTCAGCAGCACAGAATAGGACGCTTGCTGATGTAATAAGTGCTATGATTAAGGAATTCAAGAAACCTAAATCAGAATCACAGTGCATAACAGAACTCAAAGACATAAAACAGTTACCTACAGAATCAGTATGGGACTTTGACCAGAAGTTCAAAGCTCTGATAGATCAAGTAAGATTTGAGTTTGCACCGCAGCAGGATAAGGAATGGTTCATTGCTGCGCTGATTCCTCATATTAGACTTCCTCTTATGCTACAGAATCTCACTACTCAAGAACAAGCTCTAGAGATGGCTATGAAACTAGAAGCTTCACCAATTGCTGGAACAAGCAACGATGTTGCGCAGTTGCAGAACCAAATAGCAAACCTAACCTTGCAAGTGCATGATATTAAGAAAGGAAAGGATGTCAAAGAAGAAATTTGGTGTACAAAGTGTAGAGCACAAGGACATTCAAAGGAACACTGTCCTGTTTTCATAGATTATATTGCAACTGGAGCACCTAACCCTTTACCACAGGCTCAGGGGCCTTGGTGTGAAATCTGTAGAACTAGAGGCCACAGACCACAAGAGTGTCACTTGTTACAGAAATATGTACAAAATCCAAAGAATCTATATTGCAATTTCTGTAAATCAATAGGCCATGATGAAAACAATTGCAGAGCATATGAGCTTATGATAGAAAGAAAACACGATGTTTATAGAGTACAGTCAGAACCACAGGGACCCACAGCAGGTCCGCAGTATGACCCAGCTCGCGAAGGCCAGGGAGAAAATTACAGGGGCCGAGGACGCGTAGGAGGTTTTGGTCGTGGAAGAGGACACATCACTTGCTATAACTACGGATCTCAAGGCCACTATGCAAAGGATTGCCAAAACCCTACAACCACCTGCAGATACTGTAAATCTTATGATCATGTCATTGAAGAATGCCCTCAGTTGTTGGACAAGATGCAAGAAAAGAAGCCACAGGTTAACCAGAATATTCAGTTGATTGCAGCAGAAAAAGGAGAACCAAATCCCACAGTTAATATAGTGACGCGCAATGGTACAACCACTGGTGCGCCAGAGTCGGGCACTGGAAAGCCAGCGACACAATGGGTGCGCCGCGCTAATATTAAACCATCCCCGCTTGACCTACAGAAGCAAAAAGAAGCCTTCAAGCAAGCTCAAGAGTATTTCTCAGATCTGCAAGCTTCAAGTTCTGTCACATTACCGCACAATGACATCAGACCGCATGTGCCACGACAAGAGAACCTGGTACGAGAGCAGGCCACTACATCTGGAAGGCCTGATGAGGAGGATACACTAGGAAGTGTTCATGCTTTCCTAAGAAGCTGCTTAAAGTTGTTGCACAATGAAAAAGCAACTATGGAACTCCAACACCTGTTGGATCAGTGTCAACAATCTGCTTCGATGAATACACCACAGCGTGCTGTTCACCAAATCAGGAGTCATGCTAGAACTGGAAGAGAGATGAGACTCACAGCATAGATTGGAGCATTTGAAATGGACGAAGTCATTTTGGATTTAGGCTCGAAAGTTAATTTTCTCACCATGCAGACATGGGAACAGATGGGTAGCCCTCAGCTTATCAGATCTCCTATCCATCTAAGACTAGCAAATCAGCAATGAGTTTCTCCATTGGGCAGATTACCCAATGTACCCATAGATATTGAGGGAGTAAGAAGTTCTACAGACTTTGAAGTAATCAAAATTCTAGATGACAGTGGACCTTATCCAGCACTTTTAGGCATAGACTGGGCATTTGATAATCTGGCTGTCATTAATTTGAAGAAAAGACAGATGACTTTTGAGGATGACCAGATTAGGGTCATTGCACCACTTGATCCCCTTCAAGGACCACGATATATTGAACCCATTCGAGCAGAAGAAGAAGTGCGCCACATGGAAAGTTTGTATCAGATGACTGCTAGTCATAATGATTATGTCAATCCCATAGCGGACGGCCATATCAGCTGGCGATGTGATAGCTCGTGCACATCAGATTCGGAAGCAGGACTGGAAAACTGGCAGAATCGCTAACATGAGGTTTCTGCAAGGCGTTGCGCCACGATGACTAAATCCATTCGATGGATTGGCACAGAATTGAATAACACTCCAATATTTGATGGTTTAACTGGAGTAAGTGAATTCATACATGCATATGAACAAGAAATCCCAGAAGAGCAGTGCATACAAGCATTGGATGTAGCACTGCGCGCTACACCCACAAGATGGTGGGGTGCGCATAAAGAAAATATCGACACATGGCAAGACTATCGCAGGTTGATACTGCGCAGATTTTAAGAGACAGATTTTAAGAGACTACAGCAGGAGTTTTGCGCAAATATGATGGACAGAGTGACCCCAGATCACACGTTGAAACATGTATTCAGCAATGGTCAGATATTCCAGAGGATGAGTGGGTTCACCTATTCATCCACACGTTGGATATAGATCCAAGGAACTCGTACACTGAAACAGAATTGCGCAAAGGCACTATCACTTGGCCTCTCATGATTGAAAGTTTTCAACTCACTTTCAGCTTTGAGTCAGAACATCCAAGCATTGATCAGGCTTTAAAGTGTATTAGAAAGAAGGTATTTGGACAATGTCCTTTACCAGAGTATTCTCAACCAGACTGGGTTGTCCAGATGGAACATGACCTGGAATGCTATAATTTCACCACCGGAGAAGAGGATGATGATCCTCGCAACATCAATATTCCAGAGTCAGAAGGGACGCGCAAAGTCGAAGGCCCTCAGCTTGATATCCCTGCCATTACAGAACACATCAAGCTCAAAAAGATTAACATTGGTACAGAGACCGAACCCAAGGTTGCCTCTATAGGAGATTATTGGGATGATCAAACTGTTGGCCATATTGCAGATTTACTACAGGAGTACCAGGATACCTTTCCTACCAAGTTTACAGAAATGAAAGGCATCCTAGGAGATTTAGGAGTTATGCGCATACCTCTGAAAGCGGACGCTAAGCCAGTAAAACAGCGCCCGCATAGGTTGAACCCACGATATAAAGAAAAGGTCAGAGAAGAAATTGATAAGATGCTCGTAGCTGGTATCATTGAGCCAGTAGAGAAAAGTGATTGGATTAGTCCTATGGTGGTACAAAAGAAAAAGACAAAAGGTGAAATAAGAATCTACGTGGACCTGCGCAAACTCAACGACGCATCAGCGCATGATCCATTTCCTACGCCCTTTACAGATGAAGTGCTTGACAATGTGGGAGGACAAGAGGATTACTCCTTCACTGATGGCTTTTCAGGATACCATCAGATCAGAATCCATCCAGAGGACTGCCATAAGACCACTTTTGCGACTGAATGGGGCTCATTCCAGTATACAACAAGGACTCATGATGGATCCTGCGAAGGTTGCCATCATTGCTAACTTGCCTGCGCCCAACTCAGTCAAACAATTGCGCACTACATTGGGACATACAGGATACTACAGGAAATTTATCAAGGGTTATGCAAAGATTACTGCGTCTATGGAAAGACTGCTGAAAAAGGATTCAAAATTCCAATGGACAGAAGAATGCCAACAGAGCTTGGACACACTTAAAGGAAAGATGGTCACAGCACCTATTCTAGTTTTCCCAGATTGGAGAAAACCCTTTCATGTTCATGTAGATGCTTCTTCCATAGCATTGGGGGTTGTACTGACACAACCGGGAGAAGGAGGTATTGACCACCCCATTGCTCACTCTAGCAGAAAGCTGTCTACAGCTGAGAAGAACTACACCACTACAGAAAGAGAAGGACTATCTATGGTATATGCCTTACAGAAGTTCATACACTATCTATTGGGTGCTCATTTTAAAATGTATACTAACCATTCTGCCTTGAAGTACTTGGTCAATAAGCCAGTGTTAGGGGGAAGAATTTGCAGATGGCTACTCCTCTTCCAGGATTATGATTTTGAGATTATTGTGAAGCCAGTTAGATTGAATGCAGGACCTGACCATTTATCTAGGATAGATTCAGGGGAGGAACCTACAAATTTGGAGGACAATCTGCCTGATGCGCAGCTATTTTCTGTTCAAGCAGCAGACGAATATTATTCCGATATTCTTGAGTTTCTCACTACAGGGCAAGCACCAGTTGAGTTCACAATACAGCAGAAGAAATAACTTGTTTTCAAAGCCGCAGACTTCACTTTGATAGCAAGCCAGCTCTATAAGTTGGGCCCTGATGAAATCTTGCACAGATGCATTTTACCGCATGAGAAGAACTCCATAATCGCAGAAGCGCACTCAGGAACTGCAGGAGGCCATTTCGCAGGAAAGCCGACTGCGCAGAAGATCTTAGCCGTAGGTCTTTGGAGGCCAACATTGCACAAGGATACTAAGGAATTCTGTAAGTGTTGCGATGTGTGCCAGCGAACAGGAAAACCTTCAAGAAGAGATGAAATGCCGCTAAGACCCCAGATAACAGTGCGTGCTTTTGATAAATGGGCCATTGATTTTGTGGGACCTATCAACCCACCAGGAAAGAGAACCGGCGCGAGATACATCATCACAGCTACTGAATACCTCACCAGATGGGCTGAGGCGAAGCCAGTTAAGAATTGCGATGCTGTCACTGCCACGCAGTTCATTTTTGAGAATATTGTCACTAGATTTGGATGTCCACTGATTCTAATGAGTGATCAGGGCACACATTTCCTGAACGAGACTATAGAGGCCCTTACTGAAGAGTTCCACATTAGTCACCATAAGAGTACACCCTACCACCCTCAAGCTAATGGTACGGTGGAGGCATTCAATAAGATTCTGGAGAATGCTCTGACCAAGATCTGTAATCAACAAAGAGATGATTGGGACCTTCAAGTCACAGCTGTATTATGGGCTTACAGAACCACATGCAAGAAATCAACAGGTCACACACATTTCAGTTTGGTGTATGGACAAGAAGCAGTCATGCCCATGGAATACATTGTTCCCAGTCTCAGAATTGCTCAAATTACAGAAATGGCAGATACCGATACTATGAGTGAAAGGATGTCACAATTGGTTGCCTTAGAAGAAGACAGGCTTTTAGCTGGATTCCATCAACAAGTGCAGAAGGCGAGACAGAAGGGTTGGCATGACAGGCATATTAAGAGTAAATTCTTTCACGAAGGAGACTTGGTACTCCTCTATGATAGTAAATTCATCAAGTTTCCAGGCAAGTTTCGTGTACATTGGTTGGGCCCTTTTCAAGTGATAAAGATAACCGAAGGTGGAGTAGTTCAGCTTGCGAAGCTTAATGGAGAGTTGCTGCCCACAATGATCAACGGGAGTCGGCTCAAGCTTTATCGCAACGGCCACTCCGCCCTATCGACTTAATCAGTTGCTAAAGTCATGTAGATGCCCAGTGTAGTTGAAAGAGGCATCGCACTTATTAGTCTACACGGAAGTCGCGAGATATTTTCAGTCTCTGGCTTCCCGCGCAGTTCCTCGAGGCATCCGTGCAGTCAATAAAGCCTGTTCTGAGTGAGCATGTTTTCGCTCTAATATAATTACTTACAGGAATAAAAATAATCCATAACTTGCCTTACCTCTCTCTGAGACAGATTCTGAATATTGATGCAGACGAAAACATCGCCCCCTTTATGGGGATGGGAGGGGACGATTGCCCTCTTGTAATGAAGAATGGTATGGCACCTACGTCGTATCATTGGACTATAAAAACAGAAGGTAAAGTGCTTCAAAAAGTGATGGACATGAAAGGGGGTGAAATAGCAGATAGAAGCTTGAAATCGAGGAGGAAATAACATCTACGAATATGCATTATTAGAAATCAGGGGCGAACGAAAGATTTGGAAGAATTTAGCTGGAAATTGGGGGGCGAAATAGATACATAAAACCCCATTGCTGCAAATCGAGGGCGAATGAAACATTCGACATGAATTTTTATGAAAATCGAGGGCGAATGGAGAATCCTGAGAGAATTTAGGAGGGCTAAATCGAATTTTGCCTGCTCTCCCTCTTTGTAACGCGGAGGGCTATTTGTTTTTCAAATATAATTTTATTAATAAATATTGGACGAATTTATTAATATATGGAAAAGTTGTTCCATATAAAAATTCGCCCATTAAAAATTATAAACCCCTCTAATTTTGCCCTTAAAATCATCCCTGGTGGTAGAATAGGAACTTGAGTTTCCTCTTGGAAATGGTGACACAATTTTTGAAGAAGTGTATGATTCCACTGCCTTGGAACCAACTGATGAGGAAATTTTTGCACTTTTGAGGGAGGTGCATAATCCTAACATTATGGAGCATTCACATGAGGACACTTCTGCACTCTCTGATCATTTGGGTGAGTTGGTTCATTCTCCTACATCCTACAATTCCATATTTTGCAGCATTCATTCTAATGAAGTATGGGTGAAAGGTTTATTTTTTATGGTGCCACATGAGGAGTATGTAACTTCTATATCTCCTTTATATGATGACATTATTAGAGCCATTTCTTATTCACATTTGCAGCATCCTTCTTTGTTACCTTATGATGAAACATATCTACATGGATTCACTTATGATGCTCACTTGAGTCACTTGAAGACTCGTGATTTCCCTTGCTCCTTGCTTAGTTCAATTGATATTGGAGGAACTTCATCCACTACTTGGGTGAAAAGATATATGATGGGAGAAAATTCTTATTGGCAACAACATCCTTTGTTATCTCTTGATGATACACATGTTCATGGATACACAAATTCTACTTATGTGGCACTCGCATCCACCTCATATTGAAATGTGCAAGGATTCTTAAATACCTTTTGAGGAATATTAGGAATCGATATATGATTAAATTGGTTAAACATGCTGCCAATAGAAATATAACCTAAAGATGAAGCACTGGTAGACCCGGAGGTCAAATGACTATGCGGCATAAAATTCATGAGTATCATCGAATCAACTTTGGGGCGACATATTTATAATTCACTATCTAAAATAGAAATAGTTACAAGGCTTTCAAATTGATCTAAGAGATGCCTTCTTTGTTAGATCTCGATTATGAGCTCACTCTTTGGAAGTTCATTTTGAATTCTTTGAGATTGCCTTGGAGGATTGAACATAAACCAAAATCAAGTAAGAATGGAGGAAAATTTTAAAAAAAATTAAGAACATTATTCCCCAAGATGGTTTCCATTTTTGTTGATGCCCAAAACAAACATTCAAATACCAACTCGCAAAACACTTTTGTAGGGCTAGTTAAGAGGTAAAGTGGAATGAAACCTAGGTTGGTTCAAGATCTAAAACCAATCATTTATAAGAAAATTGATTTGTTATTTAGATGTTAGCCAAGCTTTTCCACCTATGGGTGCTAAATATCCTTAACGTTTGTCAGATAAATTTTAATACAAGCCTTGGGTTAGTGATAAGTTCAATGTTAAATGCAAATTGAAGTTGTTGTTGTGGATTAGGAATTAAGCTAAAATTGCTAAGATAAAGAAGAGCAAAGGATGCATGAAATGAAATGAAATGCAAATGTACAACATGATGATGGGCCTTGGATGTGGCATCTTTTTATCATCATTTCACCTTATCTATAATCCATTTTGTTTATCCATATTCACGCACTAATCCCTTTTAATGCTCATATGCGGGTTTTTATACTCAAGGTGTTTTTCCGTTACATGTCTTAGTATTTCATTTGTTTTTTTACTGACATTAGGGGAATTAGTGTACTATGTATTTGCTTTGGATATTGACTCATTTTTCAGGAAGCAGCTACAAAAGCAATAATTCAAAGGAAGAACCTGTGAGCTGTGGAACCTTTATTGAACCTACAGAAGCTACACAAAGTCAATAATTCAAATTTACCTTCAACCACCAACTTTGGAGAAAAATATTCATTGGGAGTAAGGGATTTTTATAAATCTATTATTTATATTATTCTTATATGTCTCAAATCATGATGTTAAATGGAGGTGGATATGAGTGCATATTTGGCTTATCCACAAAAAATTGAAGATCTCTATCAAATATATGATGGACCTAAGAAGTCAAAAATTGTTAGGAGACATTTGGGATACGTTTTGACTATTTTATTATAGCCTCTATCCCTAAATTCGAATTTGACTTCAAAGGTATCCTAAATAGCATGTAGTTAGTAAAGATCTTGGAACTAGTTTTGAGATCCAAATTACTAGCAAATTATTGAGGATATTTTGGATATTAATTTATTATTTGTTATGGAGAACTCATGTATAAATAAGAGCTCCTTCTCCATTCCAAAGAGATGACTCTTAGAGCAATAGTCCAAATAATGATGGGATAAAGTTATTCTTTCATCTTAATTCAAAATAGATCTTAGTTTTATAATTTATTTTGCAATATGATTTTATTTATTTTATGTTGATGTAGTTTTCTTTCATTGCTTAGTTTTCATTTCTTATGATGTGTGAATTTTTTTTTTGCAAATTGATTTTAATCCATAAATTAGTGATTTGAATGTTTATTTTTACATTGAATGTGCTTAATGCAATAATATTATTTACTACCTTGGACCATAAACAGTAACTTGTATTTGGCGAGGATAGATTTTAGATTTCAATTTCACAATTTACCTTTCCGTTAAGCGTAGTGTTAACTTAGTTTTAGAATTTACTTTTCCCTCATGGTGTGATTCAGTTTTAGAATTTACTTTTCCCTCATGGTGTGATTCAGTTTTAGAATTTAGTTTTCCTGCATAGTGTGAATTAGTTTTAGCATTTACTTTCCAGTGTTAGTTTTTCATCATTTAATTCAATAGATCTAGGATCTTAACTGAAAGAACAACATGTACAGCATATCAAGCATAAGAGACAAGAGACAAGAGACACAAAACATTTCACCGGGGAAAACCAAGAAGGTGAAAAAACCCCGCACAACTTCCTTAGAGATAGAATAAGCATGAATACAAGGATCACCACGATCAAACCCAAGAGATAGATATCTTCAACAGCATGCTCCTCCTCCACTTGTGCGCACTCCTCCTCTCTCTCACTAATGCGAAGTGAGTGAATGAGAGAATCTATAAAATGAGAGAGATACACTCTCTATTTATACACTACTTCACTTGTCTTTTAATTTTAACTAGGTCGGCCCCAACTTAACCACTTAACATAATGTTGACTGGGATGACCCCCACTAGGGTGGTCTAATAACCCTTTAACCCACATGACTCATACAGGGCCGACCCCATCAAGGTGGTCTAATAACCCATCAAGTATAAGTTACGACACTTTCAATATAACTTGCGACACATGCAAGTACAACTGAAAACACTTCCAATCGGAGGAATAATACATCTCCGTTGGGGATACAATAAAGCACAAATACAATATACAAGTGAATATCTTCCGAAGTTACAAATACATCAACATCCAGCATGGCACGAATTTCAATTTCTGCAAGAGTAAGTTAAGATTTCAATTTTGCAATTAGTCTTACTGCACATCGATGGGGTTGCTTCGGGATACAATTAATTCATACTCCTCATACTTGCATCCGGTGTGAACTTAGATTTAGAATTTAATTTATTGTCGTGTGTTTTATTTTCCTACCATGTGATTTACTTTCCTCGCAACTTAGTTCAGTAGTTGTTTAGTTGGCCAATGCCTTGCCAAGACTATGTAACTGTCCATACCATTGTTTGTAAGTAATATTATTGAACTACAACTTCACAATAGATAAACCAATGTAAGAGGAGATTGTGGTCTGCACATACAGGGCACGTAACTCGCAAGTTCCCAACGAACCCCGGGTTGATAATTAATGTACAAACTTCTTGGTTGTTTTATGAGTAATTAGAAAACAATTAAAAAGCTCGTCACATGATCAACAACTATCTGAGAAAAAATTTACACAAAATAAACAATGTAAAAAACATGAACTACAAGTTTTCCAAAGAAGAAACAAAACAAGCTAAATGGTAATATAAAATACAAACAGAAGTTAGAGATATTCATATAATGATAAATTTTATTGAAATATGTTTGATTGAACAACTAACTGATAATAACCTAAAGATAGAGGCAATAATTTGTTAGAATAACAATAACTAGGATGTTTAGAGATTTGCATGCCACTTGTAACAACAGACAAATGAAATGGGTGAAGCCTCAGACCGATGAAGAATATATGGGGAATTGACACCCATGTTGCGTGAAAGGAATTTGTATACACGATTGTGTTAGGGTTCAAACTATGAATAGATATATGTAATCATGTATGCACATAAACAAATATAATTTCTAAAGAAATCACGCTCGCTTTCACTCCAATGCTTGATTTTGATTGTAAGCCATCCTACCTTTATAAGCATTTGTTAGGCTACTCGAGAAGTTAAAACATGGAATTGAATTTCATGTACTGAACTTGAACATACATACTCTTTTATCCTCCTTATATAGAAGGTATGATGGCAATTGAAAGGGCGTAATTGCTTCCTATATTTATATAATAAATAAATTCGAGCATGGTCACATTAATTTTTGGATGGTTGGTAGTTGGAACATCATCTAGGTTAAATGTGAGTTTAGGTGCCTAGTGAAACTAAACCATTAAACTAGTGTGCACATTTTATAGCCTCAACAAGACACAATGTCTTGAAGCTTCAATCAAATAATAATTTCCTTCATTGTAAATTTTCCATAGACTACATTCATATAATAGGGAAAATAGACAACAAGGAAAATATATATTTTCATCATCATCTAAACATAGATGGCAATAAAGGAATATTGGTGCATTTAAAACAACCATATTTTGCAACTTCAAAATATTTTAACAATCTAAATAATATGTACATGGTGAGTAACAACTAAACTTGTTTCCAATTAGTCACACACTAGATCCATTAATAAACATCTCATAATAAATACAAGTGTAGCTACCGTTGTTTAGGTAAACAACATCCCCATTCTTAGCAGGAATCTGACTCCACTCAATATTATCATCCATAGTTTGAGTAGAAGCCTTGCCTTGAACTATTTATATGGCAAAAGCAACTTGCTTCCTAGCTTCACATTTTATTTCCATGATCATAATCAATGCAACATAGCTTCATGTAATCATTGATTTAACACAATGCATCAACCCATACTATGCATGCTATAAGCACTATAATCAATGAAAGAATGGTATGTAATGTTAAATTTCCCAAGTCTTGGGTGACAATTGTCCTATGAATCCTTATCAAATAATTTCATATCTTAAAATTTACTTAATAACATAAATAAATATGAGCATGCCTTATTCACACATATAGCTGGAAAACAAACAACAAAAGTATAAAACACGAAACTCGAAAATTTGTCCTTCAAAATCAGTTTATCATTAATATTCGAAACTTACAAGGACACCTCAAACAGAGGATTTTATGCCTATTGATGAGGAAAAATGACAAACAGATCGGAGAAGAAGCTACTGCCAAATATGTCCGCACAGTAGTATATGTTGTATGACCTGCCCGTGCTGTTGTACGGATCTGTACGACAATACATAATTTGTGAAACAGGAGACCTACAGGTCTCCTGTTTCACAAATCAATCACCTATGATGGACTCTCTCGTCGCTACAATACATAATTTTGTGTGAATGTACAAAAATGTTGCTTCTGCCCTATTATTTTACCTGCTAAACTCACAAATCAATCTTCACTCCGATGCCCTACTTTTTGTCTCTCTCTTGGCCTCTTTCTTCGTATTCAGACAAAACTATCTTTGTGAAGAATGAATGTGTCTTTTCCATCTACTTTAAACTACCATTTATACTTTAGCTGAAACCCCAATCTACCAATAACCCAATCTCTGTTGGTAGTACGGCTGTCGTTACACCAAAACCCACAGGTGATTGGTAAACTCACCACCGCCAGATTTCAAGGATCCACAAGAGGCGATTAGTCCCTTGTCACAATACACCGGGGAGCGCTGACTACTTGCAATTTCGTGCAACAATCTCCCCCTCGGCGTGAGCCGAGTGTGCATCGAACTCGTGACCTCTTGCTCTGATACCAATTGTGATCAAGTCCTGTCACTGAGATGGGCGAGTGAATCAATGACTGCTAAAATTTAAACAAATTTTGACAAATGTAAAACAAATTTTAACACAATGATTTATCGTGGAACCCCAATTGGGTAAACCACCAAAGCTTTTCTATTATCTGCAAAATTGCTTTTAACAAGTTACAATAGAATTCGATCGGCACCAACCAATCAGGATGCATCTACACCCTTAATTCACCAGCATCAACTGGTAGGAGGCTACGACCCCCTATTTAGTCAGCGACGACTAACAAGGAAGCAACAACTCCCTTTCGCAGGCACCGACCTGCCCTAGCACCACCCTGCCACCCTTAAGATATTAAGTCTTCACAGGCTTCTAGAACTGCATCTCTTCCTTTGGCCTCACTTCTTCTTCAAGTACTGAGATGAAGGATTGAGAGACACTTTCAAATGACATTTGTTTTCGAAATATATACTTCTCCAAAGGTCATGTGTATTTTTTGAAACAACACACCTTTTCAAAACAATACACCTCCAAAAAAAATGATATTACAATAAAAATAATTTTTTATTTTTAATATATAACTATATATATTATTGTTTTAATTAACCCATAAAAAATGACTTTATATTAAAATCATTTTTATTATTAAAACTAAACACATTTTTTATTTAATTAATTAAAACTTTGTGTTTTACGAATTCGCATTTAACCTTCATGTTCACAAATGCTTTAGCCACGTCTGATGACTCCTATGCCACATCGACGCCACGTCTTCTACCATCTCAGCTTCACGGTCTTCCATGTTCGCAACACCTCCCTGCCACGTCATTATCCTCATCAATGATGGAATTTGCCATGTGTACCAAAAGGATAGGGGGCCTGACAGGTCGTCCTGGGCGCCGAGCTGGTGATCATCTCGTGGAGTCCAAACACCCAGCGCCCTCGCCTATCCTTTGCACTACACGTCAATAGGATTAGTATTGACCGGCGTATATAAACCCATAAGACTCTTTTCTCTGCAACAATGTGGGATATATCCCAATGCTAAATGCAATCTCAGCCGTTGATCGTCACGATCAAACGGTCCCTGAGTCACGACGGTGTGGTTGGGCTCTTTATTTGCATATTCCGGCTTTCAATCTTATGAGAAAGTGCATATACTTCTTCTTGCACCTCTAAATCATTCGCAGAGGCTAGCTTCACTCCATCCAGCACTCTTCATCTCTAATTTCTTCTTTGTCGGGATCCCTCTCCAAGCACGCTTCACCATTCTCTTCTACAGAGGCAGTCATTTCATCGCCATGATTATCGTCCTCTGCAACTCCTGCATCCATCGATACTCTCCCTTCTATCGATTTGCTAGTGATTATGGCATCTACCATTTCTTGCAGACCAAGAAGCTCACGAACCACAGCCTTCCTTGAATCCCTCACAAACGAATTCACTCCCTGGATTGCGTCAAGTTTAAGCAGCAAACACATTATCCCCTTGGAAAGCTTCAGGTGTTTCTTCAGGTGTTTCTTCTCATTCTGAAGGATCGACTCCACAACTTGACAATCAGCAAGACGCCGCCGAGTAGCTTCAGCCTCTGCCTTGGCATCCCGTATAACCCTCAAATTCTTTGCCTTCATGATAAAGATCACCATGAGTTGTCAGCTCAGGCTTTGTTTGGTACTTAAAAAAAAATGCATCATGGAGAACCTGATAATCGATGTCCATTTTTCCTATCTTTGGTTGCATCCGTTCTCTCTGTTTCTGTTTCAACTTCTTACTATCCTCTTTCTCAATGTAGGCCTGTCTTTTATTTTTTCAATACCAGTTACAGCAATGAAGTCTGGAAGATGGAAAGGTGGTTTCTCAATTCCATGTTTTCCCTGTAAGAATTTTCGTTTCTGACACAAATGTCGAGGAACATGAACAGTGTTGCGATAAGATTTTAAAAACACAAGCAACTTTTGATCCGCTCCTATTGCATCCCACACCTCAACAACATCCGTCTTGGAACAAAGCTGCTTAAGTTCTGCATTCTTCATTCTCCATTGAAGCTTCTTCTTTTTATTCGAAACCCCTTTTTCTTTATTCTGCTACTCTTGTTCATCCTCCTCATCTGAAGCATAGTCAGTCTTTTTCTTTGCTGCCAAACTCAAGGTTGCATCTTTCCAATAGCCATTGCATCTCCAAATGCAAATTTTTCAAACACACTACTGAAGTTCTTAAGCATATCATCTTCCAGGGTCACCTTTTCGATTACATATTCGATCTCAACTTGCTCCAGTGGCTTGTTGTTTTCCTTGTCATTCTGCTTTTCTTTCCATAATGCATTGGACAACTAGATATTTTATTTTCCTTTCTCTTCATTGTGTTGCTTTGCTATTGCCTAATTGCCATCAATGACAATCTCCATCCTCTGCCACTACCATATTGCCAACAATCTCCCCCTTTGGCATTTATGGCAATACTCTTCATTTCTCCCCCTTTGACATCAAGGGCATAAGGGTTGATTACTCTCCCTGACTTTGATTCTTGTCTCCCCCTGAGGTGATGCCACTCTGATGTTTGGAGAGTTTAGATTGGAGAGGATACCACTCCTAATCTTTGCCTAAGATATTCAAACACATCTCTGCTTAAAGGTTTTGTGAAAATATCTGCCAATTGTTCCTGTGTTGAAACATATTCTAGTTTGATGTTCTTGTTTGCAGCCTGCTCTCTTAAATAGTGAAACTTTATTGGAATGTGTTTTGATTTTGAGTGTTGCACAGGGTTTTTGGACAGGCTTATAGCACTTGTATTATCACAGTAGATAGTGATGGGTTCTTCAAACACTATTTTGATGTCCTGTAAAGTCTGTCTCATCCATTCAATTTGTGTGCAACATTCTGCTGCTGCAATATACTCTGCTTCAGTGGTGGAAAAAGAAATTGAGGTCCGTTTCTTGCTTGTCCAAGCTACCAGTGATTCTCCTAAGAAAAATGCTCCTCCACTTGTACTTTTTCTGTCATCTACACTACCTGCCCAATCTGCATCTGAATAGGCTTTTAGGGAGAATGTATTCTTGCTAGGATACCATAATCCAAGATCTATGGTTCCTTTTAAATACCTGAAGATTCTTTTCACAGCTTGAACATGGCTCTCTTTTGGTGCAGCTTGAAATCCAGCCACCATTCCAACAGCTTGCTTGACATCGGGTTTGGAGGCTGTTACATATAGTAAACTCCCAATCATGGACCTGTAGTGTTTTGGATCTACATCTTTGGATTCATCCTCTTTGCTTAATTTGCAACCTACTGTCATAGGTGTACATACATGCTTGCAGTCTTCTAGCTGGAATCTTTTCAACATATCTTTAACATACTTGGACTGATGAATGAAGATTCCCTTTTTGCTTTGTACAATTTGCAATCCTAAAAAGAAATTCATTTCACCAAGCAAAGACATTTCAAATTCTTGCTACATCCTCTTAGCAAAGTCCTCACTCAGTTTTTCATCATCACTCCCAAATATAATATCATCAACATATACTTCTACAATAATCAGGATATCATCAACAATTTTACAATATAGATTACTGTCTGATGATCCCTTTTTGAAGCCTTGGGCTTGTAAATATGAGTCCATCCTTGCATACCATGCTCTGGGGGCTTTTTTTAACCCATATAGTGCTTTCTTTAGCTTACAAACATAGTCTCCCTTATCAGATAATGACAATTGAAACATTCTAAATTCCTTTCCTGCAGAGGTGCGAAGGAGTTATAATTTCTACTCTTAATTTGACCAGCTGTTTGTTTGTTTTTAAGGTTGAAGTTTTTAACCTTCATATTTTTCCTTCCATATGCTCTACAGTTCATAGCTTTGTGTCCAAAGTTAGAGCATGCATAACAATAACCAAAGAAAATGTGAGGATGCCTATTTTGATAAGCCTTCTTTGGAGTTGTCTTGAATTCCTTCTTGATGGGTGGAAGTGATCTTCTAGATTTCTCAGAATTCCTTGTCTCCTCTTTCTTCTTGAATGTGCTAAGAAGAGCAGCTGCATAGGATTTTGATTGAACTTGATTTTCTCCTTGAAAATAACCTATTCCATTTTTCTTACTTGGATCTCTTTGTGCAGCTATAATCTCATCCAAAACTTTAGAACTATTTTCATATTTAGTTTGAATGAATTTTGTATCAAGCTCTTTCTTTAAGTGAGCCAATTCTACTTCCATTCCTTCATAGATTAGTTGTTTTTCTTTAAGAGATTTCTTCAACCTTTCTTCTGTTTCATTTGCATCTTGAATTTTGAGTTTCATATTCTTCATAATTTTCTTCATCTCCCTCTCTTTCTGTTCATGTTCTTCTGTTGTTCAATTACATAACTTTTCAGCTGTCTGTATTTATTTTTGTATCTTTTCAATCCATTCCAAGCTCTGAGCAGTTCTTCTTTCATATTAGCCTCTACTTCATCTTCTGACTCTTTCTTATGCTCAATTTCTTCTTAATCATTAGATTCTTCAATGCCTAGAAAAAAGGACTTCATCATCACTGTCACTAACCTCAGATGAACTGTTGTCTTCTTCTTCTTCTTTTGAATAGTAGTTGTTTTTGTACTTTTTCTTATAGTCGAATTTTCCTTTTTTCTTGTATTGTTTACTCTTGTCATCTTCATCCTCGGAATCTTTCTTGGGATAAGGACAATTGGATTGAAAGTGCCCAACTTTTCCACAATTGAAACACTTGAAGGAAAGCTTGCCTTTATACTTTCCTGATCCCTTCTGAAGTTTCTTGATGAAACTGGCTTCTTCCACATCATGTTCTTCATTGTGGTCGATCTGAGTGTTTTGCTTTTGATTCTTTATTTTCTTGGTCACTTTGAAAGCTGCTTCTCCTTTTGAAGTATTATTTTGTCCCGTTCTCATCTCATATGCAATGAGAATTCCATGTAGTTGATCCATTGTCAAGAGATTAAGATTATCTCGTTCTTTGAAGGTGGATATTTTTGAGTCATACTTCATTGGCAGTGTCCTTAGTACCTTTTTAACCACTTATTTTTCTTTTAATTTTCCTCCAAGACCTCTAATAGCATTGACTACCTCATCTATTCTTAGAAAGTATTCCCCAATATTCTCTTCTTCCTTCATTTTAAGGCTCTCAAACTGCCCCCTATATGTCTGAAGCTTGGATTCTTTGACTTTAGATTCACCTTCATAGATAATATTTAACTTATCCCATGCTTTCTTGGCAGTCTTGCATCTCATAACTTTTGTAAAAATAGTGTTTGTCAATCCACTCAAGATTGCATTTAGGGCTTTGGCATTACTATCATACTCGCTTAGTTCCTTTGGATCTGCAGGTGCTTGGTCTCCTATATTATACTCCTCTTGAGTTGCTGCCCACACCTTCCATCCAAGGGACATCATATGGCACCTCATCCTCACACTCCAGTATGCATAATTTTCTCCTGTAAAGAGTGGGGGTTGTTAGTGGCTAACCCATTTTGTTGATCCATAGTGGTCTTTGAGTAAGATATTCCTTACGGTGGCTAAACCGTGGTGAAGGAACCTGGCTCTGATACCAATCGTTAGATCAGGTCCTGTCACTGAGAGGGGGGGTGAATCAGTGACTGCTAAAATTTAAACAATTTTTTACAAATGGAAAACAAATTTTAACATAATGATTTATCATGGAACCCCAATTGGGTAAACCACCAAAGCTTTTCTATTCTCTGCAAAATTTCTTTTTACAAGTTACAAGAGAATTCGATCGACACCAACCAATCAGGATGCACCTAAACCCTTAATTCACCAGCATCAACTAGTAGGAGGCTACGACCCCCTGTTTAGTTATCGACGACTGACAAGGAAGCAACAACTCCCTTTCGCAAACACCGATCTGCCCTAGCACCACCCTGCCACCCTTAAGATATTAAGTCTTCACAGGCTTCTAGAACTGCATCTCTTCCTTTGGCCTCACTTCTTCTTCAAGTACTGAGATGAAGAATTGAGAGACACTTTCAAATGACATTTGTTTTCGAAATATATACTTCTCCAAAGGTCATGTGTATTTTTTGAAACAACACACTTGTTCAAAACAATACACCTCCAAAAAAATGATATTACAATAAAAATCATTTTTTTATTTTTAATATATAACTATATATATTATTGTTTTAATTAACCCTTAAAAAATGACTTTATATTAAAATCATTTTTATTATTAAAACTAAACACATTTTTTATTTAATTAATTAAAACTTTGTGTTTTACGAATTCGCATTTAACCTTCATGTTCACAAATGCTTTAGCCACGTTTGATGACTCCTATGCCACATCAACGCCACGTCTTCTACCATCTCAGCTTCACGGTCTGCCATGTTCGCAACACCTCCCTACCACATTGTTATCCTCATCAATGATGGAATTTTCCAAGTGTACCAAAAGGATAGGGGGCCTGACAGGTCGTCCCGGGCATCGAGCTAGTGATCTTCTCGTGGAGTCCAAACACCCAACGCCCCCGCCTATCCTTTACACTACGCGTCAATAGGATTAGTATTGACCGGCGTATATAAACCCATAAGACTCTTTTCTCCGTGGCAATGTGGGATATATCCCAATGCTAAATGCAATCTTAGTCGTTGATCGTCATGATCAAACAGTCCCTGAGTCACGACGGTGTGGTTGGGCTCTTTATTTGATATTCCGGCTTTCAATCTTATGAGAAAGCGTAGATACTTCTTCTTGCACCTCTAAATCATTCGCAGAGGTTAGCTTCACTCCATCCAACACTCTTCATCTCTAATTTATTCATTTTCGGGATCCCTCTCCAAGCACGCTTCACCATTCTCTTCTGCAGAGGCAGCCATTTCATTGCCATGTTTATCATCCTCTGCAGCTCCTTCATCCATCGATACTCTCCCTTCTATCGATTTGCCAGCGATTATGGCATCTACCATTTCTTGCAGACCAAGAAGCTCACGAACCACAGCCTTCCTTGAATCCCTCACAAATGAATTCACTCCCTGAATTGCGTCAAGTTTAAGCAGCAAACACATTATCCCCTTGGAAAGCTTCAGGTGTTTCTTCTCGTTCTGAAGGATCGACTCCACAACTTGACAATCAGCAAGACACCGCCGAGTAGCTTCAGCCTCTGCCTTGGAATCCCGTATAACCCTCAAATGCTTTGCCTTCATGATAAAGATCATCATGAGTTGTCAGCTCAGGCTTTGTTTGGTACTTAAAAAAAAATGCATCATGGAGAACCTGATAATCAATGTCCATTTTTCCTATCTTTTGTTGCATCCGTTCTCTCTGTTTCTGTTTCAACTTCTTACTATCCTCTTTCTTAATGTAGGCCTGTCTTCTTTTTTTTCAATACCAGTTGCAGCAATGAAGTCTGGAAGATGGAAAGGTGGTTTCTCAATTCCATGTTTTCCCTGTAAGAATTTTCATTTCTGACACAAATGTCGAGGAACAGGAACAGTGTTGCGATAAGATTTTAAAAACACAAGCAACTTTGGATCCGCTCCTGTTGCATCCCACACCTCAACAACATCCGGCCTAGAACAAAGCTGCTTAAGTTATGCAATCTTCATTCTCCATTGAAGCTTCTTCTTTTTATTCGAAACCCCTTTTTCTTTATTCTGTTGCTCTTGTTCATCCTCCTCATCTGAAGCAGAGTCAGTCTTTTTCTTTGCTGCCAAACTCAAGGTTGCATCTTTCCAATAGCCATTGCATCTCCAAATGCAAATTTTTCAAACACACTATTGAAGTTCTTAAGCATCTCATCTTCCAGGGTCGCCTTTTCTATTACATATTTGATCTCAACTTGCTCCAGTGGCTTGTTGTTTTCCTTGTCATTCTGCTTTTCTTTCCATAATGCATTGGACAACTAGATATTTTATTTTCCTTTCTCTTCATTGTGCTGCTTTGCTATTGCATGATTGCCATCAATGACAATCTCCATCCTCTGCCACTACCATATTGCCAACAATCTCATGGTGAGATCGATGGTTGAGATTAGTCTAAATCACTAATGCATTATAATGCTCTTTATTAGACTCAACAGGTAACTAAAAGACTTTCACTTTGTAAATAAAGTGAACTACAAAATAGATTTATTTGGACGACTTCCTACATGTTTGATACCTAGCCTATGTGGAAGTTCATGTCCGAGCTACAAAACATTAACAATACTCCCTCTTAGTAAGGAAGGAATTCTGCACCAATCCAAGTTTATCTCTAAAAGCTTCAAACTTCCCCTTTGCTAAAGGCTTGGTTAGAATATCTACAACTTGTTGATTTGTGGGTACATACTGAATCCTCATTGCTACCTTCTGAATCATGTCTCGAATGAAGTGATACCCGATCTCAATATGCTTGGTTTTGTCATGAAAAAATGGATTCTTGAAGAATTTGATACAACTTTGATTAATGCAGTAAATCACCGTGAGATCCAACTCCTTAACAAATAAGGCTTCACAACTAGTTGTACTTGTTGTCATGTACTCTACCTCTACTGAACTAAGTACCATGGAAGTATGCTTTCAGATGAACTAAGATGTCATTGTTGATCCCAAGTTGAAGCAACACCTTGAGGTGCTCTACCTGTTTAATGCATTGCCCACCTAGTATGAGTTTGTATACCCTTGCAACTTCAGTTCACCATCTCCAAGATATCTTATACCATACTCCAGTGTGCCCCTCAATTATCTGAGCACATGTTTTGTTGCTACCCAATGTTCCTGCCTCAACTCCACTATGAGCTGGCTCAAGGTGTTCACTACAAAACATATAATTGGCCTAGTGTTGACCAGATACATAAAGGAATCTATCAAATGTCTGTACAACATGGGATCCACCATATCTAAATATGAAGTAGCGAGCTTTTTTAGATTAGTGATCATAAGAGTAGCCATGGGCCTATAGTCCAACACTCAAGATCTCTCTAGGATCTCAACTACATACTTACCCTACCCAAGGAAAATCTCCCTTAGTCTCTACTCAGTTGCCATATCTCAAACCCAGCTGCCATATCTACCTTGCACCCTACAATAAGCTTCTCCGAACCTGTGAGAAACATGTCGTATACATATAACACAAAAATGACTAGATCAACCTCAACAAATATGAAATATAAGTTGGGATCTGCTTCACTTTTGGTGAAGCCCATGCTTTGTAGGTATCCATCGATCTATCCTGGAATACCATGCTCTCAAATACTTGAGTCCATGTAGGGCCTTTACTCAACCTTCACACATAGGACTCCTTCCCATTGGCATCAAATCCCTAAGGCTACTCGATAGACACTTATTCCTCAATTATCCCATTGAGGAAAGCTATCTTCACATCCATATGATATATCCTCCATCCCATAATGGAGACTAAAGGCATCACTTCTCTAATGGAAGTGTACCTAGCGAGTGGAGCAAATGTTTCCTCGTAATCCACTTCCTCTTTCTGGGAGAACCCTCTCACCATGAACCTCACTTTGTACTTCTCTATGCTACCACCAACCGCATGATTGATCTTGAAGATCCATTAGGAATTCACCATTGACTTCCCCTCTAGTCTAGGCACAATGTCCCTAACATCATTCTTCATGATGGAGGTGTACTCCTCCACCATGGCATCCCTCCAAACCTGTTGGTCTACTGCAACTTGAAAATTAGAAGACTCAAAATCTATGATGTTGTTCATCAATGCCATATAATTCAAAAAAATATTTGGAGGTATGTTATCTCTAAATGTGCTCTTAGGAACCTCAACTTTCTCCTAAGCATCCCTAAATGTTTGAGTGAACCGTCTAGGTCTCTTGACATAACTGGTAGGAATTGGTGGATGCTCCTCTGCATTTGATGGTTGTTGCCTCGAATTGGAAGTCGCTAGTGACCCTGGCTCAACCTTCAGAGCTTCCTTCTCTGCATCCTCTATCACTGGTAATGGCTCATAAGACTTATTGGATGCAAAGTATTCCTCAAACTTTACATCCCTACTTACAATTGTCTTCCTCTCTCCTGGAATATAGATCTTATAAGCATTTGAATTCTCACTATAGCCAACAAATAAAGCCTTCTTGTTGGAAGGCTCCAACATGGTCCTCTTCTCTACTAGTATATGGATGTAAACTAGACAACCAATATGCATAAATTACTCACCTCTGGCTTCGCACCAGTGAATGCCTCCTTTGGTGTCTTGTCCCCCAAAACCCTGTGAGAACACCTGTTCTAGATGTATAATGCTACATTGCATGTTAATTCCCATATAAACATTGACAAATCTTTTTCATGTATCATGGCCTTAGAAGCCCCTATGATGGATCAGTTATTATGCTCTGCAACCCCATTCTATTGTGGTTTGTAAGGAACAATGTAATCTCTCTTGATTTATGCATCCTTGTAGAAATACTCGAAATCATTAGAGGTATACTCACCCCCATTGTCTAATCTCAAAACCTTGAACTTCTTCCCTATCTGGTTCTCCACAAGAGCCTTGAACTCTCGAAACCTGCTGAAGACTTCATCCTTGGCCTTCAAGAAGTAGATCCATGTTTTGTGAGAGAAGTCATCAATGAAGAAAACATAGTGCATGCTTCATGTGATTGATGCCACTGGCATTGGTCCACACACATCAAGATGTATTATATATAGGATCGCCTTAGATATGTTCTCACTGCTTGGGAAAGAAACCTTGGAATGCTTTCCAAGTGCGCACCCTCTACACACACTCCACTACTCAACGCTAAAATTTAGAAGACCTATGAAAATCTCCCACATAATAGGTAATGCCCAGAGATGTAGGTTCCCCATCTTCTTGTGCATAACTCGCACAAGTTCTTTGTGCTATGAACTAGGGCTCAAATAGGTTCACCCTGTAACCTCTACAAGTTTCCTTCTCTAACCCCATTCACTTGAGCTAATCCCAAGCTATACTCCTTTGGTCTAATGAGGACTTGTTTGTTCTTGAACTCAACTGCAAAAACCCTTATCTTCCATGACTGAAACTGAAAGTAGATTCTTCTTAATACTTGGAACAAATAACACATTGCCAATGTCTAAAGGGTTACCTTATTGGATTTGGAAAGGAATGGTACCAACTCTTGCTACTGGATACTTGTCATTATCACTAAGATTGACCTAAACTCCAAAGTCACCCTCTTTTAGACTCGAAAATAACTCCTAGGATGATGTCATATGCCTCAATGTTACTCTGTCTACATACCATGTGGTGAGCTCTTAGAATGGATGCCTAATGAGGGCAGCTAGACTAGGAGCCTACTTTAATTATCAACCCGGGGGACGTACAAACTTCAGAAGTGCAGGCACTATATGTGCTCTTATAGGATAGTCTTTGTCGTGGTTGGGTGCTGGTATCAATGTTTAAAGGTTTGCCTAAAAAGGAAATTGAATAAGTTGTGAAAGGATTGCCTAATCTATGGATGAGAAATACCTATGCTGAGAAGTTTTGAATGCTGAAAACAGTAAATATACCTTAAGAATTAAATTGCAAAAAGCAATAAACCTATACTATGAATTTGAATGTTGAAACTTGACAGATCTACTCTAAAATACCGAAAGCTGGATCTCTAATTGAAGAAGTAAATGCTGCAATTCAAAAACATAAACCGGAGATCTGATCTAGAATATTCAAATGCCAAAAGCTAAGTTCAAACTGCAATTATCTAATGCTGCAAATTAATCCTCAATTAACCAAAGTACTGAAAGTAATCAATCTTCATGAGCAACTATAATAATGGGAAAGTGCATGAGCTTCAAGATCTGGATCACTGTTTCATAAGTAATGCAAGCACATAGGAAAATAAATGTTGAAACATGTCTTGGCAGAATGCTGCTACAGGACTACAGAAACAGTGTTACCGAACTACAGAATGCGCTATAAACTACTACGGAATCATACTGGTCGCTTTACTACAGAAATCAAATCGTGCTATTTGAATGTCATCAAGAATACGTTCACATGCAATATAGATTAAGTCAAGACAAAGCACATAATGAAAAATACCTTAACAGTAAAATCTCCTGACTTATGTGTTGGAGGGGCCCTCTCCAACCCGTACTTAGGAGTGGAGAAAACTTATAGACGGTGAATTGAAAGTAACATCAAGTCTTTATTCAAAATAGAAACTTCATAGTTTGACAAAGGTTTGTAACACAAATTGTCTCAGCAATAAAAATGTAAAATGATGGTTCTCAAAAATGGCAACAGGATCCCCTCGCTAACCGAGAGGCCCGTATATATATGCCTCTAATGCTTAACCTAACTATATGTCTAATTGCCGATTCTGTTTGACCAGGTGTTCTCTCTAGAAATCAGGAAAAAGGTGTTGAGCTTTGCATGATCTTTCAGTCCTTCGATTGATCTGCGTGGTTGTCCCTTAGTGTACTGTTATAGGTCAAATCTGCACTTCTCCGTCCGTGATCACCTTGAGTTGTTGATCACACAAAAGGACAACTTGGATTGAAGAGCATGATAACCTCAGATGACACTTTGACCTGACTCACCTTCCTGCAAGCTGACAAAACCCCAAAAAATATCATATTTTGGCATGGGCGCTACTCTTCTTAAGAAAACCAGCGCATATGCCCTACTTTGTAAGCTATATAGTAGCGCACACCTCCTGATATGCGCTACTCTACTTCAGTAAACTAGCGCACAGCATCAAAAAGTGGCAAACGCGAGTTGTTAAACACTATAGTTGCGTGTTGGGCGCTACTCCACTGTGAAATAGTCGTGCACATCTTAAAATATGATCAAAAAAATATTAATTTGATGAATTGGGATTAGTTGCAGTTGGTTTCCCAACTTCCCCAACTTCCCCTTCAACCACCTCTCGACCTGAACTGCCTACCTTGTCCTATAAATACAAGGAGGATTGAAGAGAGGGGTTGGACAAGACAAGAGTGCCATAGAGAGACTCTTCTTATATGAGAAGCTTGTATTGAAGGTGGTTATGCTGGAGAAACTTTGAAGTCAAAGAGGAGCAGGAGCCTAGGATCAGGTTGCATGAGCATGCTGCAAAGTCAGGTATACTTTGTATCATTCATATGTTTTTTACAATAAAAGGTTGAAACATCTTTCTCGTCCCAAATCAAATCCTTAATGGACTATGTATTTGTTTGGATCATGTTGGTTAATGATTGATGTTTGAATTACTTTTCAATTGCATCATTATTATATTGGCCAAGATACACTGAGAAAGATCTTTGTATTGCAGGTTTATCGGACGGGAGATCGAGTGCAGGATCGAGCGCAAGGTTGGACAAAAGCTAGGATCAAACTTCGTTCATAAGGTATGTCCTCAAGGTCTCTGATCTATTTCCCTTTATAAACACTTCTATAATGCAATTAGTATGTTTACCTGTTACCCCCTTAAGTTGATAGTGTATATTTCCTCACTATAGGGTAGTATTTCCCGCCAACAGATTGGCGACTCCACTGGGGAAGGTTGTTTTTTCTACTCTAGGAAACCCTTCTTGTTGTCTTTCCAGTACTTCTTAACCCTTTTAATATTCTGAGAAGCCCTGTAGGTTGCCCCTACCTGCTTCCCTTTGTTTGACTCAGTCTTTTGCACCTCTGCAAGGTTAGTTTTTGACTTTTTAAGACCTGTACGCTACTCTAATGTACATACAGTAGCGCATATGCGTCAGTTTGCCTTTGCACAGTAGCGCACACATCCCCAAATGCGCTATTTTACCTATTGCACAGTAGGGCACATTCCTGTAGCTCTCTGTTTGAATTAGGGTTGAGTTCTTTGCCTGTTTGGGTGGGTTTCTAACTTTGTTTTTGGTCTTCTTGACTGGTCTTTGAGGTCCGTAATCCTTCGTTGAGCCTCATTAGCCTCTTTTGAGTCCTTTAGGTCATCTTTTGGTCACTTGTTTACTTTTGAAGTGTTTGGTTCATTTGTGACTCTTTTTGGAGACTGTGCATTGTTCCTTAGTGAACACAGTTGCTCATCCATACCCTAGTAGTGTGTTGCTGACCTACAAACCTTTGTGCTTAGCATTTGTTGTTTGTTGCAACACTTGTATGCTCTTTGGGTGTTTCATCCTTTGATTTAGGGTTTTGACCCATTTTTTTGGAGCCTTTGGGGTGTCTTCCAAAGTTTTATGTCCCGACATTTCTTGACCTCGCTGTCATTTCCAGTATTAAGTGAGTTTGAAGTACTTTAGTTTGCTTCACCTTTGAACCTTTGTGCTAGTAAGGTTGTCTTTAGTTTGCTTGCCTACCTACTACTTGGCTTAGTGTTCTTGTTTAGGGTTTGGTGCTTTGGAGCATTCTTCTAAGTTTGATTTCCAGTCATAAGCATCTTTCATCCTTGTTTTCTCCCCACTTTGTTTCCAAGTTCAAGAGCTTTTTCCTTTGAAAAAACTCGTAGGACAAGTCTTTGTCGGGTCATTGATTCAATTGTTGTGAACTTTAGAGTCATCTTGCCATACTTGCACATCTTTTGTAGGTCTTACTTGCTTCCGCTTTCAAGTTCTTTTTCGTTCATATATAATAGAAAAAGCAAAATAAGTTTGGTAGCTTAGAATAGTGAGGCTTATAATCTTTGCAGAGTAGCATAGTTTGCTTTGTTCAGAATTTGAAAAGAAAAGCTTTATTTAGGTTTGCTTACTCTTCAGTTTGGAATGGATATTAGACGAAAAATAAAAAGTCTTTTTGTTGTTGAAAGTTGTTTCATTTTATGCACTTTACTTTCTGTTGCAACCACATCACACAATGCACTACCCCACTGAGTAAAAAGTAACCTTCAAAAGAATCTTAATAAAATCAATTAGAAACGATTTTCTTTCTAGGGATACACGACACCAACTAGTATAGGCTAGAGTTTCGAGCTTAAAACACCTTAAACTGCTCGAAGCTTGTTTCATTACTCAAAAATCATAGTGCGACTGTCATATAGGTAAACCCATTTGTATCAAATATTCCTGGGAAACTCTACTAAAACCAGAGCTAAGCATGAGGCCATGGAAGACCGGATTTGTTGAGGATATCCCCTCACTTTTCCCTTCAACCATAAACCAAGGTCTATTCGCGTACGGGGGTCCATCTGGACTTCGAGCTTTGTTACCCTACCCACGCATTTTGATCAGGCTAACGACTGTCCCCCCAGGATATTTTGTACTTATGGTAGCCTTAGTATCAAACCTATATGATCATACACAGGTGACAGTAGGGGATTATAGTTGTTATACCTAGGACAGACGTGGGAGGAAATCCCTTGCAGGTCTTTGGGAGGGCGGTTGGGTGATTCCAGTGCTTGCACCCTTAGTCATTGTATTGTGGACCCCGGGTAACTGTTCTTCATCCTTCGTTTATCTTTACTAGGCCCTCATCATACCAGACTCTTCTCCGGAAGGCATCTTGTTTGACTGGTTTGAATACTTAGGATTTTTTTAGTGGTGTGCTGTTTGCCCCCTAGTCTTAATGGCCACTAGGTTTTTGCTTAGTTTTTATTTTTATATATAATCGTGGAAGACCAACATCTTCATAGGTCTAGAAGGTTGCAAAACCTTCTCCCACTTAGAGTGGAACCACTACCGCCACCCGGACGACAGAGGACAGACTCCAGTGTTCCTTTGGAAACTACTGGTGAAATAGAGGTTCCTAAGGAACCACAACCCGCAACACAAAGACCTGAAATATAGGTTCCTGAGGAACGACAACCTGGGACTCCAGATCAACAAACTTTTAATACAGTCGAGATTGAGGATCTCACTTCTGGTGAGTTCAGTACTCCTTTTAATCCTCCTTTGACTAATCTTAATAATCCACTTCTGTTACCCGTTGGTTTTCAACAACCTGATTATAGTGCATATTTGTTCACACCTGGGCATATTATGACTAATACAGGAGGCGAACAGGGAGTTCCACGGACTCCCACAATAGGTATGAACACAAATACTGTAAATCCTCCTCCCACTGCTACATCGATTTCGGCACAACCAACTTCTGTTTCGACTCCGTCCTTCAGCTTTAATGTTGGTACCTTAGGCATGCCGAGTTCAACAACTGTGGCATCCGCCTCTACGCCCACTTTTGGACCCAGTAGTACAGTGAATCTTGTTCCACCTCCTACAACTCAACAGCCATATCCTATACCTAGTACTTGGATTTCCACACCAAATGTAGGGCCAAACGCCTCTGCAACCATGCCCGTCATGAGTACCATGACCACGTCGTCCACCTCAATTACCCCTGGTTTTAATGCCTTTGCAGGTTACAATGTGAATCAAGGTAATGTACCTGCAGGAAACACCCCTTTTTCTTTGTTTTCTGGAGGAGGGGGTAACATCCTTAATCAACAATATGTCGGGGCTAACACCCAACCTCAGTGGACAAACGTTCAGAGTACTAACCCACTTTCATTTGGATGGGGGAATTTTAACAACACTTTCACACAACAGCAAGTGGCTGGGGGAAACCCCTACTAGCAGATGGCTGGGGGCAACCCCTACCAGCAGATGGCTGGGGGAAACCCCTACCAGCATATGGCCGGGGGAAATCCCTACCAGCAGATGGCCGGGGGCAACCCCTACCAGCAAGTGGCTGGGGGAAACCCCTACCAGCATATGGCCGGGGGCAATCCCTACCAGCAGATGGTCGGGGGCAACCCCTACCAGCAAGTGGCTGGGGGCAACCCCTACCAGAAATTTACGGGTCAAACTATGGGTGGTTCCCCCTTTACGACCCCAGCTTATCAAATTCCACCTTGTAGACCTCGTTTACCATTTCTGGAAACTCTGAATTTGCCAGACCTTCCAAGTTAACAAATGATCTGGTATGCCATAACGCAGCTTGGCCACCAGTTCCTACTAAGTTACCTTCAGACATTCCAAAATTCGAAGGCAAAACCGTGAAGACCCTCATGATCATGTCACCACTTTCCATTTATGGTGTTCTTCAAACTCGTTGAACGAAGATTCCGTTAGGTTGAGACTTTTCCAAAGAACCTTAACCGGCACTGTGGCTAAATGGTACACTGAGTTACCTGCAGCTACATTTTTTAATTTTTGGGATCTCGCGACTGTTTTTCTAAACCACTTCTAGCTTCCTGTTCGGTACGATGCCGGGACAGATCTTTTGTCTACATTTAGACAGAATAAGGCCACTCACTTATCTGATCACATTCAGGAGTGGCGAAGACGGAAGAGGCTCATTAAAGCCAATATACCTCCAGAATTTCTTCTTGAGTGGTATCTGAAATCACTCCTTCCTTACATTTCTAAGGAAGTAGCTACTTCTGGAGTGTCTACAGAGGAAGAAGCCATTTTACGGACCCAACAGCTAGACTTTGTTTATGCACAGTCTCGGCTACTTTATGAGATTATACCGGACGCACCGAGATCAAACACTGATCTTGGCAGACCTAAACCTGGACCACATGCTGACGGCATAGTGGGTTCAGTAGATTCTGTAGCTTTCGAAGCATTGACCAAGCAGGTTCATGCCTTATCCGTCAAACAATCGACTACAGAAGTAACCTCCGTCACAACCTCTCCTTCTACTTTTGAATATGTGAACCAGGTTCAGAACAATCAAAAGGGACCTTGGCAGCCCAACAACAAAAAGAAGGGCAAGAAAGGAGAGGGGAATCAGCAAAATCCCAAGAACAAAGAGAATGCCGAGGAGGGTAACAAAGAAAAGAAGAAGGTTAAGTTCCCTTGTAAGCTTTGCAAGCAGGATCACCTCACTCACCAATGCCCTCTACTCGAAGAAGCCCAGAAGCTGCTCCAAGAAAAGAAACCTGTCGTACTTAAAGATCCATTTCCTAAGGGGCAGGGTTCAGCTTCTGGCACCTCCAAAGCTAGGGGCACTACTCATGCTTCAGTTGATCAAACTTTCATTAATATGGTTAGCGCGGATGCACTTTTGCAAACGCGAGCAAGAAATTATACCCCGGATGTGCAGAACAAGGATAAACAGATTCTTGAATCTTCCGTTCCTCTCCACATTCCAGTGGATTCGTTGCCCAATATCCCGAAAGGTGTCTTGAAACGGGCCTCTCACAATCCCAATGCTCGGGCTACTTCCAACTACAATGTGGTTGAAGATCTAGCCCAGACCCCTTGTGCTATGTCCACCTTAGAAGTTTTGCAGAGTTGTCCGTTACAACGAAACACACTTCTGGCAGTGATTGGAAGTATGGAATCATCCAACATGTCTGCGCGCTTTGATATGTCTGATATCAAATATCGGTTACCGTACCACGTTTCCCTACAAATAGAAGTGGTCCATGGTCCTATGACCATTAGACGAGCTGTCGTAGATGAGGGCACGTCAACGTGAGTGATGTCCATTTCTTGTTGGAAAGCTTTAGGCTCTCCCGAGCTAGCCCCCTCTAACACGCTACTAACTGCCTTCGATGGCAAAACTTTCCGTCCACATGGAGTTCTACCATCGTTTGAAATTACACTTGCCGGTAAGACAGTTGCTGTAGAGATTGAAGTTCTAGACGCTCCGCTTGATTACAATATGTTATTAGGAAGGAGCTGGACATATGCCATGCGAGCCATTGCATCGGCAATTTTTTGAGTTGTTATGTTCCCTCATGAAGGCAAGACCGTCACGGTCGATCAACTTTCATTCTCTTGGAAAAAAAACCAGACTTCATCGGATACCACTATTCCTTTAGTTGATCAATCTGCCACAGTAAGTGAGAGTTTAGGAGCAGGGCTTTACGAGTCGTTAATAGGCACTTTCGACCTACCCTCCCCTGTTCTTTTTATGCGTTATGATGTAGGTACTTCTACTGAAACTTTCACGGTTTATCTTAGGACTGATCTGTGGATCCTTCCTATTGTATCAGAACCTTGAGTGCCTTTAACCATTGCAGAGATAGCATACATGGAAGCACAGCATGCTGTAATGGAACATATCATGACTCTGCCACTCTCTGCTGAGTCGGATATGGACTATGATCCTGCATAGTTATTGAATTCTACCCACTCTTTCGACTGTTTAGATACGGTCTTACAGTTTGATGAAGCCATGATGGGCCTGGAATAGCCATGGGAACATATGCATCACAGGTCTTACCTGCTTCCAAACCTAGACAAGATAGAGAGAGGAGAATTCTCTATGAGACCCAGTGGATTTGTTGATTTGTCATCTTTTCCTTCTACTTCAAGAGCTATTTACACTGAATGGAATATGGCTAATATATCGAGAACAATCTCAATTAACATTTCCACCAAACCCGGGTTCGTGGAAACATTTTTATTGGTGCAGAATGTTCTCCAGAAGAGATCGCTCTGTATACCAAGATTTTTAAAGAATTTCGCGACATATTTGCCTCGTCTTATGAGGAGATGCCAGGTGTCGATCCAGCCATCGTTGAGCACGTCATCACTACATACCCAAATGCAAAACCTGTGAGACAGAAGCTCCGTCCTGTGAATCCTCGAAAAGTGGCCGCCATTAAGGTGGAAGTTGAAAAATTGCTTAGAGCCGGATTTATCTACCCGATTGACATGACGGAATGGGTTTCAAACCTCATTCTGGTTGATAAAAAGCAAGGTACCATTCGAGTTTGTACTGACTTCCGGGACTTGAATAAAGCTTGTCCGAAAGATAACTATCCCACACCATTTATTGACCAGATCATAGATGCATGTGCAGGACACGAGATGTTTTCTTTCATGGATGGATTTTCGGGATATAATCAAATCCAAATCAAACCCGAAGATCAACACAAAACAGCTTTCATTTTCCTGTGGGGAACCTTTGCGTATTGGAAGATGTCGTTTGGCTTAAAGAATGTTGGAGCTACGTTCCAGCAAGCTATGAATTTCGCTTTTCACGATATCAAACACATAGTTGAACCTTACTTGGATGACCTCCCGGCACGATCTCAAAAGAGACAGGATCATCCAGGTCATTTGAGACTTGTGTTTGAAAGATGCAGACAATATAAGATTCGTTTGAATCCTAATAAGTGCATATTCTGCGTCGAATCGAGACGTTTACTTGGTTTTATTGTATCCAGTCGTGGTATAATGGTTGACCCGTTAAAAGTTGAGGCGATTGTAAATCTGCCTCCTCCTCGCACCTTGCGACAACTCCAAAGTCTGCAAGGCATGTCTAATTTATTGCGACGCTTTATCATAAACTATGCTAAGATCACGAAAGGTTTTATGAGATTGCTTAAACAAGATACCTACTTCTTGTGGGATGAGGCTTCCCAAGCATCATTTGAGGCCTTGAAAAAGGCACTACTTTCAGCCCCCTTGTTGAGCCCGCCAGACTATGCAAAAGATTTTCTTTTATATCTGGCAGCGTCTCTTAATACAATTGGCATAGTACTAGTTCAGGAGGATGACACGCTCCAAGAGCATGTTGTTTACTATCTTTATCGCGCATTTATAGCTCCTGAGGTCAAATATTCGCATGTTGAGAAGTTAGCACTTGTTGCAGTCTATGCGGTACAGAGGCTTCGTCACTACATCCTTTTACGAACAACTACTATGATAGCAGAAGTCAATCCTTTTCAGTATGTTCTCACTCAACGAATCATCAGTGGGAAGTATAATAAATGGATTGTAATTTCACAAGAGTTCGATTTGGTCTTTCAATCGACCAAGTCGAAGAAATCACTAGTGTTCACTGAGTTAATCTCAGAGTTTCTGAGTGACTTAGAGCATATCGAGGAAGAATCATAATTCCCGGATGAACATATCTTCCTTATTGCCTCCTCTGACCCATGGTACGTGGATATCTTATTATATCTCCAGACTTTGAGGTGTCCTACCACTTTTTCTAGAGAAGAACAACGCAAACTGAAAAGTCATGCGAAAAACTATCTCATCATCTCTGATACTTTGTATAGACGTGGGATAGATTCCATCTTACGACGTTGTTTGACTTTAGAAGAAGTAGAATCAATATTGAATGATGCCCCACAGTGGAGCTTGTGGGGGTCATCTTTCTAGGTTGGCAACAGCCCAGAAAATACTGTGTGCCGGGTAATTTTGGCCCACAATCTTTAAAGATTGTGTGGAAGCTGTGAAACGCTGCCATCTGTGTCAGTTTTTCATTAGGAAAATGAGAGCACATCCAGCTCCTCTTCACCCTGTGATTACAGTAGGTCCCTTCACAAAATGGGGGGTTGATTAAATGACTTGCAATCCAGTTTTGGCTGGAGGACATCATTATATCATCATTGCCGTCGACTACTTCACCAAGTGGGCCGAGGCAATGCCTACTGTCAAGGTAGATGGAGAAACTGTCGCTTATTTTGTATTCAATCAGATTATTTCAAGGTTCGGCATACCCAAAGAAATTGTGACTGATCACGGCAGTCATTTTCAGAATAGCATGATGACCGATCTGTACACAATGTTAGGTTTTTGGCAAGAACATTCGTCTTCATATTATCCACAGGCGAATGGACAAGTCGAGGCAGTTAACAAAACTTTAAAGGTAATTCTGCAAAGAACTGTTAATGCCAGTCAAAATAACTGGCACATCATGCTATACCCTGCTCTTTGGGCTTACCGAGCGAATGTAAAGACTGCTGCCGGGTTCTCTCCCTTCCAGCTTGTGCATGGGATAGAAGCAGTCATTCTGATTGAATGCGAGATTCCTTCGTTAAAACTGGTTGTTCAATTACTACCGGATACTTCAACACTGGAAGAACGTTTGTTGCATTTAGAGCATCTAGATGAGCAGCGCCGCGACGCGCTCATAGCAAATGAAGTTCACAAGAAACGAGTCAAAGGACAATATGGCAAGTCTGTTAAACCTAGGGTGTTCCTTGAAGGAGATCTTGTTCTACTTTGGGATCAGGACAAGGAACCTCTAGGACCTAACAAGTTCAAGTCCATGTGGCTCGGGCCTTACATAATCTCTAAAGTACTGAAGAAGGGTGCTTATGAGCTAGTAGACTACGAGGGTAATAAGTTGCCTGAGCCTAGAAATGGGCTCTACCTGAACAAGTACTACGCCTAGGCAATTGTGCTTTTTCTTGTAACATAGCTGTATATTTTGTAGAGCTAGTTTTTTCTTGTGTTTGCTTAGTTAACCTTATGTGTGTCTTCATTTCGTGTATCAAATGTCGACTGAACATATCTTAGGATTTGCTGATGGCGCCAGTCGCCACACCCGACAGTTGGCTTCAACAGCTTGGGTCATTTACTCACCAGCTGGCCAACTGGTCTCTTCATGGGGGGTTTGTTTGGGTCCCACTACGAACAATGTAGTTGAGTACAGTGCAGTTATAGAACTTCTCTGAGATGCCCTTATTCATGGCATTTCACATCTGGAGGTAAGACTTGATTTGCAACTAGTTGTATTTCAGTTAATGGGTGTTTACCAGATTAGAGATCTTGTTTTGCTACGACAGTTTTTGCGAGTTAGATTATTGGAAAGACAGTTTAATTCCATTATATATCAACACATTCCTAGAAATTTAAATGCATTAACTGATTCATTTGCAAATTATGTTTTAGATTGGCATTTGTATCATACACTTCCATAAACAGCATTTCACACATAAAGTTTAAACACATACACATGTAAATAATCGATACTGTATATATATTCGATACTGTATCAAAAAATATATGAGTTTTGGATCACAAGTCTATCACAAGTCATGTCATAAAGTACAAAACTGGGCTCGGTGGCCTCAAAAATATACATAAAGTATCCATCTCCTATGGAGAAGGAGGGGCCTCATCATCATCTACTGCATCCCGATAACATATGACCAACCTATCTATCTTCCGCAGCACCCTAAGCCATGCTGAGGGCACCCCAACTACATCTTCCTGCATATCAATAGGTATTTGATCCATGCGGCATGCAGGAACATCATGAGTCAACCGACTCACTTTCCGCTCTATGGTCCCTAACATAGCATCAGTTGCACCAACATCTGCTGGCCTCACGAAGATAGTAGGATGTCTCTCGGGACAAACAGACCCAATATCTGCATATGGCACTTGTTTAGTACTTCAAAATTCATTCATAAAAATCATATAATTGAAAATTTGAAAAAATTAAATAATTCTCAAAGTAAAAACATACCAATATCTCCCCAGGCACCGCCTGGAGGAAGCACTAGCTCTGGATCATGGCGGAAGTCCAATCCAGCATACGGAAACTGCTCGAATGCCGGCACCTGTCTCTCCCACCACCCCCAGAAATCATCAGTATGATAACAAAAGTGACTTTCCCCACAACCCTGGCGGAGGAATATGTCACCCCAATGGCCCAATCTTGGCTCACGAGGGTTAGATGGAGGTAGAGGCATCCCCAAGGTAAGAGCAGGTACCCTCTCGCAGAAGAAGGTACATAGAATGCTGCCATATCCAAAATTCTTCGTTCTCCCGGATTTGCAACCCGTGAGTTGAAGCTTCATATTTGCCAATAAACTAGTGCACCAATTGTACACATGTCCCTGCAAGCATCTAACACCAATATGCATGGAATGCCTTGAAGCTAAATGTTGTGTGGCACTCCCTGCCATGCGGTTCAGCGAACTCACAATAACCTTTAGTGGGAGGCTTTCAATAGTAGAAATTAGGATTTGACTTCCTGATTTCTCAGCTCCCGCCACACAGTATGCATTCAAATATTCTTGCACCGATGTAGCACCCACATTGCGAGAAGATCCTTTCAAATTTACCGCATCTCCCCTCCTAGAGAGTTCGGTAATGAAGTATATGTCGTCGACAGTAAGATCCAAGGTTTGTCCTCGGATAACAAATGCATTGGCATCTACATCTCAGTATTGAACGAGTCTTCGAAGCAATCTATTGAGGTGCCCTCATGTTCACGGTTCGGTAAAACTTTAACAAATCACATCTTCGGAGTGCATGGAGAGTGGTTGGGTCTTGCATTGCCACCCTATCCATCTCCTCATGTTCTCTCTCCCTCCAAATAAGCACCATCCTACCACAAAAATGACAATTTTTAGCATCTCGACACCTTTTTTAACATGTTCAAGGGTGTGCGCTACTGTACATGCCACACAGTCACGCATGGGCGCTACTATGTATAAGCATAGTAGCACATACCTCCAGTATGCGCTACTTTGCCTACTGCAGAGTAGTGCACACGCTTCTCACGATGTGAACATGGCCTTAAAATGGATTTTTAGCTCAAAAATTGACAAATGAACAATGGAAATGCAAGTTAGGATGATTTAAACTTACTTGGTGGAGGCAAAATGTTGATTGGTTGCTTGATTTGATCGCCACGGAGGATGGAAATCCAAGGGTTTGCTCCCAATTTTCTTGCCCTACAAAACCAAAATGAAATTTGAGTTTTAATTTTGAAATTACATATATGAGTTTGTTTTTAAATTTTTACCCACTTTGGTAAAATCTCTATAGTTGCAAATTCTACCAATTTGTTCTATTTAATCAATTAATAGCTACATATGGTACTATGGTAATTTCACCCAATGGTTCTCATTTTTTCACTAAAATTTTGTAGGATCAATCCTTTAAGACTAATTTTCTTGATGATAGACCTTCTCAACTAGCTCATAGTTAAAATTTACATATCATTTAAGATTTTTTGTCGCAATTACTAACACATTTGTTGAAGTTCTAGTTTTGGCAGATCATGAGTCGTGATCCTAGAAGCTGTCATTTAAGTCATTTTAAGCTCTTGTTTGGACTATTTAAATCTAAACAATATCGCCAAGCAAACTTGTCCTCTTCAAGCTCGTTAAAGTAATTGAAGGCTCATCCACTCAGGTATAGAATTACCCCTTTTCCGGGCCTTGGTGGATAAATTACGAAAAAGGTATACTCTAGGTATACTTCTGTATGCGCTAGAAGAGTTCTTCTTCCATTGTTTTATACTTTTTCGGGGGAGGAGACTAACTTCACGAAAAAGGACCTTTCGGAGCCTTTCTTTAGGGTTTTCGGGCTCTCTAAGCATGAAAACACCAAGCGAGCATTCACCTACTCGGGCTCGATGTGAAATCCACGGGATGGTAAATAGAGGACTGTTTAAGTTTTTCAACTCTATAAACAAGAAAACACCGCCGAGTACAGACCAATCCGGGCTCGATATAAAATCCACGGATAGGTGTAAAGAGGATTGTTTAAGTTTTTCAGACTCTATAAACAGGAAAACACCAGCGAGCATTAACCTACTTGGGCTCGAAATTAAAATCCACGAGTAGGTGTATGGAGTTATTGTTTAAGTTTTTCAGACTCCTTAAAATTGAAAACACTGACGAGCAGGAACAGATCTTGGCTCGATATTAAAATCCAGAGATCAATAATATAGAGTAATCTTCTATCTCTTCTTCGAACTCTGTAAACAATGAAGAAGGTCCCGAGTCTTCCTCCCATGGGCTCATTAAACTTTTTACATGGTTGGATCTATTGAGTTTTCATTCTTTCTTGGACTCATTAAAACAACAAGAAAGGTATTCTTTTATCTAAAAAGAATAAGGGATGAGAAAGATGTATCATATCTTTAGTGTCAAAGGCAGTTCAGTCAGTCCTATCCTTGAACACAACACCTACTTGAGTCTATCATGTCGGTTGGGTTTAGTTTTTGACCTTAGGGTGAACCTGACCTCCAAGTTGTTTACTCCCCCGGTTGGTTATTCTTCCAACCATATGGAGGGTCTACTAATGTCTCCTACATTACAGGCTTATATCATTTTCCCCATTATGTTGAAAACTGCCTAAGTCACTTTGTGTCGTGCTCACTGTTCAAGGATATACCCTATGTTGGCCATTCTGTAGTTTACCTTGATCTCATGTCGGCCATCCTAGTGTCAGTCTTGTTACGTATATTACTCCATATCAGCTCATACCAGTTGAGTGTTCCTCGTGTTTGATGATGGAGGATGCCTTAAGGCCTCCCTTCCAACGGACTTCTTCCCATCGACATCAACTCATTTTCCTCTGGGAATGAAGTTTAGAGTTTCGGTTAGTACCTTGGAGATTGCAGTCACCAGTGGCAATTTTCCTCGCTGTTGAATCATGAGAATACACCAATGTCTCTTATTCGACGGGATCCTCAAGTGTTCGACTCCAAGTCCACTTATTCACACTTGTTGGATCGTACTAGGTACCTTGGACCCCATCATCATTATCGGTGGAAGTCCTCGCATTTGTTAACGGTATACATCAACGACTGCTAATCAAACGATACCCCCCATGTTCGACTTTCGGCTTATTTATTCACATGGTTAGGGTTTGTACCTTGGGTTGTTTTGGATGAAGACCTTGGGATGTTGATGACATTACCTCATTATGTTATCACCCAAGTTGCGCAAGACTGAGCCTCACTTATATTCGGCTCTCCATGAGACATAGATCCAGTTTGTTGTTATAGCTATGATCTCTTAGTTTGACATGGATCCACGCTTGTATTTCAAGTGGCCATGCTATATATACATCTCCTCGTTATGTATCAGAGATCATGTTGTATCACACTGCACATCTATATGATGTCAAGAATGTAATTGCTCGCTGACCTTGATCTTTGTTTCAGGTGTTTCTATGACTTGGTCCTGCGGTTTCTTGCTCCTCCTCTGGCTTTGGATTATAATGTATTTTGGCCATCGTTTCCCTCTAACCTCACACAATAGGGGGCATATGTTATAGGTCAAATCTGCAATTCTCCGTCCATGATCACCTTGAGTTGTTGATCACACAAAAGGACAACTTGGATTGAAGAGCATGATAACCTCAGATGACACTTTGACCTGACTCACCTTCCTGCAAGCTGACAAAACCCTAAAAAATATCATATTTTGGCATGGGCGCTACTCTTCTTAAGAAAACCAGTGCATATGCCCTACTTTGTAAGCTATTTAGTAGCGCACACCTCCTGATATGCGCTACTCTACTTCAGTAAACTAGCGCACAGCATCAAAAAGTGGCAAACGCTAGTTGTTAAACATTGTAGTTGCGTGTTGGGCACTACTCCACTGTGAAATAGTCGCGCACATCTTACAATATGATCAAAAAAAATTAATTTGACCAATTGGGATTAGTTGCAGTTGGTTTCCCAACTTCCCCTTCAACCACCTCTCGACCTGAACTGCCTACCTTGTTCTATAAATACAAGGAGGATTGAAGAGAGGGGTTGGACAAGACAAGAGTGCCATAGAGAGACTCTTCTTATATGTGAAGCTTATATTGAAGGTGGTTATGCTAGAGAAACTTTGAAGTCGGAGAGGAGCAGGAGCCTAGGATCAGGTTGCATGAGAATGCTGCAAAGTCAGGTATACTTTGTATCATTCATATGTTTTTGACAATAAAAGGTTGAAACATCTTTCTCGTCCCAAATCAAATGCTTAATGGACTATGTATTTGTTTAGATCATGTTGGTTAATGCTTGATGTTTGAATAACTTTTCAATTCCATCATTATTATATTGGCCAAGATACACTGAGAAAGGTCTTTGTATTGCAGGTTTATCGGACGGGAGATCGAGTGGAGGATCGAGCGCAAGGTTGGACCAAAGCTAGGATCAAACTTCGTTCATAAGGTATGTCCTCAAGGTCTCTGATCTATTTTCCTTTATAAACACTTATGTAATGCAATTAGTATGTTTACCTGCCACCCCCTTAAGTTGATAGTGTCTATTTCCTCACTATAGGGTAGTATTTCCCGCCAACATGTACCTGGACCTGCTCAATCATACTCGATTTTCATACAATTAGTTTATTGAACACGCATTCAACATACAAGAATAATCTTTAAGACAATCTTCATTAAATAATCAAGGTAAATCATTTCTCCCACAAAACAAGTGTATTTCTTCACCCTTTCTTGTGCTTTACTGTGGGGAAAAAGGCTATTAGATACCTGTAACTTGGACTCATCACCATGCTTTCTTGGGAACTATGCTGGAAGAGAGACAAGATACCATTAAGAAATATTTCTTGAGCTTGGAGGAAAACTCATTCATCTAAGTTTCAGCTAAGGATGCTACCTAATGGTGCTACTTCCCTTTACCCTTCTTCTTCTATGGAAACTGTAATGCATAATGGTTGTTCTTATGGCATATGAAGCACTTGATTTTACTAAAGCCCTTCTTCCCTAACTATGAAGTTAACTCCTCACTCTTTGAATTACCCTTGTTGGGTCCTTTATCTTTGCCCTTCTTTTCCTAACCAATGAGGGCATGGTCACTGCCACCTCCCTGTTTGCTAACCTTTGATTCCATCCAAGTCTCCTCTTGGATACAATCATCCCATAGTCTTTTCCAGTTGGGAAGATTCTTTCGAGCACAAATACCCTGGACAAATGTTTCCCATTATGGTGGGAACCCATTCAATACCTTGTTTACTAACTCCTTGTACTCAATCTTCTCCCCAATTGTTGTAAGCTGGTTATGGATCCGTGTGACCTTCATCAAGTAACCGGTGGCTGTGTCTGATCTAGTCATCTCAATAGATCTAAGCTTGTTGTGCAAAGTCATATTTCAGTTAATGTTCTCACTCTGGTAAAGGATAACCAAAGCATCAAACATATCTTTCACAGTCTTCTTCTCAGATACATGAGGGATCAAATGATCCTTTATTACATCCATGATCATCCACTTGGTTCTCAATTCTCTCTTCTTGTGAACTGTCAAAAGTTGCAGATCTGTCGACAGAGCTACAAAATCTTTGACAATATCCCATAGGTCATTCTCTTATAATATAAATATTACCATGACTTTCCATGCCAGGAAATTCGGGGCACCATCTAATATGTCCTCGAACTTGAGGTTGGCTAATGCCATCTCTAAGACCTAACGAACTTGAGGCTGGATAATGCCATCTCTAAGACCTAACGAACTCAAGGCTAGCTAATGCCATCTCGCATACCTAAAGTACAAACTCCAATTATGAAAATTAAAATAATGAAACCCTCATTGCTGGTCCTTTTCCCACTGTAATTGATCTACCCACTGTAAATCCCTGAGAGTCTCAATTAAAGAGATGTGTTGATACCATGTTAAATATCCCAAGTCCTGGGTGATTGATTTCCTATTCCTCTTTATCAAATAAATTCAGATCTTAAAATTTACTTAACACATAAATAAATCTAAGCATGCATTAATCACACATATAGCCAGAAAACAAACAACGGAAGTATAAAACACAAAACTCGAAAATATGTCCTTCAAAATCAGTTTATAATTAATATTCAAAACTTACAAGGACACCTCAAACATAGGATTTTCTACCTGCCAATGAGGAAAAATGACAAACAAATATGAGAAGAATTTGCTGCCAAATTTTTCTTCATATTAGTACGACCTATATGGTATGACTGTACAGATGTACGGGTCCGTACAAAACTATTTGTGCACCTATGCAAAATTTCGTACAATTATATGGAAATGTTGCTTCAACCCTATTCTTCGACCTATTTTAACCTGCAAGTCAATCTTCTCTTCACTACCGTGCTTTTTGTCTCTCTCTCTTTGCCTCTTTCTTCGTCTTCGGACAAAACTGTCTTCGCAAAGAATGAATGTGTCTTTTCCCTCTACTTTGACCCACCTTTATACTTTAGCTGAAACACTAATATACCGATAAACTAATCTTACAGTGTGGTCAACGGTTGAGATTAGTCTAAATCACTAATGCATTAAAATGCACTCTATTATACTCAATAGCTAATTAAAATACTTTCACTTTATAAACAAAGTGAATTACAAAATTGATTTATTTGGACAACGTCCTGCACGTTTAACACCTAACCTATGCAGAAGTTCCTATCCGAGATATAAAACAATAGCATGTAATAGTGAAAAATCTATGCATAGAGAAACAAAATGGTGGCTGGAGAAAGAAAACAATAGAGGGGAAGATCTCCATTGGCAAGTTTAAAACTTTATACATATTACCATCATTAGACATGCTCGATGTCAATTTTATAAACCATAAAGCTTAAGCAACCATAATGCATGCAATTGTTGCTACAATCATGCTTAGTACAAACTTCAAACCCTCACATTTAGGCAACAATAATACCTTACCACAAATGACAAAAATTCTTTTGCCTTCATATTATTTTAATGACATAGCACAAATGCAAACACACTAACTTCATTTGCAAATAATTGTTCATTAAACAACATATGCATGTATAGGTCACTCTATAGGGCTTGAGAGCTATAGAGTTTCATCAAAACAATTAGATGCCATGTACAACTATACTTCAACCAAGTCATGCATGAATGATACCCACCAACTATGCTCCAACCAAGTCATGCACGAATGATACCCAACAACTATGCTTCAACCAAGTCATGCACGATTGATACCCAACAACCTTAAAGGGTGAGCAAGTAACATCAAATATGGGCTATACTTCAACCAATTCATGCATGGATGATACCCAACAACTATACTTTAACCAAGTCCTGCACGAATGATACCCAACAACTATACTTCAACCAATTCATGCATGAATGATACTCAACAACTTTAAAGTGTGATCAAGTAACATCAAATATGTTGGTTGTGGAGCCTGATATTCAAGATTCAGAGATGTTATTCAGTTGTGTTTGTACCCCAGTTTTACTATACACTCGTTCCCCAACCTTGGGATTCAGGGTTGTTTTCGCCAACAGTTTACGGGCCCATGGTTTTGGGTAATCCGTGGTATTTTCCCATTGTATTTCCCCTATAAAAGAAAGACATTGTAACACGGCTAGGGTTGATGTATTAGGTATTATTCATTGTAAAGATCTCTGAGATCGTGAAGAGAGACTGTGAGAGAGTGTGAAGAGGAAGTGCTGCAGGTTGTATCCCTTCACTTTGCGGGACGGTATAATAATAAGGACTGGCAATTTCAGTGTGGACGTAGCCCGTCTTGGGTGAACCACGATATATTGGTGTCTCTCTTGTAATGTGTATGTGTGCTTATATTTGCATTTCAATTTATTGTTATTGCTCTGCGATCTTGTTTTTGAAACAAAATATGGGTAGCATGCAACCAGGCCATATCATAAATATATTTGACTTCAACCAACAGTGTGCATATAACTTCAACCAATTTGATCGGGCTAGCAATGTAATCAAACCCACATCCACAACTTGGGGAGACATCAAAATTGGATAGAGGGAAGGCATAAGAGAATGGTCCCACGTAGAACTATGGCTTCCCATCATTATCATCGCCCACAAGTACTTCCACTGCATATATGTCTAGCCATACAAACAGAATCTTGACGCTCACCCCTTTCAAGTTCTTGAGAGAGCTCGGGCTAATATTTCCTAAGATTTTTCTCTGCTATCTTAGTTGGTACCCTGCTTCGATCCCAAAGGTGCACGCCCCATGTCCATCCATCTCCAGAAACACCTCAAAAGCCCCGTTTGAATTATTGAGAACATAATCCTTGGCATTTGTAGGCAGAATTCCCTTGGGAAAGTTATATGATTCCATCACATCATAAATTGATTCCCCACTGCCACTACCATTTTCCCTCATTGAGATCAAAATAAATGGAAACACCAGAATTGGGCCCGCTACTACCAAAAACTTAATATGCATGTCACCCATTATCCTTCACGTGAGTTTGATCCTTTGATCCCTCTATTCTAGCTCAAAATATTTATTGAAATTCAAACGAATACGCATAACTTCGATTAAGGATTGAGGTTTGAGGTAAAGTGAAAGTAAGCATCCTGGAAGGGGCAGTCATGGCGATTCTTGTCATGTCCCCAAATTTTGCATTGGGTCACAATGGCCTAAGCCACTTGGCCATACTCATGATAGTTTGTCAAATTGGTGCTACGGGTCAAATAATTGCCAAGAATGATGTCCAAGTTAGTAATGATGTAAAATTAGATCCAAATGGACAAGGTGCATCACATTAAGATAAATTTCCAATTCAAATTTTGTAATATAGCCATCCAAATGAACTATCAGGGAGGAAAATTACTAGTTCCCTAGGTTGGGGCTAGAAGCATTACAAGTTGGAATAAGGGAGCTACAAGACCCAAAATGACCTTAGACTTATAAATTCACATTAAATGGGTCAAATAAATAATAATAAAAAGAAAATAAGGTGGCAGTGGATCATGAGGGCACATAAGAGGTTGTGGGACCCACATGTGGCAAGATTCCCCACTACACTTGGCATTATTTTCTCACCAATTCTAGTTCAAGATGAAGGGTAACATAATTGGGGGAGTTGAAGAGGTATTATTCATGGCATGAATCATGTAAGGTCAAATTGGAGTGGAAAATAAATTCCCATGGAAGAGGAAGAGGCATCTTAGAAGAATTATGACACTTGGAGCTAGATTCCCTAACTCCTATGACAACAATGATGAAGATTCTATGACACTTATGGCAAAGTTCAGACCTGATTGCTGACATATGACATATATGAAATGTCAGGGATAAAAATAGCCTCCAATAGGGCACACAAGGGGAGTTATGGCAGCCAAGATTCCCCCATTCGAATTGATGGAAGAGGAGAGCTAGGAAAAGTTGGACAAGTGGAATTCATGGGAATCTCTCCCTAATTTGAGTTGGGATGAGTCTCTTGGAGGAAATTAGAGATAAGGAGGCATTGGGAGGTTAATAAAATACAAGAAAAAATAAGGATACCAGCTTTTGATCATTTCTCGTTTGGAAAAAATTGGAGAGCTTAGTTTGTCCTTGCAAGGTGGATGCTTATCCTTCTTTCCTTAGAACCGATTTTGAGGGTGCAAGATTCCCATCCTAGTTGGTTGATGGAGAGGTCATTCATACCTCTCAATAGAGCTTCATGGAGATGTTTGATGCAGTTTCAGACCCCAACTGAGTTTGAGTTCATCTTCTCTCATTCTTCTCTATGCCTACTCTACTATCTTTCTCTCAATGCCATGTAAATGTGCAAGGGTGCACTTGTTGTCGCATATAGTTAGTGAAGGACTGTTATTTTGACTTCATGGACATGTTAGCTGCTATATATCTCTGTAATAATCATATCATGCGAGCCTGTAATGTCCCTTGTTAGGAATTTTATTAAAATGACAAATTTTCACTTTTTTCCTTAGTTAGACCTTTGACTAGTTTTGAGCTCTAGGTCCCCAAATTGCTCCAGTTACTCCCAAATATTCTGAGTAGGTATATGGATGATGTTATAAAATAAATATGTGTTTAAGGGATGCTTTTGGACCTTTGGATTACTTCTGCAAATCCTCTTTCAATTCTGGCCAATGTAGGGAACTTTACTAGTAATTTCGCTTTGACTAGTATTGGTCTCTAGGTCTCAAATTGACTCCAAATGCCTTCAAATTTTCAAGGAAAGTGTATGAATTATATTAGGAATTGAATATGATTTTCAGGGATGACATATGGCCACCCAAAAGATCTCTGCAAAATCTCTTAAGATTCTGGACCAAGTATGCAATTTTACTAGTAATTTGGGGTTCAAATCCCCCTGGGGTAAGTACTGAAAATGGCTTCCCAAATGCCTCCAAACCCACTCAAATTTATGAATAGAGGTAGGGGATGTCTCAAGGATGTTATTAAGGTCCCAAATTCACCATTAATGAGTTATTAATTCTGTTCCAAACCTCTCCCAAACAATAGCAAAAATCACTAGTTCGACCCTTGGGGAAATGGCACCAAATCTTCTCCAAATGTAAATAAACTGAGTAAAATGACTTCAAATGCTTGAGCACTGAACATGAAACTTGTATAATACATCAATAAAATTCCATTCATCAATAAACCATCAGTATTTTACTTATCCATTCGAATCCATCAACATTACATTGGTTCACAACAAGGTAGTGGGGAAATGGCATTGTTCTTTCATTAAAAATGAGATTTATACATTTCTACTTGGAATTTCGACCTGAAACTTTCTGGAGATGAATAATGGAGTATTTAATTCATATTACAAAATAAATGGGGCATTAGAAGCTCCCCCAAATAGTACAATAGCTCCCCAAAAATGCCCTCCCTCAAGGATCAAGAATATGCCATCAAAACTAGAAATGGTTGAAGGAGTGAGCTGTAATAGAAGAAACCATGAGCTACCCTGTAGCTTACACCTGAAAATAAATAATCCATTAAAGCTCCAAATGAAAGGTCTGAATGGCCTTTCCAATTACCAACTTAGATGGGAATCTTTCACCCTTGAAATTGGCTAAGGCAAGAAATTAGTCATCCACTAGCTCTCCCTCTTCACAAATGCAATTGCAAATTCTACAAATGATCAAAATCTAGTTTCATTCTTTGTTCTTGAAATTTATAAAGTTATAATGTCCGCCATGGTTCGAATTCCTTCCAAGAGACTCATGCCAACTCAAGTTGGGAAGAGATTCCAAAGAACGCCACTTGTACAACAATTCATAGTCTCCCACTTCCACTAAATCACATGTGGAGGCATCTTAGCTGCCCTAACACCCTTGAGCGCCCTCTTGGAGTCTATTTTTAGTCCTGACATGTCATATATGTCATATGTCATCCTTTAGGTCTGATTTGTGTCATAGGTGTCATAGCATCTTCATCATTGTTGTCATAGAGCTAGGGAATCTAGCCAAAGTGTCTCACTAGCTCTAAATTGCCTCTTCCTTTTTCCATGGGAGTTACTCTTCCTCTATATTTCGACCTCATTGACTCATGACAAGTATTATTGACCTTATAACTTGTTGAGACCAGAATTGGACCCTTCTAATCATCCTTGATCACCTTTCTTTTCCCTGTCCTACACCATTTATCATGCTAATCAGACCTGTTGTCCTCACTTTATTTCCCCAAATTACCAAGGTATGACTAATCATTGTTTTATCCTATCAATGCTTATGATTGTGATAATTAAGGTTGTTTATCTCTCAATTGTGCTAACATATTATGATTTATGAAGGTAGTTGAGATAAATGGACTGCAGGAAGATGGGGCTGAACAAGTCTTGAAAGGTGTTCGCTGCTTAGAAAGGATCCTTGGGGCTTGGATCATCAAGTAAGGCACGTGGTTCTAATGCAACATTCTAAGACAGAGCTGTGAACAGGGTAGCTGTAACAAAATGCGCCATAATTGGAGATCTTTTAGTCGTTTGTTGCTCGAGTTAATCGTGATCTGGAAAGATCGCCACTCCTGGGCTAATCCACAGCTTCCTCATATCTTTCTATATCCTTACTATGCCATGTTTGTAACAGTTTGTACTATTTAGGGTGCCTGAAGATCAGAGATCTTCATGGCTGCCCGATTATAGGATTAGATGTTATGATTTGTATGTATAAATATGGGGAGCTGCCTCGACTCAGGGGGTTGAACAACAGATAATTAATTCATTGTATTAGCAGCTGAGGCAAACTGTGTAATCAATCTTCTGTTAATATAAGGAGTTACCCTTGATTTAAAGGAACTTGCGTTGTTCAGCCAGCGTCTCTGTGTGAAGATTGGGCCCGTCTTCCACAGAGATTGCTGAGTTAAATAGGATTATGAATTCATTGTTGTGTGATGCTTTGTTCATGATATTTCTTTTGTACGCAGCAGTGGTAATTATGGTGTGGATTTCCAATACAATTAATATTAGGTTTCCTTGAAATTGGCAAGTAATACAGAGTGACAGTCGACTGAGTAGAGACTTTGTGCAATTCGTGTGACAATTGTACACAGCCTTGTTCATCTTGCAGTTAAGTTGTGATCCCATGAGCCCTTGCAATTTATCTTTCCTGTTATGATTGTTGATTTCCATTCTGCAATTCAAATTCTTAGAGCAGTTGACTCAATCCCTTGCAATTGGATTTCTAGATTAATGTTCAGTTTATGTCTTATGATTTTCAAGAGTGATTAGATCAAAGAGGTGATTGTTCTAGAATATGAATGAGATTTCTTTCCTGCAATTGTTGATTAGATCTTATATCAGTTCTTATTGATGCATGGTAGAGAGGAATTGAAGTTGTAGCAATTAGAAGGCAATTGGGACTGCATAGATTCTTGGGATGAACATGGATGATAGAAGATAAAAGTATTCAATTCTAATGGTTTGGTGTTTAAGCATAGATTGTGCACTTATCCTTTGAAATAAAAAGACTTTCTCGGGTTGACAATAAATCTCGTATGCTCTGTGTGTATTGGTGATAATCTAACTGCATATAGAGTGCTCGACATTTTGGCGCCGTTGCCGGGGAAGGATAAAAATTAAACACTAATCATTAGTTGCATCTGATAATTGTTTTTAGTCAGTCTTTTCTTTGCTGAAATGATCTGCTTCGCATGAATACGAGGAGGGTAAAACGCGACCACCTCCCAACTCCCAAAACCCCACAAAATACTAACAGTGCAGGTGGTTCAGGTCGTGGTCGAGGACCACCGTTGGGCAGAAGGACATTCATCGACGATCTTGTTGACAGAACTGATTCATCTACCAGGACTCGTCAACGAGAAACTCCTATCAGAAGAAGCCCTGCTGATCCTAGGGCGCTAGCGTCAGGATCCACGGTGGAGAATACAGGAGCAGCTGTGACTCACTCATATACCCCTACTAAGGAAGGTACAGCTGACACAGCTGTTACAACTGAGGAATACGCAGCTGTTACAACTAAAGAATACGCAGCTGTTACAACTAAAGAATACGCAGCTGTTGGAACTGAAGAAGGCGCAGTTGTTACAACTGAGGAAGGCGCAGCTGTTACAAACAAGGAAAAGAACGCAGGAATGAACGAAGAAGAGGATACAGAAGAGAAGATGAGTAACAGACATGAGACCGAAGAGGAAGAGGCAGTGGTAGAATACCATCATGAAAATTACTCCCTGCCAGAAGGAACTACGGCTACATTACAATTTCCAATTCAGCAGCCAGAAGGGACAGCTCCTATGAAGAACATCTCACCATCGGTGTTGCCTCGCTTCCATGGCAGGGCGACAGAAGATCCAGACGAATTCCTTTTTGAATTTGATATCCTCTGTCGCAGCTATGATTATGTCACAGATGCCCAAAAGCTGAAACTTTTTCCCGCCACCCTGAAGGACAATGCATTACGATGGTTCATGAGCCTTGGGGGAGGAACTGTTGCTAATTGGAATAAGATGGAGCAAGTATTCCTGGAGAAATATCAAGAATATTGCAACACCAGGGAAAAAAGAGAGGAATTATTCAAGATGGTGCAAAAGGAGGATGAAAGTCTGGAGGATTTTGTAGAAAGGCTGTTGTACAATGTGCAAAGAGCCGGGCAGACGAACATGGGACTGGACGTGCTCAAGATAATCTTGCTTCGAGGGATCAGGGATGATTGTTTAGACATGTTAAATCTGTTAGGAAAGGGAGATATCTCCAAAGAATCTTTTGAGACGATTGTTGAATTATGTAAGAGATACTCCAGGGGATCTTCCAGGAATAATAAGCGGGATAAACGGGATAAGCTAGAACGTGATGTCTTCGACAGAACTCAGAAGCCATCCAATGGAGGAGCTACACGTGCAGAGATAGGCAATCTCCTTGAAAATTTTAAAACAGAAATGATGAGCTCCATCTCTTCGGAGATTGATGTCCTAAAGGCCAAACAAAAACAGGCAGTGGAGGATCTCACACTAGGTGTGTTCTGTCCCCGATGTAGAAAGAATCACCCGCTGAAAGAATGCCCTCTTGACAAAATACAAGTATGTCAGCTGTGTGAGCTGAACCATGACATGAAGGAATGTCCCACACTTCCCCAAGTGAAGGCTGTTCTGCAGGCATCAACTCCAGAAGTGGAATCAGCCTATTTCATTGCACAGAAGAAACCTTGGCAGCCTCGAAATCAAGGTATGCCTCTGGACTCGTTTCCATTTTTGAATAATATGAGCAATTGGAATAATAACATGCAAAATATGAATACACAATTCCCTTCAAATTATGCTCAGTGGAATCCTCCCCAACCTGCAATGCAAAATTTTAATTCATGGGGTCCTTGGACACAGCCACCACATCAACCTACGTCGTGGTCTCCCGGATGGAGGAACTTTCCTCTCGGGAACCAGTTCCCTCAACCACCCCCACCTCAACAGTCACCATATTCTCCTCCATACCCTCAATTTCCTCAATTTCCTCAATATCCTCAATACCCACCTCAACAGTCGCAGCTGCAGCTGCAGAATAATCATGTTCCTAATATACCAATACGACCTCAGCTACCTGCCCAACCTAATCCTAATCCGAATAATAAAACAGTCCATCAATTGGAAACTGTCAATATGCCGGCCTATTCGCTCTCCCCTGTACCCTGTAATGATATTCGTCTATGATCTAGGAAGATAATAGAACCTGTAATTACAGAAGATATTCCACCTTCTGTACATGAAAAAGGAGAGAGTTCACAGCATCCATCCGATTCGGTTCCTATCATTGAAGGTGCTAAGCATCCCTTAGATGGGACGGCTGAAACGTTAAAAGAGAAATCAGATAATACGCAGCCTACCCAGCTGGTAAGGCAACCACCATACCCTGAGAGACTAATGCTACAAAAAATAGGGGGGAAACCTCAGTTCAACCTCCTAGGAGAGTTGAAGAATCTTTACGTTAAAATCCCCCTTCTGCAAGCCCTTCAAGACGTGCCTATTTATGCTAAAACCGTTCGGGACCTGTGCACTAAGAAACCAGGGAGGAAACCTAGAGACCCTCCCACTGTTCACATCATAGGGAATTTATCTGCTTTAATAACAGGAAAAACCCCTGTGACCAAGTATGACGACCCTGGCAATCCTACTGTCACTGTACATATAGGACAAACGCAGATACCCAACGTGCTAGTTGACTTAGGAGCAGCGATCAATGTCATAACAATTGAGATTGTAAGGAAGCTTGGACTCACTAATTTTAAGCCGACCCCTACCATTTTAGAATTGGCAGACAGATCCACCATTAGACCCGAAGGGATTCTGGACGACCTTGTCATCTCAGTAGATTCATGGGAATACCCTGTTGACTTCTTGATATTGCAACCAAAATCACAGCTGGGAGGACATCCATTGATCCTGGGGAGGCCTTGGTTGGCCACAGCTGATGCTTGCATCAGCTGTCGATCTGGTTCCATGACTATATCTGATGGTACAGAGATTAAAAACCTCACCCTGTATCCTCCAGCTTGACCAAGTTTAGAGGCTGAAACTTCTCTTTGGATAGAGCAGGAAGAGGAGGAGGAGGTTCAGCCACTATAAACAATAGGGAAGGCCTTGAATTTTAAAAATGAAACAGAAGACGATGCCATCAGTAATTTCATTAGCGAACCTGCTTCAGTGGATAAAGAAGTCTATCAAATCCTGAACATTACCCTTGGTAAGGAAGAACAAGAAAATCTTACGGAAGAAGCACTAGTCGGTGACGCAAACATAATCCCAGTTTTGAAAAATTCGAGAAGTATTCCTATTGAGGTAGAGCCTGGAAGGACTTTGAACATCAACCCTGGTCTCTCCTCAGAAGAACATACGCGCCTAATCAGTCTCTTGAAGGAACATAAGGGGGCATTCGCCTGGGAGTATACAGACATGAGGGGTATTCCCTCTAATCTGTGCACCCACCATATTTATATTAAAAATGATTCCCGACCTATCTGTCAACCCCAACGTCGCATGAACCCCAATCTGAGGGATATAGTGAAGGAGGAAATCCAAAAACTTTTGGAAGCAGGATTTATATATCTTATTTCAGATAGTGAATGGGTTTCCCCACTCGTAATTGTGCCCAAGAAAAATGGTAAATGGAGAGTCTGTGTTGATTATAGGGAGCTGAACAAAGCTACGCAAAAGGATCATTTCCCTCTGCCCTTTATTGACCAGGTACTTGATACCCTATCAGGGAAGAAGTTCTTCTCCTTCTTAGATGGGTTCAGCGGGTACAACCAAATTCAGATTGCTCCTGAGGACCCGGATAAGACCACCTTCACTTGCCCCTGGGGAACGTTTGCTTACAGAGTGCTTCCCTTTGGTTTATGTAATGCACCAGCAACATTCCAAAGAGCTGTAATTGGCATATTCTCTGAATTAGTTAATGATAGTATGGAAGTTTTTATGGATGATTTTACTCCCTATGGCAAGGACTTTGAGGAAGCACTGGGAAATTTAAAGAAGGTTTTAATTCGCTGTGAACAAGCTCGCCTCTCATTAAGTACTGAAAAATGCCATATGATGATGAGTGAGGGGGTGGTATTAGGACATTTCATCTCTACCGATGGCATTCAGGTGGATCCTTCAAAAATTAAAGTGATAAAAAATATACCGACTCCTTCAACTCAGAAAGAGGTGCGAAGCTTTCTGGGACATGCTGGATATTATCGGAGATTTATAGAAAACTTCTCCAAACTTGCTTCTCCTTTGTTTTCTTTGTTAATGAAGGATGCACAGTTTGTGTGGAGTGAAACATGCCAGACAGCGTTTGACAAGCTTAAAGAGAAGTTGTCCACAGCTCCTATCTTAAGGGGACCTAATTGGACCATACCCTTCCACATTTCTTCAGATGCTTCTGATACAGCCATTGGGGCAGTACTAGGACAGCAGGATGGTCAAATACCTTATGCTATCTATTATGTTAGTAAAAACTTAGCCCCTACTGAACTCAATTATACTGTCACCAAAAAAGAATTCCTTGCTATTGTTTACTCTATTAATAAATTTCGGCATTACATTACTGGGTATCCTACATTTGTGCACACTGACCACTCTGCCATTAAGTATTTGATGAACAAACCTGTCACCAATGCCAGAGTAACCAGGTGGCTCTTATTATTGCAGGAATTTGATATTACCATTATAGATAAACCTGGAAAAGAAAATGTTGTTGCTGATTTTTTATCACGTTTTACTAACAGTGATGACAGTTCGCCTGTTGAGGATTCTTTTCCAGATGAACATCTATTCGCACTCTCAGCTCATTCCCCCTGGTATGCCGACGTTGCTAATTATTTGGTTGCAGGGAAGCTTCCGCCATACATGTCTAAACGAGAGAAGAGAAAAATTATCCAGCAAAGTGCCAGGTATTGTTGGCTCAATGGTCATCTCTTCTACACAGGGCCCGATCTTGAGATTAGGAGATGTGTAAGGGAAGATGAGATCTTTCACATACCGAAGGACTGTCATGATGAACCTTGTGGAGGACACTTTGCAGACAAAAGAACGGGGCATAAAGCGCTGCGGATGGGCTACTATTGGCCGACTCTGTTCAGGGACGCTAAAATATATGTTCAGTCCTATGACAGCTGCCAAAGGATGGGCCAGCCAAATAAAACAGATCAGATGCCTCTACAACCTCAAGTAGTAGTTGAACCATTTGATAGATGGGCACTAGATTTTGTTGGCCCTATCAGCCCTCCTTCCAGACAGAAGGTTTACATTCTGGTTTGTACTGATTACATGACCAAGTGGGTAGAGGCTGTAGCTTTGGCTAAGGCTAATGACCAGGCGATGATTGATTTTCTGTACAGTGAAATCTTTACCCGCTTTGGGGTACCAAAGGAAGTAGTTACCGATGGGGGACTGCAATTCATCTCACACCAATTTGAATCCTTGCTCCGGAAGTATCATGTGCAGCATAGGATAGTTTCACCTTACCACCCCCAGGCCAATGGTCAGGTGGAAAGTACTAATAAAGTTATTGAAGCAATCCTTACTAAAACAGTTAAAAGCCATCGAAAGGATTGGGCTGACAGGCTTCCAGAAGCACTGTGGGCATATCGCACAACTTGGCGCAACACCACAGGGTTTTCTCCCTATGATCTGGTGTATGGAAAGAGTGCCATCTTTCCAATTGAGTTTGAGATCAAAACCCTGAAAACAGCCACATAAATGAGTCTGGATGTAACAGAAGCCCAGAGGAGAAGATTGAATCAATTAAATGAATTAGATGAGAAACGGTTAGCTGCAGTAGATCAGACTGTGTTGCTGCAGCAGCAGAGATCCAACTGGCATGACCGATTTATTAAAAAGAAAATTTTCTGTGAGGGAGACTGGGTGCTATTATACGACTCCAGATTCAAGAAGGATTTTAAGGGTAAATTACGTACAAGATGGCTGGGTCCATATTTGGTCGACAGGGTATTTGACAACGGCATTGTTCGCCTGGTGACCATTGATGAAAACCGTATACCATTACTTGCTAATGGCCACAGACTGCGACTGTATCGTAAGCCTATCTCGAAAGATGCATTCATTTCGCAAATTGCCGTGGATCCTGATTATCAACTGGCACCAGAGCAGGAATTTCTCTCTGCCTTTGCCAATCCTTAAACTGGAAATCGTATTTTAGATTGCTGTACATAAATAATTTCCTGCTGTAGCGTATAATTGTTGTTGTTGTTTTTTTTTTTTTTTCCTCTTTGCGTTTGATCTTTTCGTTTGCTGTTATTTTTCAAAAAATTTCAGGGAAGCGCCAGGAGAACGACCAGATTGGGCCCGTCAAGCGAGAGTCTCCCTGTGCCGCCCTGTGTTGTATTTCCATTTTGCCTTAAAAAAAATAAAAAATTTCGGCAGCTGCAACATCTTTTCCGGCAGCTGCAATATCTTTTCCGACAATCGCGATATCATTTCCCATCAACCGCAAAATCGTTGTCCTCGCAGCCGCAAATCCTTTTTCCTGGCAGCTGCAACATCGGCAGCTGCAACATCATTTTCGGCAGCTGCAACACAATGTCCCAGCGGCCGCCACCTCATTTCCCAGCGGCTGCCACATCATTTCCCAGCGGCCGTAATATCCTTTTTCCCGGCTGCCGTGAATCTTTTCTGACAGCTGCAACATCTTTTTCGGCAGCTGCAACATCATGTCCCAGCAGCCGCCACCTCATTTCCCAGCGGCTGCCACATCATTTCCCAGCGGCCGTAATATCCTTTTTCCCGGCTGCCGTGAATCTTTTCTGACAGCTGCAACATCTTTTTTGGCAGCTGCAACATCATGTCCCAGCAGCCGCCACCTCATTTTCCAGCGGCTGCCACATCATTTCCCAGCGGCCATAATATCCTTTTTCCCGGCTGCCGTGAGTCTTTTCTGACAGCTGCAACATCTTTTTTGGCAGCTGCAACATCATGTCCCAGCGGCCGCCACCTCATTTTCCAGTGGCTGCCACATCATTTTCCAGCGGTCGTAATATCCTTTTCAGCAACCGTGAACTGTTTCCTAAGCAGCTGCAATATTGTTTTTCCGACAGACGTAAAACCTCTTTCCCGGCTGCCGTGAATCTTTTCCAGCGGCTGCAATATCGACGGCTGCAACATATTTCTTGGCAAACTGCGACATATTTCCCGCCGACGTAAAACTTTTCCGTGACAGCTGTAATTTTGCCCGCCGCCGTAAAACTTTTCCATGACAGCCGTAATTTTTCCCGATGCCGTAAATTCTTTTCCCGGCTGCCGTGAATCATTTTCCGATGGTTGCAACTTCTTTCCCGGCGGTTGCAACTTCTTTCCTGGTGGCTGCAACATCTTTTTCGTCGGTCGAGATATCATTTTTGGCAACTTGCAGTGGTAACTCCTGTGTTAACGGAGGAATTGCTCCAAACCTGCTAAATCATGGTGCCGATTCACCTCAGTCGAGCCGGCGAACTCGTCATTCCGACCCCGAGGATGCGATGGTTTGTGTTTCACCGGAGGAAGAAATTATTGCCTTATCCGAGTCATCATGATCACACTTCTGACTGTGCACGAGTTCGCCTCCGCAACATCACCAATTGCACGCTCCACCATTCTCCGCAAGCTATCCGACGCACAGTCTTATGAGGTATGGCTTTCATTTATCACGTGATTAAGTATTGATATCATTTAAACAATATCAGTCGTACCTTCACTCGTACCACCATTACACTTGATTAAACCTTTCCCTCGTACGACGTAAACACTAATAACTGCCACCTTACCTAATTCGGCATGGAAATTTCGAACGTTTTTCTGTGCTCAACTTTCCAAATTTGCTCATTCTCTCAACGTCTCCGCTCAGCGATTCGTGCATCCTCTGTGCTGCAACTTCCATTTTGGGATCCTGTAATCTGTGGGATAGCAACTTCAGCTTGCAGCCAGGATCATGGGGATTCCAGTTCGTCATGAACCTTTCAATACACAGGAACTCAGGAGAAATCTTCAAGTTCTTTCCATCTTTCAAGCTGTCGGCTGGCTCAAATTTTTTGAGCGACTAGATAGATTCGATCGGGACGCAGCCCTGCAATTTGCTTTGAATCTTACCAAAACTCACTCCACGGTGTGGGGGCTGCGCATAGAAGTCTCTGAAACCATTATATCCGAAGTTACAACCATCCCGATGGTGGGAAAACCATGGTTTAACCGACGAGTCCCTGCAACGACTGCACGGGAAGCATTTCTACTGGAGGGGGAGCAAGTTGAATCATCCAGAAGAGGGATCGCACTAAACTCACTGTCGCGGCCATGGGACCAAGTTGCTGTCTTTCTCAAGAAGTACATTACCTGTGAAGGTAGATATCAAACTGTGTATAACTCTGAACTCCCTTTACTTTCTCATCTTCCCCATGGCATTTTATTAAACATTCCATATTATTTACTGCATGACTTGCGTCATATGGCGGCATTTGTTCAGTCTGCTAAGCACCCACTTTCCTCTCTCACCCACCATGGCCTTATCAAATTAATCATTGTAAGAACCCTTGCCCAACATCATATAACTTGGGAACAATTCATAACCCGACCTCAGCAACCCGTTCCCTTGCGGGTCGTCCCATTACAGCAAATACAGGTTCCACCACAACAGGAGGACCGGAGTTCCTCCATTGAAGTTGGGGGGGGGGGGGATGAAATGGAAGAAGAACAGCAATCGGGGGCACAAGCTGGGCCATCTGGGGGGGATGAGACTATATTAGAGGAAGAACAACCAGGGGCACAATCAGAGCCATTTGGGGGAGATGAACCTCTGGCACAAGCAGAGCCAGTCGGGGGGGATGAAACTGCATTTGAAGAAGAGCAATTGGAGGCACAAACAGAGCCATTGGGAGATGGTGTAGATAAAACCTTTGTGGAAGACCCAGATAACAGGGCAGCTCCGACAGCAGAAGGTGAAATTGGAGAAGCATCAAATGCTGCGACAATGGAACCTAAAGATGACAGAGCCAGGGCAATGGAAGAAAACATTGAGCTGGTAACCATTGAATCCTCACCTGAGTGGGAAGGAGGAGCTTTAATTGAAGAAGAACAGCAAGAGAGGCAAGAAAACATTCCTTCGACCTCAGCTGTGATTCCCTATGTACCAGCTCCACAGAAGAAAACACCACAAAAGAAAAGAAAAAGATCCACCAATGAATTTAACCTAATATCACCAATCAGAAAGAAAAGAACTCGATCAGCTACAGCAGCAGAGGCAGCCAGGAAAAGATGGGCAACCCTAGAGGCACAGGTTGAGCCCCCAATCCTTGTACCAAGACCAATGGATGCTCCACAAAGGCCAGTGGAGGAAGAACCCGAAATTGAAGGACTTCTGGCTGAGAACGCAATGTTGAAAGAGGACCTCCAAGTACTTAGAAGGGAGTTGGAAATCTGGAAGGAAACCTGCAGAAAACAGGGTGAAAGAAAAATGTATACATCGATAGAGGCTGTAGAACAACTGGAGGGATCAGATTCTACTGAAGCTGGGCAGGAGGATGAATGAATACTCTGTCCCACCTGTGGAAAAATCTTCAAGGAAGCAGGCCACAAAATTGTACTTAGCACTTACTTAGCACAACAGCCCGCGGCCACAATAGAGGAAGCAGCAGAAAAAGAAGGTGCTGCCACACAAGAACTAGCATCTTTGAACATCCTTGCTGAAGCTGCCACTTCCCAAGACACAGAGATTATAGAACAGATAGGAGAAGAACAGGGGATGGAGGACACTCTGGAGCTTAATAAGGACGATACTGTAACTCCAGAATGTTCCCATGATACAGAGATTATAGAGCAGAAGGGAGAAGAACCTAGAATGAAGGACACTCTGGAGGCCAATGAAGAATTCTATACTGTAACCCCAAAATGCTCCCATGACACAGAAATTTTAGAAGAAGAGCCAAAAAGGCAGGACATTGATGAACTGGAACAAGGTGATGTAACACAAGAACCAGAAAACCTGAGTATACTTGTCCAATCGGCCAAACAAATGGGAGAAAAACCTGGGACAGAGGATACTCTGGAATTTAATGATGAACTCTAGGTTGTAACCCCAGAGGACTCCCATGACACAGAGCTCATAGGAGAAGAGTTGCAACAACAGGAGGATGAAGAGGCAAGCCAGGGTGTTGCTACACAATAACCAACACCCTTGGAAGCTGCAGCCGGAACTCCTGAATTTCATTTAAAAGATAATCCTGGAGTGGATATCATTCCCGATACACGGTGGAGTGAAGATGAACAGGTACAGACACCATGCTCAGGTGACACTGAAATATTGGAGGAGGAGCTGCACAATGAGAAAGATATCCAATCTCAGCAGCAGAAGGACAAAGAAGACACTGTTACACAAGAACCAGTGTCTCTAAAAGCAATGATGGTAGCTGCTGAAGAGAGCCTAAAGGATGTTGCTGCCACACAAGAACCAGCAACTCTCTTATTAAACTTAGATGTGCTAGTAGACACTGCCCCACAAGAACCAGTGCTTCTACCTCCTAGAAATGTTATTGATTTAGATTCAGATTAAGGATTGCCTTCTAAGCCCTCCCCAGGCACAGCATGTAATGAGACTGCAGGAAGGCTCCAACTACACCAACTGCATTTCCAGACACCAGCAAGTAGCATTGGAAGGGGAACAGTGATGAAGGAAGATGTTGGGTTACTCACAGAGGCTTTTCAAAAGACAGATAAGGTGCCTGAGTTTCCTACAATTCTTCCTCTCTCCATGGATAGAGCTCAGTACAGGACTCAGATTCTGAATGATGCAGGTTGTTGCATGAGGACATGCAATAGGGTAGGTGGGGGGAGATGTTGAGCCCAGAATTGGCCCCTTCTAATCATCCTTGATCACCTTTCTTTTCCCTGTCCTACACCATTTATCATGCTAATCAGACCTGTTGTCCTCACTTTATTTCCCCAAATTACCAAGGTATGACTAATCATTGTTTTATCTTATTAATGCTTATGATTGTGATAATTAAGGTTGTTTATCTCTCAATTGTGCTAACATATTATGATTTATGAAGGTAGTTGAGATAAGTGGACTGCAGGAAGATGGGGTTGAACAAGTCTTGAAAGGTGTTCGCTGCTTAGAAAGGATCCTTGGGGCTCGGATCATCAAGTAAGGCACGTGGTTCTAATGCAACATTTTAAGACAGAGCTGTCAACAGGGTAGCTGTAACAAAATGCGCCATAATTGGAGATCTTTTAGTCGTTTGTTGCTCGAGTTAATCGTGATCTGGAAAGATCGCCACTCCTGGGCTAATCCACAGCTTCCTCATATCTTTCTATATCCTTACTATGCCATGTTTGTAACAATTTGTACTATTTAGGGCACCTGAAGATCAGAGATCTTCATGGTTGCCCGATTATAGGATTAGATGTTATGATTTGTATGTATAAATATGGGGAGCTACCTCGACTCAGGGGGTTGAACAACAGATAATTAATTCATTGTATTAGCAGCTGAGGCAAACTGTGTAATCAATCTTCTGTTAATATAAGGAGTTACCCTTGATTTAAAGGAACTTGCGTTGTTCAGCCAGCATCTCTGTGTGAAGATTGGGCCCGTCTTCCACAGAGATTGCTGAGTTAAATAGGATTCTGAATTCATTGTTGTGTGATGCTTTGTTCATGATATTTCTTTTGTACGCAGCAGTGGTAATTATGGTGTGGATTTCCAGTACAATTAATATTAGGTTTCCTTGAAATTGGCAAGTAATACAGAGTGACAGTCAACTGAGTAGAGACTTTATGCAATTCGTGTGACAATTGTACACAACCTTGTTCATCTTGCAGTTAAGTTGTGATCCCATGAGCCCTTGCAATTTATCTTTCCTGTTATGATTGTTGATTTCCATTCTGCAATTCAAATTCTTAGAGCAGTTGACTCAATCCCTTGCTATTGGATTTCTAGATTAATGTTCAGTTTATGTCTTATGATTTTCAAGAGTGATTAGATCAAAGAGGTGATTGTTCTAGAATATGAATGAGATTTCTTTCCTGCAATTGTTGATTAGATCTTATATCAGTTCTTATTGATGCATGGTAGAGAGGAATTGAAGTTGTAGCAATTAGAAGGCAATTGGGACTGCATAGATTCTTGGGATGAACATGGATGATAGAAGATAAAAGTATTCAATTCTAATGGTTTGGTGTTTAAGCATAGATTGTGCACTTATCCTTTGAAATAAAAAGACTTTCTTGGGTTGACAATAAATCTCGTATGCTCTGTGTGTATTGGTGATAATCTAACTGCATATAGAGTGCTCGACATAAATCATCCCAAGAACATTAGGCTTCCCATGGATTCGAAATTGCAAGAAGAGGATGCCACGTGACACATAAATTCTAGCTTGTGTGGGTCCCACTTCCTCCATGTGTCTTCATGATCAAATGCCACTTTGATTTTCACCTGTATATATTTATTTTTCTCCTTTATTACATATTTATGCCATCATAATGTTCCAACATCATTTATTATCCCCATTATTCCAAATCCCAAAGCTTCCACCCCAAACCTAGGAAACTAATAATTTTCCTCCTTGACAATTGTTTGACCTTTAGCATCAATTTGACAAACTCTAATGAATAGTGCCAATTTTCTTAGGCCATTGTGACCCAATGCCAAATTTGGGACATGACAAATCCTCCCTTCCCAATATTGCTTGTCCTCAAGCAATTTCAAACATGGGTGTTGAAGAACCCGCTTTCTGTATAATTCTTTGAAGTTGCCATTGAATTGCCCAACCTTGAGTCTTTGAGTTTCCATTAAGATTTTAGAGAGGAACCACCTTGCTTGTTGTTGCACTACTTTGATAAAAAATTACTTTATTAAGTGAGAAATCCATCTCCCATACTGCTTGTTTCCCCCCCAAAAAAATGAAACCAATGAGACAAAAATTATTCCAGGATCCCATTGCTTGTATTGCAACCCATACCATCGGATAAGAGGATTCCTGGATCCCATTTTCTTGTATGCATTCTTCCAAACATCATGAGTACAAAATATATACCATCAAAGTACATAACAGCATAATGAAAATGTACATCAAGGAGATGCTTCATCAAAGAGTCATGAAAGTGCTTATACCTCCAAGCAAGTAGACCACCATTTTCCAGGTGCATACAATCTTCAAGTGTCCAATCAAATCTGCTTCAATGACATAGGTGAGGATCCCATGTCCAATAATACTGCTCCAAAAGGATGTGATATGCATCAAAATAGTCAGCCATGTATTCTTTCATCCAAGAAGTGAATGAAGAATGTCCACTAAAATCTGAACCGAATAATGAGCAGAAAAAACAAGGAGACTTCAAAGGACTCAAAGAAGTCTCACCCATACATCCATGAATGTGAGAATCATAAAGATATAACAAAGTATGTGGCTGCCAACAAAAATATTCTTCAAGCATAAATCTATTCACCCTGGTTTTGGATGAAGTTCCTCCAACATCAAATGAACCAAGTGTTGAGCAAGAAAAACCATGAGTCTTCAAGTGACTCGAATGCATATCATAGGTGCATCCATGTAGATGTGCATCATCATAAAGTAACAAAGGATGCTGCTGCAAATGTGAATAAGAATGTGCTCCAACCATGTCATCATAAAAAGTAAATCTAGGAGTTCCATACTCCTCATGTGGCACCATAAAAAAAAATCCTTTCACCCATACTTCATTGAGATTAATGCTGCAAAACATGGAATTGTAGGGTGTAGGAGAATGAACTAACTCACCCAAATGATCAAAAAGTGCAGAAGTTTCATCACAGGAAGGATCCATATGGGTAGTACCATGCAGCTCCTTCAAAGGTGTGAAACCTTTGTCATAGATTGGTTCCAATGTAGATGACTCATGCTCTTCTTTAAAAATTGCATAACCTTCATCAAAAGACAATTCAAGTTCCTCTTCCACCACATCAAGTGTTTGGATCTCTAAATGATCTTCAATATTTTCAATAGAATCTTCTTCATGCTCATGTGATGTCTCTTCATCTTTTTCAGAGTCACTTGGGAGTGAATTTCGATCCTCTTCATGTACTAATTCTTCTACTTCACCTATTTCAGAGCTAGGTGGTTCATGGGTCTCCTCATTTTTCTCCTTCAAGCAAACTGATGCATTTTTCCCCTTGGTTTTCTTAAAATCAATAATTTTTCTCGCAAGTTCGATACTCAACAATTTGAATCCTTCCTTAAGTTGCTTGGTCATATCTTCAACGATTGTTTTCATTATTTTTATATTCTCCTCACCATCATATGAGGTTCCCTTTTCAGCCCTAGTCATAGTTTCCTCAAAAAATTTGCTCTTCTTCTCCTATTTTTGTTTTTCCTCTTCAACAAAAGCACTTTTGGTTCCAATATATAATGGTGGTACCTGACTTCTTGTCCTCATGAATATCAGACCACATTAGGTTCCGAGATCATGCTCTGATACCACTGTAATGTCCCTTGTTAGGAATTTTATTAAAATGGCCATTTTTCACTTTTTCCCTAGTTAGACCTTTGACTAGTTTTGAGCTCTAGGTCCCCAAAGTGCTCCAATTACTCCCAAATCTTCTGAGAAGGTATATGGATTATGTTAGAACATAAATATGTGTTTCAGGGATGCTTTTGGACCTTTAGAATACTTCTGCAAATCCTCTTTCAATTCTGGCCAATGTAGGGAACTTTACTAGTAATTTCCCTTCGACTAGTATTGGTCTCTAGGTCTCAAATTGACTCCAAATGCCTTCAAATTTTCAAGGAAGGTGTATGAATTATATTAGGACTTGAATATTATGTTCAGGGATTATATATGGCCACCAAAAGACCTCCAAAAACTCTCTTAAGATTCTAGACCAAGTATGCAATTTTACTAGTAATTTGAGGTTCAAATCCCCCTGGGGTAAGTACTGAAAATGGCTTCCCAAATGCCTCCAAACCCACTCAAATTTATGAATAGAGGTAGGGTATGTCTCAAGGATGTTATTAAGGTCCCAAATGCACCATTAATTAGTTATTAATTCTGTTCCAAACCTCTCCCAAACAACAACAAAAATCACTAGTTCGACCCTTGGGGAAATGGCACCAAATCTTCTCCAAATGTAAATAAACTGAGTAAAATGACTTCAAATGCTTGAGCACTGAACATGAAACTTGTATAATACATAAATAAAATTCCATTCATCAATAAACCATCAGTATTTTACTTATCCATTCGAATCCATCAACATTACATTGGTTCACAACAAGGTAGTGGGGAAATGGCATTATTCTTTCATTAAAAATGAGATTTATACATTTCTACTTGGAATTTCGACCTGAAAATTTTTGTAGATGAAGAACGGAGTATTTAATTCATATTAAAAAATAAATGGGGCATTAGAAGCTCCCCCAAATAGTATAATAGCTCACCAAAAACGCCCTCCCTCAAGGATCAAGAATATGCCATCAAAACTGGAAATGGTTGAAGGAGTGAGCTGCAATAGAAGAAACCATGAGCTGCCCTGTAGCTTACACCTACAAATAAATACTCCATTACAGCTCCAAATGAAAGGTTTGAATGGCATTTCCAATTACCAACTTGGATGGGAATCTTTCACCCTCGAAATTGGCTAAGGTAAGAAACTAGTCATCCACTAGCTCTCCCTCTTCACAAATGCAATTGCAAATTCTACAAATGATCAAAAGCTGGTTTCATTCTTTGTTATTGACATTTATAAAGTTTTAATGTCCTCCATGGTTCGAATTCCTTCCAAGAGACTCATGCCAACTCAAGTTGGGAAGAGATTCCAAAAAATGCCACTTGTACAACAATTCATAGTCTCCCACTTCCACCAAATCACATGTGGAGGCATCTTACCTGCCCTAACACCCTTGAGCGCCCTCTTGGAGTCTATTTTTAGCCCTGACATGTCATATATGTCATATGTCAGCCTTCAGGTCTAATTTGTGTCATAGGTGTCATAGCATCTTTATCATTGTTGTCATAGAGCTAGGGAATCTAGCCCAACTGTCTCACTAGCTCCAAATTGCCTCTTCCTCTTCCATGGGAATTACTCTTCCTCTATATTTCAACCTCATTGTCTCATGACAAGTATTATTGACCTTATAACTCATCCCAAGAACATTAGGCTTCCCATGGATTCGAAATTGCAAGAAGAGGATGCCACGTGGCACATAAATTCTAGCTTGTGTGGGTCCCACTTCCTCCATGTGTCTTCATGATCAAATGCCACTTTGATTTTCACTTGTATATATTTATTTATCTCCTTTATTAAATATTTATTCCATCCTAATGTTCCAACATCATTTATTATCCCCATTATTCCAAATCCCAAAGCTTCCACCCCAAACTTAGGAAACTAGTAATTTTCCTCCTTGGCAATTATTTGACCTTTAGCATCAATTTGACAAACTCTAATGAATAGAGCCAATTTGCTTAGGCCATTGTGACCCAATGCCAAATTTGGGACATGACAGAGCTACAACTCGAAGCATTATTTAATTCAAGTGATATTTACATTCAAGGAAGAGATTTGAGCCATTTTCCCCACAGCATTTGCATAGTGATTTTCGAATGATATTGCACTTGTTTTATATCACAGTTTGCTGAGTTATTTATCATGTTGTGAGATGCATATTAATTTACCTCGATGGCCCAAATTATGTGTGCATACCTCTGAAGTGTTACTATGTTATGAAGAAATTCGAGACTCCTTTCCCACCAATTTCACCTCAAAAACTAGACTCTAGAAGTTGTTGTTCATTAGGATGCCTATTCGACCCTAAAACCAAATATAATGACGCACATATATTGTTCCTAATGTCCTAGAGCCAAGTCTCAAACCAAGAATTAGTAAAGTTCGTATAGTGTTTGGAAGAGCATCTAATGGCAGACCTAGGGGGGATCTCCACTTTTCAAATTAACTAGTTTTGTTCTGAAACTTCTTCCCATGCAATTTTCAGACCATGGATGGGTATATCAGTTGTTTGGATGTCCGATAGGTGTGTTAATATGTCCTATTCCCCATCAAGACATTCCTCCCCAAATTCAAAATCATTTGAGGTGTTTGGAACCAGTTGTAAACAAAACCCTAGAGTCAAAACAAGGTGAATCCAAGGACTTTCCTTTGAAGGGAAAATACAATTCTAGATGGCGTTGTTGGTATGGAAGTGTGTGATTATTTGTGTCCATCTAGTCACTTCTATTTTCCCCTCTTTGTCTTGTAGTTTCCTTTGGTTGGTCGCATGGGCAATGACTTCGGTGCTTGGGAAATGTGGGTTTCGCTGTCCGAAATCATTGTCCCCTGTGATTTTTGTGTTACCAGTGTTTTTTTGGGGCCCACCATTATTGTTTTCTCCTTGGATTATTCGAGGTCTGCTTGGAAGTGACAAGTTTTTCCTGTGGTTTTCCAGTTGTCAGATGGGATCGACTTTCAATGTCGTTGGCTCTAAGGTTTCGGGTCTTCCTCTTTCGTCTCGAGAAGATTCACTTGACATTACTCCTATTTCCTCTGACCCCTTACTTTATGAATTGGGTGTTTTTGAATCCCCTTTTCTAGTGTGGGTTTAAATTTTTATGAAGGTTTTGAACAAGACATGCTACCTAGAGGTGGTGGAGATGCTTCTTGTAGCCAGGGTGAAAGGGATCGACTACACAAAGCATAGAAAGCCCATAAGCTAAGCGTTGATGCTATTGATATGACTGTTGGGAAGGATATCCAGTTCGGGAAGGTTTTGAGCCTTTTTGCTCGTGCTATTGTTGGGAAGGTGTGCTATTCGAACGTCAATGACTCGTCTCTTTTGGCTTGGGTCAATGAAAACTGCAAACCCTTGCTTAAATATTGTCCTCGGGTTCACATGTTGGTTAATAATTGGATAGTGTTTCATTTCCTCGATGAGGCTCATGTATCCCAAATCCTGACCCATCCTTGGGTTATCAACCATGGCTCTTTATGCCTTAAGCGATGGCATTCAAAGTTGAATCCTATTCTGGAGAAGATACATACGAACCACTTTTGGGTTTTTCTTAAAGGTTTCCCTTTGGAGCTATGGTCTCGAGAGATCTTTGAGAACCTTGCTATTAGGCTTGGGTGGTTTATCTATTTTGATTACAAGTCACTATTTCATGAGGATAAATGAACATCGTGGGTCTTAATGGAGATGGATCTGGAGTTAGTCTTGTTGGAGGACAAAACTATTCATTAGGGCTCTAAGGCATTTAAGCAACCCCTCGACTATTGGTGCATCCCCATTCGATGCCATGCCTGTGGGGTTGCAGGTCATCTGAAGGATCATTGTGATGCAGGCAGGACTAGGAAGGTTTTAAGGAACATTCAGCTAGATGGTGGAAGGGTCGAGGCCATTGGGGACCAGGGTCCTTCTCAATTGATGGTTGTAGGCAACAACCCTAACATTCCTCTTATTTCAGTTGGCTCGAGATTCTTCTATGATAAGTTAAAATCACTTTTCCCTGATTTTTGTGCTTCTTTGTCAAAGTTTGAACTCTTATTATTGGAGGAGGTTGATAAATTCCCCTCGGGGGAATTGAGGGTTCCTTTTGGTCCTTCTGGTCCTTCGGGTTCTAGGTCTGTTCCTATGAAGTACGGTATCCTTTTGGGTTCTGATGGGATTACTTATGCTAACCCGGTGGAACTCAGCTCAGAAGCCTCTCTTTCTCTGACAGGGCTTACTTTGGTTCCTGAATCCCTATTACTTAGTGATGAACTTACCATTTTAGACTCTATTGGTCTTTCGAGGGCTCAGGAAATTCTGGATGAGCCGCCTATTCGGAACTCTACCCCTATCCAAGATTTGTGGTTGGGTTTTATTCAAGAGCCTCTCAATGTCTACAATGTGGATTTGGAGAATCGATACTCTAATGCTATCAATAAGTCTAATGTCACCATTAGGAAAAAGGATGGGGGTCAGAGGCACAAAGACATGGCTAGGTATTTGACGGGTGATACTGAGAAGACTGAACTTATTGTTATTGTAGATCAGTCTCTTCATGAATATCTCTTGGACTCACATAATATCCTTTCTGATACCTTCGGGACTCTTAGAGCAGTGGCCTCGCTGGTGGTCACCTAATGATTATGTTATCCCTTAATGTGAGAGGGGTTGTGGGCACCCAAAAATTTCTTTCCCTTAAGAGATTGGTGGAAGTTGTTTCGCCAGATGTTATTCTTCTACAGGAGATGATGGTTCTTGGTTCTAAGGCTAGAGACCTTCTTTGGAGTCTTCTCCCCTTTTGGGAATGTTGTATTATTGACGTTGAAGGTCTTTTGGGTGGTCTTTTATTGTCCTGGAATCCACATAGCTCACAACTTAGTCCATACCGAACTTGTGGTGGTATTCTCTTGGTTAGTAAAAGTAGAGAATTAGATTCCCCTATTCATCTTCTTAAGTGTTATGGTCAATATGTGTAGAGAAAACCTTTTTGACTGAGTTGGCCTGTTGTGGTTTACTTGATATTCCTTCCCTTGTTATGGATGGTGATCTTAATTTTATAATGGCTGCTTGTGAATACTGGGGTGCTAGGGTCAGGATGGACCCTTTATCTTCTTGGTTTCTTAATTTATTGGGTAGTCATTTGCTTGTTGATGTGATGCCCAAACCTCTTGCCCCTAGTCGGTGCAATGGGAGGAAAGGAATCGATTCTATTGCCAAAAGGCTAGACCAGATTGTTTTCCATGAAGAGTTTTTTTGCTCGGTGGATAGGTGCACTTCTTTGATTGAATTGGTGGCCATCTCTGACAATATTTAAAAGGATTAACATGTATCCTTTTAAATATTGTCCAGTGTGGTTGAAGGATTTGGAATTCATTTCATTGGTTCAAAATCACTGGATATCTTTCTATGGCAGGGGTAATTTCTCGACAATGACAAGTTTCCCAGGTTTCCTTATATCTCTCAAGGAGGTGGTTGTCCCCTATATTAGATTCAAAATGAAGGCCCAACGGGAAGAGATGGTTCGTATTGAAGGTTTGATTAATGATTTATACTCTTCTTCGATGTCTGACTTCATGGATAATCAGGAGGTGGCGTACATAAAATACTTGAAACGTGAAAAAGAATAAATTTTGCTAGCTCAAGAAGATATCTCACGTTTGAAGAGTCATGATCTATGGATTGCACAAGGTAATCGTAACACTAGGTTCTTTCATACCTTTGCAAATCAGAGGTGGGATCACAAAGCTACTTGGGTTATTGATGAACTTGGTGGTGATAAAATCACTTCTCAAACTGGTATTGAAAATGTTGCCTTCAAATACTTCAGTGAACTCTTCACAAATACTTTGGTTGATAATTTGGGGGCTCGGTTCAAGGTTTTGCAGTGCGTCCCTCGTATCTTCTCGGTGGAGGAATGTGATATGGTGGGAAGACCTGTTACCAGCTCAGAGATTGAGGGTATATTGAAGAAGATGGCCAAGGACAAGAGTCCTGGGCTGGATGGGTGGACCGTTGAGTTTTACCTTTAGTTCTTTGACTTGGTTGGTCCATAACTTGTTAGATCTGTGGAAGATTCCCGTATTTCTGGAAGGGTGTCAGATGGGGTTAATGCCACTTTTTTAGCTCTTATACCGAATGTCTCAAACCCTTCTTCGTTTCAGGATTTTCGTCCTATATCGCTTTGTAATCTACTGTATAAAATTATTGCTAAGTTCCTCACTAATAGATCGAAGGATGGTTTATCGAGGGGTATTTCTAAGGAACAGTTTGGATTTCTTCATCAACGATAGATTTTTCAACACAATTGGAGTGGCCCAAGAGACTGTGCACTCTGCTTAAATTCATCGCTGCAATTCCTTAGTAGTGAAATTTGACTTGGTGAAAGCCTATGACAACGGATACTGGTCTTTTCTCCGTCTCCTTTTGTTCAATGCAGGATTGAATATCAAGGTCACTCAGTGGATAATGGGATGTGTGTATTAAGATAATTAATACTCCATCCTTGTCCTACTTATCATTATTTACTTTTTCCTAGTAGTTGATGATTTCATTTCCCCCTAGTGGTGTGCAGATGTCATCTAGGACCCATTAATGACCTAATGCGCCCTACATGCATGATTTTAGGCCCACCAGAGTTATTTCCCTACATTTTAGGAGCCAACTTTGTGTTCTAGTTTAGTCCACCTGAGTTCCTGAACTCTACTAGGGTTTTTAGCTCTAATCACCATTGATTGTGATCTAATGCACCCTTTTTCACCTACTTTGCATGCAGAACTTGCTAATGCACCCTCCTTGGTCAGTTAACTGACTGTGTCTTCAGTTAACTGAGTTTTGGTTAAGTTGAGTTGAGTTTGGGTCTTCCAGAGCACTCTAGTGGTGACAATTCTTATGCTAAACAGTTCGAGACTTGAATTCTCCTACGATATTCAAATTCTCTCTATTGTAACATATTTGTGGACTATACTGATTAATGGATAATGTTACACATTTATGCTTCCATCTAAGTTCCAATGCATGATCAATTTTATTGCTCTTTTCACTGCAATTTTCACTATAATTCATCTTTTATGCTCATTCTTTCACTGCGAGGTATTATTAGCTCTATGATCTGCTGTGACTTAGAATTTCACAGTGTGTCATCGACCAACTTTGCCATACTTGTCAATTGTCTCCCTACTACATTTTTCAAAAGCTCCCGTGGTCTTCGCCAGGGATGCCTGCTCTCGCCACTAATATTTCTCTTGGTTATTGAAGGACTGAGCAGATTGATTCTCAGGGCTAAATTTGAAGGTAAATTATCAGGTATTAAAATATCCAATAAACATTACATCACTCATCTTCTCTTCATCGATGATGTATTATTATTCGACATTGGCATTTTGTCAGAATGGTCACACTTTAAAGAGATTTTGGACTGCTTTTGTTTAGCCTCGGGCATGGAGGTTAACACTCCTAAGTCATGCATTTATCATATTAATTTAGAGGAGAATTTTCGCTCTCAGGTTCACTCCTTGTTCCCTTTTGTCTTTTAGAATCTTGATGAAGGTATGAAATACCTTGGATTTTATCTTAAACCTAATGACTACCTAAATTTGATTGGCTCTAGTTGGTTAAGATGGTAGAGAAAAAATTTAACACTTGGTATTATCGCAAATTTTCTCTAGGGGGCCCAACTTACTCTTCTAAATTATGTATTGAACAATCTTCCCATTTACTGGCTTACTTTGGCTAAAGTGCCTTCCAACATTCTCTCTCAGATTCATAAACCTTTCTTCATCTTTCTCTAGTCTACATCACAGGGCAAGCATGGTTACCATCTTGCGGCCTGGGACAAATTGGCCTTTCCCAAATCGTCTGGCGATTGGGGTAAAAGGAATATTTATTGGATCGACATGACTCTGCACTTGAAAAGTATTTGGAGCGGTTTATCTCATTTTAGTCTATGGGGGGATATCATCAGGAATAAATATTTAAAGAATCTTTCAGTTCCAGAATGGGTTAGGAATTCTCAGAAGAAATATCCTACTATTTCTAATATGTGGAGTGGGATGATTGATACCTTCCCAATTTTAAATCGATGGTTGTCTTGATAGGTCGGGGAGGGGTTCTAGGTGAGGATTGGGACTGATCCTACTGTAGGTATTACACCTAATATGTATCTGTCTCAGTTCAATTTGCAGTCACTTCATACAAAAGGCTATTTCTTTCTTAATCACGCAAGAAACAATGCTTTTGAGTCAACAACAAATTATTGGCTATCCTCGTCGGACATTGGTCTTACTGCTCATGAAGCGATGGAATGGGATGGTTTTGTGTATGCGATTGGTCATTCTAGTATATTACTATAGGATATCTCTAACCGGATTATCTGGATGTGGAATGCTGCATCGGGGGAGGTGACTACCCGTTTGGCCTACAGTTCCATTGCGTCAATTTTCTCAGTTAATCATCAGAAGTGGTGGTATCGACATCTTTGGGAGTGGCCTGCTCCTACCAAGATTCTTTGTTTTACTTGGCCGACACTTTATAACATGATTCTTACAGGTGACAATTTTGTTAGGTTGGGCAGTATGGGGCCTACGGGCTATCCTTTATGTTATCTTTCTGCTGAAATTGTTGATCATTTATTGGTAATTTTTTTACTTGACCATTCAGTTTTGGGATGAGGTAATTAGCGTATTGAACATAATTGGATGCTGGAACTCTAACTCTTTAACTTCATGCCTTTATTAGTGGTTTCAAGTGAGGAAAGTTTCCTCGCCTTTCCTACTTATGTTCATTTGGGGACATTGGCGATACAAGAATATTATACTTTTTGAGGATACCAAGTTCAATTTCAAAGGTGCATGCAGATTCATATTAAGCTTCTTGTTAGGAACCTTTAAGAAACCAACTCCTTCGAAAGGTTTTTTTGCAGCCCCTCCTTTGGTATTTGGTCAGTCCCCTATCGGTTTTTTTCCCGGGGTGGAACAAAGGGGTTATTGTGGTGCTGGTATACTTATTCTCCTATCAAAATAACATTTTGTTGAGATATCTTTGGGTTGTGGCATTGATGGTAACACACAAGCATAACTACTTGCTCTATGGGGCCTATTAAATATCGCTCATTCATATACTTTAGCCTCTTTACAAGTTTTTGGGAACTCTTCTGCAATAATTGATTAGATCAATGGTTCTTGCTAGCTTCGGGTTTCCATACTTGAACATTGGAAAACAAGCGTTCTACTACTTCAACGACATTTCTCCTCGCTCCGTTATAATCACATCTTGAGAATCTATAATCAGCGAGTCGATCAACTTTCCAAAAAGGGTGTGGTTCTTGAAGAAGGCATGCTACACTCCATTAGGTATTTAGATGGAATTATGGTGGAGGAAAGTCTTTATAGGATCTACTAAGAACTTGTTTGTATAATTTCCTGTATCACATTTCCACTCCTGTGCATGTTTATATATGTATTTGATACGGGAGAAGTAGTTTTTTTGTAATGAACAGTTTAGTTGGGTATGATACGGGAGAATCTATAATCAGCGAGTCGATCAACTTTCCAAAAAGGGTGTGGTTCTTGAAGAAGGCATGCTACACTCCATTAGGTATTTAGATGGAATTATGGTGGAGGAAAGTCTTTATAGGATCTACTAAGAACTTGTTTGTATAATTTCCTGTATCACATTTCCACTCCTGTGCTTGTTTATATATGTATTTGATACGGGAGAAGTAGTTTTTTTGTAATGAACAGTTTAGTTGGGTATGATACGGGAGAATCTATAATCAGCGAGTCGATCAACTTTCCAAAAAGGGTGTGGTTCTTGAAGAAGGCATGCTACACTCCATTAGGTATTTAGATGGAATTATGGTGGAGGAAAGTCTTTATAGGATCTACTAAGAACTTGTTTGTATAATTTCCTGTATCACATTTCCACTCCTGTGCGTGTTTATATATGTATTTGATACAGTAGTTTTTTTGTAATGAACAGTTTAGTTGGGTGTGATAGGAAACATGAACTATAATATTGGGCCATTATTGGGATGTTATATTATGCTCTTGGCATTTTTTGACACTTTTGTAACTGTTATTTCAACAACAATGATCTCTATCAATGGGATAGGCTCTATATGTAGTTTCTCTGAATCAATCCCTGAATAGCAAGAAACTATTTTTTTGTTGGAAAAAAAAAACTTCAACCAATTCAACGAAGATATCACTCTTGACTCCATACCAAACACTCCCTTGTGGCCCCCAATGCTACTATCAAGAGCATAGTCCCGCCATTATTGTGCACACAAGGTTATAAAGTAACTAATGCAAACATCAATGTTGTCATTGCTTGATATAAACCATTTCATTGTAGCCATCAAGCTCATGCACATGTCAAATTGATTTGTTTAGAGTGTTTCTAGCAGAGTTCATGATTGAGTTTGATGTTTCAAAATACGGAGAGGGAAGTCAAAATGAAAACAAAAAAGCATTTGGGATTTAATATTATTCCACACAACAATGCAAAAGGACATTGAGTTTGACCTAAAGGTGTGCATTTTCATTTGAATAGGAGCACAAAGAAAACAAGGATTTGGGGTTCGAGCCTCGTGGATTACCCACTTATATACAAGCTACGAATGCCAGAGATAGTGCTATACTCGCGCACTCATAACCATAACTAGCATTGCAAGAGGTTAATCATAACTTTGCCTCTACGTGCCAAATATTAATTTGCAAAACGATAATACACAAAGCATACATGAAAATGAGCTCATACCTAGTAAATCAAAGGAATAATTGACTTGGTAACTAAGGGTTGGGATGCACAAAAGTCACCCTAGCTGCTAATCACTCAATACCATGCACCCACATGTAATGGAAATCATATACAGGTCATTCCATGTTCAAAGCATACCCTATCCTCAATGGTTGAGTTTGGTGTCAAATCCATGCCAGGTTCAACCTCCATTGCAAGTTGAGACCATATACATACACCCAAGTTGAAACACCTTCAACACTTGATGCATACACCCTTGCAAGCTCTGGGTTATTTGATAAAGTTTGGCCCTTGCTCACAAAGGTAATGAATTCACAGAAGGAGCACAAGAGGGTCAAAATCAACCAAACAAATCAAGCTTTCAAGTAAGCAATGAGAGTAGTGCATAGGGTGCTTTCAAATAGCATCCAAAACCATGTAAATATGCCAACATAGAACCATCCTCTTGGTCTCAAAACTCCATACCAAATTGAACGAGCTCAAGTAGAGATCCAAAGAAGAAAGTTAAAACGACTAGCTAAGTTATGTTGAGTGTCATTGAAACAAGGAGCTTGAATTCTACACTGTTGGATTGAGATCAAGGGCTATAAGAGCTCAATGCATTAAGCATGCACATCCACCATTCAAAGCATAGTGTTAATACATGGTACATTGAAGACAAATAACAACAATTACAAAGTGTTGAGTGCATTCACACTTTTGGCAAGATCTCATTATAGGTATGCAATCACCTCATAAAAAATTGCCGAGTCTATAGTTGACATGGATTGAACATTGGTAATGATTGAAGCTTGATCAAGACCTTAGGTCTTGACCCCTAGCCTTTTCCACATGTATATGCTTATAATCCTTTAAGCCTCGAGCTTAGAATCTCTTCACCATATATCTAGCATATAATACTTGTGTGCACACACAACCATTAAACTAAATCAAACCAACCATTTGTTTGTAGGTACCCAATATCAACATGTAAGTGGAGATGAAGGTCAACAAACCACAACAAACCAATAAACCATCTTCAACACTACCATGCAATATTATCACTACTCATGCATTAATGCTTAAAATATGTTTTGAAGTGCCCTGTATCAAATTGGGATAAAGTTATAACTATATGTAATCATCACCATCAACAATATGCTGCAACCATAGCATCATCACCAATTATAATCATAATCATAGTCACCATGCGAGAAGCATGGATAGACTGAAGTAAAGATGAACATATCATCACAATAAACAAGACTGGCATAGCCAAATACATCCTTATCAATAAGGATGAATCGAGATATCAAAAACTACGAATTAGTAATTATTTGCCATAGAGAAATAATTTGCATCTATTACAAAATAAATGAGTGATTCCATGATAAATACTATCATCCCCATATTATTTGGTTGACACATCAATAGCCTATCTAGGAAATAATTGCAAGACAATTTTACCAATGGGAAGATCAAATGATTTAGGCAGTTGTCCCTTTTAATTGAATCTAGGTTTAGGGACTTGTCACATAACCTTGCAATCATATATATGTTGACAAAAATGGGTTAACAATTTCTATCTTGTATGAACTAATTATAAATAATCAATTACGCAACTCCCATTTACGTGCATAAATAACTATAGGCATAAGAATTAATGAAGTGATACACAAAGAACTTCATATTGTTTTCAACAAACTTCATAGTGTTTTTAATGAGACTTAAGACAAAAAAAGGAAAGCCACCGAGGGAAGGTTATGTCAATGGAACATATGGACCTCGAAGTATAACTGAAAGATAAAAGGCCACAAGAAAGAGGGTTAGTAATCCACCCATTGTTCTCTTTGGTGTCCCCTTCCCGCACTTATAAAATATGCTACTTTATATAAGATAACTCAATATGGATTACAAATTGCAAATATAAATTGTTCTTTCATTTCATGGTACTAAATTCAAAGGATTACAAAGTATTGTATTTTTCAAATGTTCTATAAAGATATTTTTTTTATAGAATAAGTTATTTAGTGGACAAATTCAACTTCTTTTTAGTTAAAATTCTTCTTAAAATCCAATATTTTTGTTGTCAAAAGTTATAATTGCACGTAATTGATACAATTTTTCACCATAAAACTTTAGTCTTACAAGTTATTGCCCAACCCATTTTAAAATGATCCAAATCATCCAATAAAAATAAATAAATCAAAACTTAACTCTACCTAACCTCACATAGAAAAAGATTGAAACTATCGAGGACCTCTTATGATAAGTTGAAGTATTGACATTGATATGAACATTGCCTCTTAAGATAAATTGAATTAGTAACATAAGGAGAAGAGAGAATTTGAATTTAGACGAAGAAGATGAAGAAGAATGATCAAATATCTCTGCAAAGAAGACAAAACAAATTGCATTAAATATCATAGAAGAATTCCCAAGAAGAACGCACGAGGTTAAAGAGATAGAAGAAAAGAATCATAGTCCTAAATAGAAATTTTGGCATAGTCGAAAAAGTGATAGCATTGAGTGTTGAAGATCTTGTAGAAGGTCGTTTGTTAGAAAAAGAGATTGTGATGATTGAGCAGGTTACTCATATGTTTACCTACAAAGACAAGGAAGTAGAAGTGAAGTGATTGAATAAATACAATTACCAAAATTTCCTTTAGGAACCCATGTTTCCCTTAAATTAATTAAGGATATTGTGATTAGAGGTATAGAACACAACAATGAAAAAAATGACCTTGAATGTCTTGACACTGTTGATGATACATGAATTGAACATGACTATGAAAGAATTTGAATGAAAGATGTAGTGGAAGATGGCCTAAAAGGAGATGTTGCAGAAAATGATTTCGAAGGTTATGTGAATGTTGACGATCAAGAAGATGACTCTGTCCCAGAAAGCAAAATTGTAAAGATCAATCAAACAAAAGTTAAAATCCAGGAAGAAATGGTAGAACATCTTTTGCAGCATTGGATTGAAGAAAATATTATCCTTGTGGTTGTTATGTGTAAAAACAAAGTTGTTAAATGTGATTGGGATTGTAATGCAAGATTGATGGAATACAAATTCAATGAAACTAATAGAATCGACGAGATCGGTGTTAGGAAGGAACGCGAGGATTTTGAGTGCAAAATCGTGGATATGATTTTAAAAATATAAAAGTGAAAGGATGATAACTCCAACCAGCTAGGGAAAGTAGGACAACCAGCCGGATGAGCGGGACATCCAATCAAATGAGTGAGACATATTACAATCGTGCAATTTTAATTGCAAATAAGAACAAGTGTGGAAGGACAACCATCTAGGCAACTCGGGACGACCACGATAGCTAGCCGGATGAGCCAAATAGATTACAAGCCTGTAATTTTAATTGCAAATAAAAACAAGTGTGGAAAGACAACCAACGAGACAAAGCAGGGTGAGTAGGACAACCAAGCAGGTGAAATTGGACAATCAGCAAGACAAATTACAATCATGTAAAACAATTTTTTTATAAACATAGACAAAAATAACATGAAACTTTGTCCTTTCATAGCGTCTCACACATTGTAAATCATAATAGATAAATATATTTTATTTAGAATTAATTAATTTTTTTCCAACTTTAATGTTAAACCTAAGGATACACATTTAATTTTTATTCAAAGCAATTTTGACTATCAAGCGATTACAATATATGCTGCTCGGGAGATATAAAAAAAAAAAATTGTCACTTAATCTGCTCGCGTTTGATTCTCATTGTTCAGGGCATTTTTATATGGACTTTGCTTGCGATCCCGACGAGTTTAGAAGTTTCGATCCAACTCCCACCAAAATTTAGATAGGTGGGTTTTGTGTATTGGAAAACTAAAATCAAAACGCACACATAGTATCAGTAACGGAGGCTAAAACAACGCGGCAAGACAAGTCCGAGTTACAGATACACAACTCATTTCTTTAACAATTATTCTGCACAATAAGAAGCAGTAGCTCCCCAGAAATACGAGCCTCATCGTCACAACGGTGGAGTAATCAGTCACTGGCATCAGCAGAGGGAGGATTTGCAGCAATTGTGTAAGTGCCCTTTTGAAACCTTTCTTCTTCTTTTAAAAGTTTTCAGTTAGATTTTGCACAAGTTATCACTATATCCATGGATGGAGAATATTTGAATAATCTGTAGTGAGAAGAAGTTATGTACACGACAATATTCTGCATATGTATGTGTTAGAGGTTTTAATGGTCAGCTGAAACCCAGCAGTCACTTCTGAAAAGTTACCCCAATTGTTAAATTTTTGATAGCCTTGCCTGGTGCAACCACGATGGGACCCTGATCCTAATAGACAAGTGTAACCATGTGAAAACTGATCACTTGGACAGTTTTATCGCTTCTGTCACTGCCCGTTGTCACTGTGGATTCAGCACTTTGTGTAGGTTTAATTAGGTTCTAGGTGTGATTAACTAGGCAGAGGTTTTGTAACCATTGAACTAGGGATTTTATTTTTATTTTTATAGCAAAACAGGTCTAATATTAACCTCGAATTTTTCACAAAGAAAACACAAAACTATATTTACAATCATAAGTATATCCTCTTAACCCTACTAGAGTATAAATAATTTCAGATTATGTGGAGCATCCGGTCTTTTAGCAATTTTAAAGAAGAAAGCCTTTGGCCAACAATTGTAGACATACCTCCGTCTTTCAGTTCTAAAAGAAAGACTGAATTGAACTGACCTCATTAGCAAAAAGAAATTTGCAGTTAACTTCCAAACCCAAGTGGTGGTCCTTGCAAGCAAATGGGTGACATCTACGGTGGAAGGGATTGTCGCTTCGTAGGTCTTAGTGCTTCCTTGAATTCAATAGTCTCATAATATTGGAGGGATTAAAGGCCTTTTCAGCTTCGTGACATTATTGGCAATGTGAAGGCCTTTGTGATATTGGGTTCGGTTCCACTAAAGAGGGTGTGGGCGACTTGGTAAATAGTCTTTGGGTTTCTCCGTTGGTAGTTTGAGGGTGCTTATGATGCTTATGATGCTTAGGATCTAGCCTCTCGACTAATTTAGACTTTCCAGTTGTTTGGATGTGGGTTCTCTCCAAGGTATGCCTGTAAAAGGTTGGCTTAGAAAGGCTTGGTTTTTTGGAAGGCCTTATGGAATTCAAACACTTGGCAATGGCACACATGTAGGACTCTTAATTGTGCTCAAATATTTTTGGTGTGGCAAGGATGTCCTAGAGAGTCTTTTTTGTAGAATTCCAGAGCATTGTTTATGTAAAATGCAGATATAGGGGGAAGGTCTTATCTGGAGGGACTAGAGATGGTGAAGTGGAAATGCTATTTATATCTATGATGCAAAGGATATTTATGAGTTGGTGCTAGACTCCTTTGACATAGGGCTCCACTTTGGTAAAAGGTTTGGACTCAGAGATTCGATGGAGAGACAGTTGCAATGGTGTCAATTCATTTGGAAGGCTTGTGCCTCCTTTAAACATAAAGTTTGGGGTTGGTTATTGCTTCATCACAAGTTAGTTGTCAAGAGTAGGTTGCACAAAGTTGACATTACTAGTTCACCCTGTCTAGTGTGCAACAAGGAGGAGATAGTGCAACATGTTTTTTTGAAGCGTTAGCGTGTCAGAGTTTTTTGGACATGGTTTGGGGTTAAATTTCAGTCTCTATTTGTAGCTATGCTGCCTTGGAAGGAACCCCTCTTGGGAAACACTTGGATGGCGAGGGATAATTGCAAATTGCTTTGGATTTCAGTTTGTTTGGTTGCAATTCGTTTTTTGTGGAAACATTGTTGTAAAGTTACTTTCAATGAGGTTCCTCATCCCCTTTCTCTGGAGATTTGTGGAGTTTTAAGCAAGAGTTGCCTCTTCTCCTCCAAGTTCACTAACATGCTCAATGCCGTGATGTTGAGTTTCTTCTTGTTGGGGTATGGGCTCATATGATGGCCTTTTTAGCTTTTGTGGACTGGGAATTTCTTGGTTCAACCATTGACCGCGTGATGTAACTATCTTGAACTTTGTTGAACTTATTTATTCTTTGAGGTAATAAATGAAGCTTTTAAAAAAAAGTACCTTAGATGGACACTAGGTGGGCCTGCATCCTATAAGGGCTGCTGGCCTCCTTTGTAAATCAAGTACTTGCCTTTTAGAATAAAAAAAGGGTATCACCTTCATTTGTCATCAAGCAGTTCTTTGATCCTTCATTATTGAGCAATTGTGTCTTAGACTATATAGAAGCTTGTCTATTCATCCTACTTCTCATCGTGGTACTTCTTGTTTGCACACATTACTTCGTATTAGGCCCTTGTCTGTTGGAGAGATCCCATAAGGATTACTCGGATCTCTATGAATAGCTTTAGAAATTTTTTTGGGAAGTATATGCTCTTAGGACTTGTTACAACAAAATCTAGCACCCGTAAATAATGTAAAGTCCCAAGCATGAAGGAGCTAGTCTTGTGCAACTTCAGGAAGGCCACCCATTGTCACTTCAATGGCTCATCATCTCTCTTCTAGTTGGCTCTACTCCAACTCAAGGGCGGTATCCAAATTAAGATTGCTAAGGCTATGGAATGGGGGATCAAGGTGATATGGGAGAGTAAGCCTTGACAAAATGAACATGTTTGTAGTATAGATGAAATGTGTTGTCATTTCCCTTTTCAGATGACCACCATGGGCACGGCTTATTAGCCTATCCAGTTCCCGTAGGCTATAGTCGGCAAAGTAGATAATTAATTAATTATTTGATGTCACCTAAGCCCAAATATACTTCATAAAGTGACATTTAATAATTAATTCATAAAGTGACTTTTATAAGTCACTTTAGTTAAAATGGGCGAAAAAAGAGAAAATTGGACCTAAGGGGATCAAATTAAAAATAAAAGATGCAAAAGTCACTTTCTCATTAAAAAGTCATTTCACATGAAATGAATGAGAAAGAGGGGAAAAAGGAAGTTGAAGGATCACAAGGGTGAACTAAGAATTATAAAAAGGGGAAGAGAGCTCATTTTTACTCATTCATGATATTTGCATTTTCGAAAATTTGAGAGCTCTTGAGCTTGGCTTTCTCTTGGACGAAACCCTAAGGGAGAGGAAATAGTTTCGGTGGTAAGGCCATCCACCCTAGCTATCTTATGAGGAGAGATCAAACAGATTCCTCATTTACACTTCATTGCCGAGGTTTGGAATCATCTTTTCACTTTCAGATTTGAAGTTTATTTGAAGACTGTTATAGAAGGGTGCACTTGAGGAAGGGTTACTACACTTTTCTCTTGGGGATGAGTTACCCAGTCCTTGAGAGGGGCACAGCCACCGTTGCAAGAAATAAAAAGGGTTAATGAAGAATCTGAGGGTTCCCTTGAAGGAGGCACACTGCATAAGGTTTTGTATCTGAAGGGGGTCTTCCCCACTGTTTATTGTTACTGCCATTATCATATTCAGCTGTTCTCCAGTTTCTTGACGAGCTGGGTGCACTTCTTCTTGGTGTTCTGAGTTTATGTGCGTGGTCTTTACCATTGTAACGAAGCTATCCTTGTATCTCCTCTCACAGTAGTCAATGGCACCACATACGGAGAGTAATCTGTCCATAAACAAGCAGCTGTTGGTTGCCAGGAGAGGGCACATTGCTAGCTACAGCCACAGGAAAAATTGTGGGCATCCTCTCTTCATTCTGCTGGACAAAGGTCTGAGTTTATTGGTTCTGAGAAACCCCACTTCTCTGCTGCACGTTTTTATGGAAGTCTGGAGCTGATGGGAGGGTGTCTTTCCCCTACTCGTGGGCCAAGAGAAGAAGGGACTTCACATCTCATCAAACTGCCAACTACAGGAATTACATCAGCACCAAATCGTGGTCCTTCTGAGGTACCTACAGCTTCAATACAATACTGTGGAGTTGCTTAAATACTCAGGTCAGACTCATCTTTATTTTCAGGCTTATATGTGGAAGGAAAGGTGCTGCTACAGCTCTTAGTAAATGCCAAATCCTTACATACTAATGCAATATTAAATGTGAAAGCACTATTATATAATTTCTGAGTTTATCATAAGCTTGGCAAAAGTTCTGTGTGTGTAATTTATACTACTGCAATACTTCTGTTGTATTCTTCTAAGCATTGCAAGTCTTGAACTATTTATACCTAGCCTGTAAAGTTTAAACCATTCAACAACCATAATGCAAGCTACAGCAGTGTGAAACCCAAGTGTTTGACGAAAATCTTAATCCACACTTCAAAATTAGTAAGCCTAAACTCTCAGTTTGTCAAAAGAACTCACCTACAGCAGTCTAGAATCAGTGACAGTGAAGTGTTTGATGAAAATACAAGTCAGGGCAGTCAACAAACGAGTTTGAATTTTAGTACAAATTCTGCCCGGAACATTACTTGTGTGGAAATGGGAAATGGGAAAAAGGATAAGCTAAGAGAATGAAGGTGAAAGCCGAGGAAAGAAAAGAAATGGGAAACCAATGCCTTATCAAATAATGGGCTAATGGAGTCACAATGTACTTTATTAAACGAAGGGCTTAGCTTGCCACATTAAGGCTCTACTTTGATGAAGGTTTCAAGTGGATGAAAGTGTGGTTTCCTCCTCCAACCATCTAATGATGAAGGGTTGTTTGCTACATCACCATATAATCAATACACTAAAGGAATAATGGACTGATTTATTACATTAACCCTTAGAGTGTTTGCTGGAATTTATATTGAAATAAATCTTGGAGTGCCCTTGAAGATGCTACTCATCAATTAAAATATAAAGGTGCTAAATTATTTCTGAATTATTAATCCAAATCTGCAATTAGTTTATTAGAAGAAAGACAATGAAACAGAAATAAACATCAAGTAAATCAAAGTGGGAGAAACCTCCTCACATTGGTTTAATCCTAAACAAAATATTTAGGCCTTTATATTAAACTGAAACAAGAAAAATCACATGTAATTTCACAACAAATAAAACAATACACCTTACAATCAAAATAGGAAGCTATACCTTATGTCTTCATTAATCAGCAATCATCATAGTACAGGGGAGCTCCATCTAACTTCAACTTCTAAGCTCTCATGCTTCATCACTTCTCTAACTCCTATCACTTGCCAAATTACAAATGAAATGGATAGAAAGCTCCTTTATATAGAAATGAGCTAGGTCTCTCTCATACAATAAAATACAATATTTTTCTAACCAACTCCTTGATAGGTCCAATAATAATAAAATATTGGAGTTAGTTAGATCTAACTAGTCATGGTTGGTAAGTTAAAGAAATAATATAATAATGGAGTAGTTAGATAATGTTGACCATGTCAAGTGGATCACGTGTCTTTTCATTCTTCCTTCAAAAATAGGATGAACTAGTTCAAAGTCACTTTAACTCTCAACAAGATGAATCAAGGTGTGAACAAGACCAGTCAAAGATGTAAGTGGACCCCTAGGGGATAAGGTTAGGTGGATGAATGAGTGTGAATGGATGGAAGTGGTAAAAAAGACTAAAGTGCATGCATAACTAACCTCTTAGAACAAGTACAAGGTCAACCACCTCCTTCACATGTGTGCCTAATGAATTTATAAAGGTGGCAGCCATAAATAATTTTTTAAAGATTTTTTTTGGTATATGAGCTGCCTCAACATGTGTGCCAAAAGGGGACAACTACCCTCAAGTGTTGTATTACATGGGACATAAAGTTGCATTCCCTAGTGAAAGATTAAAACATTTTAAGATGAAACTTGGAATGAGGCCTCAATGAAGGTTTATATGTTGAAATTTCATCAAGTTAGGGTTTTGTACAGAAAAATAACAATTCATCATATTCTAATGCAGAAAATACATTTAATAAACATTTACAAATATCGAATATTAAACAGTGCAGTAGTAAAAACTATCATAACATAAATTTCATGTCTTTAGCACTCTCAGGTCACTGTGTTAAAGTACTTTTAACACTACCCGTTAGGTCACTGTGCTAAGTTAATCTTCAGCGGGATGTAACGTAGAATAACTAATAATAAAAGAGAAGATACTTACCTGTGTGTGGGACCCTTCCTATAAAATACTCAGAAGAGTTACTTACTTTCAGTTATCACCGTGCCTCAGAGAGGCCAGCCAAATCTGGAAACTAACAGACCCTACAAGAGGGTAGTACATGCCAGAGAGAGAGAGATGGCAGGGCAGAGGTAAAACCAAATAGTCAATGACAGTCAGAAACACAGTGATAATCACAATCAAGACCAACATAATAAATGTTCAATAAATGTAAGCCCAAGAGGTCTAAACCCTAGGTGATGACCTCAATCAATCAATTTAAAGGATCAACACAAATATCAAATCCTAATTAATTCTCAGCACAAAGATCAAACCAAAAATCAAGTCTCAGCAATAAGGATTTGGTCAACACAGATCTCAGTAGTAAAGGTCTAGAACTGAAATAAAATAGCTAGCAGATCGGTCACCACAACAACCAAATCTGACCCTTACGCCTCACAGCCTCCACAGAGCAGACCAAATCTGACTCCCAGGCCTCACGGCATTCACAAGCAAGCTCACGGTGAGGCAGTAAGGCCCTCAACAAAGTCACAGCAAGGCAGCAATAAGTAGATCGAAATTCAAGTAAACTTTAAACCACAGATCAGACACCAGTCAAGTCACAATCAGCAGATCGGATCACAGTTAAGGTAGATTGGGTCACAGTCAAGGCACAATCAGTGGAGCAGACTCAATCCAAAGCCCTGGTAGGAAGACCAAAACTCCAAATAAGCAGATCGGATTCCTTTTGCAGCAGATCGAACCTCATACAGGCAGATCATGCCCCTTCAACAGCAGCCCGAACCTCAACCAGGGCTATACCAGGTAGATCGAGTCTCCACAGAGATGGAACCAGCAATAGAGCCTTCACTTCATTCCTTAAACCAACAAAATAATCAGATCTGGGCTATAACAGGTGAGTAGCCTCAACAAGCAATCAACATGTAACCTAGAAGCCATGACGTCAAGCAGAGATCAGACCAATCTGAAATGTAGGGTAGACTTCAGCAGGTAGTTTGCCTTCATAACAAATTGTGAAGGTGCAGCAAACAGACTCTAAACCCTTGACGTCAAAACAGAATAAAGGACAGAGCTGAGATATGTATTGTATATTAATTGATAAACAAAAGACCTTTATTTATAGGATAATAGGATTATTAAAATAATCCTTTAAATTAGGAAACCATAGAATTAGGAAAAAAAATTAAAAGATAAAAAATAATAAAATATTATTTCATTAAATTAGGGAGAGGTCACTTTAAAATAAAATAAAAGATAAATAAATAATAAATAAAAATAATAAAGGATAAAAATAAATAAAAATAATAAAAGATAAAAATAAAAATATGAAATATATAAAAATAAAAAATAAATAAACGATAAAAATAAATAAAAATAAAAATATAAAATAAATAAATAAAAGAACCTCAGAAAGTGGTCAAACATCTAAAGTACCCATAAGATCAAAAACAATAAGAGTGGTATAAATAAAAGGTGGGTCAATGACCCTAATTACCACAAATCAAAGACAGGGTACCACAACACTTAATAAACAACAAGGTACAAGGACCAAAAGTAAATCACCCAAGGTGGAAAGGTACAACCAGTCATCTCTCTCTCAAATGTACAAATGTTCCATATAACACTGAAATTCCATCATCATTGTATAAGGAAGGGTTCACACAGATGATGTGATCATGTGGTCCTCTCAACTGCTCCTTAGGTCAAATGTTAGTAGCTTCCACAAGGGGTGGCCAGTCCCTTGAGAAGACCAACCAACTCATCCATCTCGAAGACCTAGGAGACGAGGGCATCACACATCATAAACTTGGTAACTGACCAAGTGCCTCCATTCTCAAGGAATGGCTTCTCAGCCCAAGGCTGAGCCTCAGTCGTAGACTGGGACATGTTGATCAACCATCTGGTCCATGACCAGGTTCTCCATTCTCCCAGAGAATGGTCCTCAGCCTCAAGCTGAGCATTCAGTCCTAGACTGAATGTTGATCAACCTTCTGCAGGACCTAGGAAGTCTCTGTCTCAACCTGCAGGATCTGCTTGGTCATCATGACCAAGAAACCGTCTGGTTCTAGACCAGAATACCCTAGAGACAAATAGGGGCCCTAGCCACATGCTAGGGACTTTGCCATGGCATCCAACTGCTTGGTCCTCGACCAAGAACCCTAGGAGACAGCTGGGGGCCCTAGGGTACCTTCTAGGGTCGTACACATTACTCTGCCTAGTTAACTTGACCAGGAACCCTAGTTAACTGACTAGGGTACCATTCTCTCTGAGAATGGGTCTCGCAGCTGCACTGAAAAATTAACATTATAGCATATGGATATTAATAGGCCAATGATGTAGCATTCAACCTAAGGTTTGGGTTTAATTAGTCAGTAATAAAAATATCTCAAACCACTTTGGTGTGTTCACACATGGAAAAGGTGATTTAATGAAATATCAGAAATGAAAGGTTAATAATGAAGGAAAACCTATATGAAATTGGATGAAATGACTCATGCACTCTAAGAATGGGGATATGAGTACCTAGCTACAATGAAGGAAAGGTGATGAAAGGGGAGTGATATCAAGGCAAAACATTAGGAAATTACATCACCACGCTAGAGGACACAACAACTAAGAAACACATGAACCCACCATGCAACTACCAAGTGAGAGTAATGCCTAGAACATCATGAGAAGTGGGAAATAACAAGGTGATCTTCCCACAATCCCAACAATGATCAACCAAAGAAAAGTTCCTCTAATAAGATGAAGACACATGATATGCAGCTGAAGCAAATCTCCACCAAAATCTCCATCAAGGAGATCACCGGGAAGAGAGGAGGCACCATGAAGATGTATATGACCCCCAGTCCATCCAATGCTCCAAAGGTACCAGCTGCCAATCCGATCAATGTGTTGAGAATCACAAATGTCAAACCTCATACAATATGAGATGTAACAGGACTGTCAGGTCTCTGTTCTTAAGTATTCAGTCACTGTTACTGGTTTACTTTTCTTGCATGTAAAAGCAATGCTTTTGAAGCAGAGTCAGTAGTTTTTCTACATCCTTTTCGTTTAACAGAAAACAATGTGCTGCAAAGATTTTTCTATGCAAATTTTTTTCATTGACAGCTTTTTTTTTCATTTTCAAGATTATCCAACCAGTAATTAAGATTTAATAGTAATCTCGTCCTGCTGAATTATCCCCCTCAGCCAAAGCTTGGCATGTCTTATAAGTTACCTGTTTGACCTCATGCATATTCATCTGGGAACATCTGTTATTGCTGAAAAACAATATCTGCAAAAGCTGTTGCAAGCTGGGATTTAGGAATTTCAGATTTTACGCACAGTAATATACCTATCATACCTCTACCTATATGGTCAGCAGAACAAGTCATACTTGTTTCAAATCTAATATAGTCTTCCCTGCCACTAATCTACATTTATTTGCTAGGTACAGGATTTAGAGGACTTTCATATCCACTATCCTTTGCAAAATTGTTACCATCATAGTCAACATCTCACTCAAGAACAAATGATATACTGGGAATATGTGCGGTGTTATTTAAGGTTCAAATATTCTGGATTCAACATCCAGAGTTTCAACTGTTCTTCTGGTCTTTAGATATAAACCCCAGAAAAAGTCTTGTATCTAATTTATATGTATCTCTACATTTTAAATAATTTTTTTGCCTTGCAGTGCAAGTTGGCCTGTTTACAAGACAAAAAAAGTACAAACCCTTTTAATAACAACCATAAGGACAAGGAGGTGGATAGTCTCGTCATTCTTGTTGAACTTTTTGATTATTAGAAATCACTGTTAATTTAAATATGGTACTTTAACTGTAAATGATAATTAGTCTAAGCAGATGTCAAAAATTTCATCCAATTTTTATTACAGTTGAATGTGTGGAGGATGCAATATTCTGAATACTGGTGGGGCTTCTTGATGCGTCACAAAGTATTCATGCTATTCTCAAGTAAAACATTGCTTAGTGTGTTTTTGAAGTTTTTTCTGACTATTATTATGGATATGCTGACTTCTTTTTCTCTTTGTATTAGCACAGAATGCCCTCCCAAAGATGGTTTTAAAAATCAATACTCTAGTGCAAAACATGGATGCAACTAACTCTCAACCTGATGAACCTGGAAAGGATGCAAATGGATCTCATAAGCCACGAATCATTCTAGCAGCAAGTGGGAGTGTGGCAGCAATAAAATTTGGAATTCTTGCCCATTGTCTATGTCAATGGGCAGAAGTCAAAGCAGTGGTCACAAAATCTGCTTTGCATTTCATTGACAAGATGTCTCTTCCAGCAAATGTTACTCTATACACTGATGACAATGAATGGTCTAGCTGGAGCAAAATTGGTGATACTGTACTGCATATAGAACTCCGGCAATGGGCTGATGCTATGGTGATTGCTCCACTATCAGCAAACACGCTTGCTAAGGTGAGTCTTATTTAATAACAAGTTCTTACTAAAAAATGTCGTTGTTGTTGTTCTAGCAGGAAATGGATCATTGCCAAATGAAGTATTATTGATTGGGTTGTAAACAACTTGAACAAGCTATTATTTTTTTTGGGACTAAATGCCACTTATATAACACTTACAGAATACAAATCATCTCAGATCTGTGTATAGGTGTGCTAGATCTGGTTATGACCTTTTGGGCCAAACTGCTGCCATTGTTTTTTCTTTTCATGTTTCTTTGGATAGTAAGACACTTGGAGAAATGATTGTCATTTCCATCTTGGGAAAGTTCCAGGCTGTTACGCAGATGTTAGATCTTTGGGTTACTCCGAAAGTTTTTACTCCATGTTTGTTGGGGGTGCTTTATAAGATTTGGGGTAGATGGTATGATCAACCACTGGATGGTCTGAGATGGTGTAATGTACTTAACCCCATAATTACAGAGTGTTACGTGGTATCAGTACCAGCACATGTTCCAGATATGCCCGAGGGAGATAGCAGCATTCTTTTCGACTTGGAGGGTGCGATATTGCCACATTTCATAGTTGGGGTCATGGCCAGATCCTCTGGCTCCCTCCTGGGAGTACTATGGCTTAATGGCACTACTGACTGCCTCATAAAGGGATTTGAAACCCTGAGGTTGGTGACGGGGGCCCCCAGGGATGGGTCATTGGACCACATGACTTCCCCCATCACTTTTACACTGGGGGCGTACATTTCTTCAGCATTGGGGCCTATGTTATTGCCCCAGGTCTTCTTCAGCACCTTCCTACTGCTCCAGAGTTCCAGCACCAGCTCTCCTTGGCCTCCATAGAGGATGATGTCATCCTTCCATGGCTGCAGTGTGCTTGCTTTGAGGGGGGGCGTTGAGGGCTTTTCACTATTTTCTGGGGTTAGTAGGGGTATGATGACCCCCCCCTCCGCATCTCAACCTTCAGTTCATTCCGATGTGGCCATTTCAGTCATTTTTGACATACGGGGGTGAATACTGGGGAAAATGTCCCAATTCACCCACTCAGATGATTGTTTTATATTATTTTTGTTATATTTTTAAGTTGACATTTTATAAATTCAAATTGACATTTAAAAAGGCATGTCGGCCTGGATTTATTTTATTTTTGTAAAGTGAGCGTGAGAAAGGTATAAATATACCTTCTCCTCACTTCAAAACATAACACATGGGATAAAATTTGATTTTCTGATTTTCGGCCACCTTGGGCATTTTGGAGAGGTGCGCACTTCCTTGAGGATGAATGTATGGGTTTGTTTGGGGATTTATCATTGGAGCATCTTTGTTTCTTGCACTTTGCTTGGGTAATTGCTAAGAGTTGTTTGCTTGACACATGCACAAAAAGGTATCTAAGTCTTCTCTCTTGATGTCTTTTTGTTAAATGTTGAAACCATGCTTGTCTAAGGTTTGAATGGTAGTTGTAATGCTGCATTTTTGCCCTAGGCTAGTAAAATTTCAGTATTTTGTTGCCCTAGCAAAAGAGGCTTGAGCTTTAGGGCTCCTTGGTTTGTCTTAGCCACACTTCTCACAACCAACCCTAGAGGTTGTTGGAGAAGTGCTTGGCTTGCCAAACTAGGCAAGTACCATCTCAAGGAGGGGTTATTCCTCTTGGAAGCCCTAGGTTAGGTTGAATTATCTTACTAAACCCTAGTTGTTCACCTACTTCTTAAACTAAATTGCTGAGATTTGTAGGTTTGTAAATATTATCGATTAACCTAGATAGTTTTTTATTCTATAAGTTTTATATTAGATTAGTTTTTTATTTACATTTTTTGTGCTAATTTTTATGTTTTTCCCTGTCAAAACCCTAGCTGCAATACCATAAACCCTACGACCTGCTCTTATCCTCCACTAAATCCTCGCTCTCCCTAAATTTGAACTCGGCCTTCTCCCTTGCATCCTCCAGCACCCTCGGCCCCTTGCTTTATCCCCTCGCTGCCCTAGATCGCAGCTCTGCTCCATCTGCTAGCTACCTCCTTTTCTGCAGTTCGAGACCTGCCCTTTATCCTCCACCCGATCTCCTCCTTCCTACCTTTTGGACCTCCCTCCTTCCCTTCGCTGCTACTCCCTTCCATCCCTTCTTCCTTCCTTTCATTCTCTACCTCCTTTGCTCCCCTTCTTGGCTGCCTTCCCATCCTTTTTCTGCCCATCCGAGCCTCTCTCCCAAGCCTAACACAGGTCTGCAATCATAGATTGCTGACCCTGTGTGCTTTCATCTGCATACACAAAAACGAAAATTAAATTAGCTTGCAAAACTTATTTTTTATTGTTTGATCAGTTGGTTATTTCATGTGCTAATAAAGTAATACTTCTGCTGCAATTGTAAGGTACAGATCTGAAGTTTATCTCTGTTATACTGTATGAAAAATTGCAGATCTGGAATATTTTGCTAGTTTATTGTGGCACTAATAATATCGTATGTATGACATATATATCTGGAGAATACATTGAATGACATATCCCTGACTTGGATACATTTGCCACGGACTTATAATCATATGCTTTACTATACTTACAACAGGTTATACCTTGTTAATGACACACTTTTGCATGCCTAATTAATATATCTAATTAGTGAATAAAATTGATATCTCATAGCTATATTAAATGCAATCTTATGCACACATTAGATGGTATCCCTTGCATCTTTTTCAATTATTTACTTCTGCTGTTATAAGGTGTTAAAATTACACTAGGTTGCATGTGAATGACATTGAAAAACACAACTTAATGCATATTTGGTTATTGGTTGTAGTATGTTAGCAATATAGTCTTTTGATCCAATATTGATTATTGTAATACATGTGTATACGTTTCTTACATTTCTTTATTGGTAAATGATCCTGAATCTACATTTGGTGAATGGTTATTATCTTTTGGTTCATTATTGACTTACACATTTACACATTCCATTGAATGATATAAGTGGATTATTGATTCTGATCATATCTTTTGCACTCACTGGCATTGATCATAATATTATTGACTCCATTAGGCATTGGTCACTACAATTTGCATAGAGAATATACTTTCTGTGGTTGTCTTAGTGTTCTACAGGATTCCATAAGGACACTTCTCCTTGGAGGTTTTGACTTCCGAAGAAGTTAGAACGGTGACCGAGGTGACATTATTGGGTCACTGATCTTATTTTTGTTTACTAGGAATTAGCTCTGCTAATTTGCCCGGTAACATAGAGCAAAATAATTGAATGTAATAAAATACCAGTGCTAAACAGAAAATACAAGAGATAATTAGATAAATTTGAGAAATAAACCTTGTATTAGTATATTCAAAAGAGATAGCAATGTTCGCTTGCCTCTTTGAGGGGGGAAACCTCCTAGGAGTAGAGCTCCAATTATAATAACAATCTTCGATCACCTTACACGACCTTCTACTCTATATATAATGCATCAATATAAAAAACCCCAACTAGTTGTGATCCCACAATAAAGAGGGTTGACCACTTAGTGGGTCTTAATTAATAAAGATGATCTTTTTATATTGAGCAACTATCAACTAAATATCTAATAAGCTTTATTCAACGAAGATGGCCTTGTACATTAATAAAGTACTCCCTAAGTATCCTCAAAGTAGAGGGTTTAGGGGAGGACCCTAACAAATGGATTGCAGCATGAGAGATGGTCTATGATGGATATGCACAGTGGATATTTCTTGCTAAGTGGATGCTTGACCTCAGGATGGTGCTAGTTTGGTGTTCTTCCCTTATGCATTGGAGCTCTCTTGCTTGAGTGGTGGATGCCCTTCATGATGGTCACATGGAGGAACCACTTGTTCGGAGAGGACCCTAAATAGGATGAAGAGTGTTTGCATCATGGATGAAGCCCTAGATGGCATGTGGTAGCTTAGATTCTTGTTCAGAAGATTGGTGATGCCTGGGGCTTTTACAATGTTCTTGCAGGGGGTAGCTGACCTAATGGGGTACATTGCTTAGGAGGATCAATGGAGTCCATGCATGTTAGTTTTGTACCTAGGGAAGTGTTCCCCTAGTGACTTTTTCCTAAGTCACTTAGAAGGGGGAAAAAGGTAGAAGGGGGAAAAAGGTGACCCTCAGCATTAATTCACTTAATGAGACTTTATAACATTAAAGTAACTTTTTGACTTAACTTTAGTGGGTGAGTGAATTTTATTTAAGTGATTTAAATAAAAGGTATTTTCACTCTCATTTGATCTCAACCGTCGGATGAGATCTAATCTTCACCGTTGGATTAGAACAACGTTAGGGTTTAGACAAAAAGGCTTGAGGGAGGCATTTGAGCTCACTTTTGTGATTGAAGTGAAGCGAGAGAAAGAGAGAGAGCTGGAGAAGAAGCTAGGGCAGGAATCCCAAGGAGCATTTATTGCAGTATTCAGTTGGCACGATTTCCATGACTTCTAGCTAGGCATTTATTGCACTGTACGGATTCTTAACAGGAAGATTTTTTTTTTGGTTGGCTCACATCCTAAGGTGTTTATCTTTAGCAGTTTACTGGCACGGGTTTCAAGAATAATTTCTGAGCACGGGTTTCAAGACAGGCACAAATCCCGAGAGATTCTGGGCATGGTTTTTGAGATAGATTCTGCTGCACAGAAATCGAGACCGTACTGTACGGTACAGTTCCTCCTGCATAGAAATCGAGGTACGGACTGGCACTGATACGGAGGCTGTTTTTAGGCACAGATTTTGAGACAGATTTTTGCACAAAAATCGAGAAATAGTATAGCACAGAAATCGAGGTAAAGAGCTGCACAGAAATCGAGGGTACAGACTTCTGCACTTTATCTCTGCACAGATTTCGAGGTGGTTGATTGCACAGTTTTCAAGACAGCTTCAGCACGATGTTCGAGGCAGTCTTCAAGTGTAATTAATGGTGGAGATAAGTTGATTTATTTCTCACTGTATTGTTGTCCTATATTTTACTGAAGAAATACAAACTCTCTCTCTCTCTCTTACTGGTTTTCCCCGTGGGGGTTTTTCCAGGGCTTGATTTTGGCCAAAAATTTCTGAGTCTATCATTTTCATGGTGTGAATGTTTAAATGTGTTTTTCAGCCTGTTAGAGTGATTTTATTGTGTGTTTAATTGTTACTGTATTTTTCATAAGTAGTTTCCAGTCAATGCATAACCGACTGGGAATGAAAACCACGAAATGTTAACATAAACCAGCAAACAGTAAAACCCAGAAAATCTTCATGGTATCAGAGCAAGGGGGCAGAAAACAGTGATAGTTTGCAGACACAAATTTTCAGATCTTAGAAATTTCGGTATTTCTTATCTTCTGTTAGTGGGTAGCATTCTATTGGGTTGGTGTTGAGATGGCTACAGGTCTGAGGATTGAGGATAGGCTGAATGGGACAGAAAATTTTGTGCCTTGGAAGGCCAGAATCTTGTTGATTTTGGAGGAGAATGAGCTATGGGTGGAGGCGGTTAAGAACACTCCTGCCAACCCCATTACCATTCCAGATGGCACAGATGCAGCAGCTCTTTCAGCCTTCAACAAGAAGGACTGTAAGGCTAGGAGGATTATCCTTGACGCAGTAAAAGACCACATAATCCCTCACATTTCCGGGAAGACCAGGGCACATGAGATGTGGAGTGCCTTGACCAGCTTGTATGAGAGTTCCAATGAGAACAGAAAGATGGTTCTCAAAGAGAAACTCAAGAGTATTAAGATGAATGGAGGAGAGGGAGTCACAGCTTACCTCACTAGGATTTCTGCAGTTCGAGATGAACTGGCAGTGGTTGGTGAAGTGGTATCTCCTACTGAGCTAGTACGCACAGTAGTGAACGGGGCTTCAAAGTCCTGGAGTGTATTTGTGTAGGCCATAGTGAGTAGAGAGCACCTACTGTCTTGGGAGAGATTGTGGGATGACTTTGTGTAGGAGGAGACCAGGAGGGGTCTCGTATAGGGCAGTTCATCACATAGTGGGGCAGATGAGGAGAACGTGGCACTGACAGCCAAGGGCAAGAAGAAGAAGGGTCCCAAGAAGAATGGGGCCAAGAGGCAGCAGCAGCAGCAATTGCAGAGTGGACAGAAGAAGGACTTGAGTAAAATCAAGTGCTATTATTGTCAGGCGTTTGGGCACTATGCATCACAGTGTCCAAGCAAGAAGAAGAAGAAGGGACAGGGACAGGGACATCAGACAGCAGCCTTAGCAGAGGTTGATGATTTTGGTGATAGGTTTCAGAGGGAGTTTTCCCTATACGCTGGACAGATTGAGAGAGAGAGAGAGTCTCTTTAGCCACCAGCACAGATATGGATATGGAGAGTGAGCATTCATTGTTGACAGGGCATTAGACAGGTCCATCCACCACTGGTACGTGGTACATTGACAGCGGAGCCTCGAGACACATGACAGGTACTCGGGAGTTGTTCTCCGAGCTATCACGGATAGCTAGAGATGTGGAGGTGGTACTTTGTGACAACACCATTGTTAGGGCAGTTGGTCAGGGGACCATTACATTCGAGAGGGAGTCCATGAGTCCCATGACTTTGAGGGATGTGTTGTATGTCCCTGGACTGAAAAATAACCTTGTTTCAGTTTCCACTATTGAGGACAGGGGTCTTGAGGTGTGTTTCTCAGATGGGAGAGTGTAGGTGTTTCCCAAGACCACAGGTGTATCTACCCCCATGGATATTGGAGTTAGATGTGAACGACTGTACAAGTTATTGTTTCAGCCGCAGCATGCTCTAGCACACAGCAGCAGCAGTGAGCTATGGCACAGGAGGATGGCCCATTTACATCACCCCGCTCTGAGATTGTTGAGGAGCATGGTCACAGGTTTACCTGAGTTCGACACTGAGTAGAGTGATGTGTGCAGAGGGTGTGCTTTGGGAAAGTACACCAAGACTGCTTTTCCTAGAAGTGACACGAGAGTAGCAGGAGTGCTTGACTTGATTCATTCTGACATTTGTGGTCCCATGTCTTCAGTATCTTTGACTGGTCACAAGTACTATATTAGCTTCATTGATGACTACTTTAGGAAGACCTGGATTTACTTCTTGAGGAACAAGAAGTCTCCACTAGTGTTGAGTGTCTTCCAAGGGTTCAAAGCCCTTGTGGAGAAGCAGACGGGGAGGAAGATCAGGATGTTGAGATCAGATAATGGGGGTGAGTATACCTCCAAGGAGTTCAATGATTTCTGCAGGTAGGAGGGTATACAGCGACAGTTAACAGTTCCCTACACTCCTGAGCAGAATGGAGTAGCAGAGAGAAAGAACAGGTCAATCGTTGGAGTAGCGAGAGCCATGCTTCATGATCAGGGGTTACCGTTCTTTCTATGGGCAGAGGCATGCAACACTGCAGTGTATCTGCAGAACAGGAGTCCTCATCGTGCTTGGGGAGGATGACTCCAGAGGAGATGTATTCAGGCAAGAAGCCTGAGGTGAGCCATTTTCGGATATTTGGCTCTCTGACTTACTCTCATGTCCCTTCTGAGAAGAGGACGAAGTTCGAGCCCACTGCAAAGAGAGGTATCTTTGTGGGTTACGATGAGACTTTGAAGGCATATCGGCTCTACATTCCTGGCCAGAGGAGAGTTGTAGTTAGGCGGGAAGTGAAGTTTGATGAGGAGAGGGCCTTGAGGAAGTTGAGAGAGATGGAGCAGGGGGAGCCACCAGCTCCCACACCTCAGTTGATACAGGCTTCTTCGATACAGGTTTCAGGTCCTCAGGTTTCTGGGGTGACTGGATCACAGGGTACATGCACAGCTTCTACAGGATCAGTGGTTCAGATTACAGGTACTTCACGGATAGGTTCAGGGACTGGCACAGGTTCAGGATCACAGGTTTCAAGCTCACAGGTTACAGGGTCCTCTGGGACTAGTTCATCAGTTACAGGTCCTCGGGGTGTTAGACCTTCTGCTTCTGGCACTTCCTCAGATGAGGATACACCAGTTTGGGAGGAGCCTTCAAGGAAGAAGAAGCCTAAGTGGCTTCAGGACACCTTGAAGGAAGCAGAAGCATTTGGTAGACCTCAGAAGGCGATCAGATCAGTGGTTGAGCCAGACAGATATGGGATGGCCCTTGTTGCGAGTCTTCGTGACTCTGCGCCTTCTACCTTTGAGGAGGCTTCTCAGCATCAGGTATGGAGAGATGCCATGATGGAAGAGTACCATTCCATCATGAAGAATGATGCTTGGGAGATTGTGTCGAGACCCGAGGGGAAGTCAGTGGTGACTTCCAAGTGGCTTTACAAGATCAAGCATGCTGCAGATGGCAGTGTGGAGAAATTCAAAGCTCGGTTTGTGGCTAGGGGGTTCTCACAGGTTGAGGGAGTTGACTATGATGAGACATTTGCTCCAGTTGCTCGGTATTCCTCTATCAGAGCAGTGATATCTATAGCAGCAGAGATGGGTTGGAAGATCCACTAGATGGATGTGAAGACCGCGTTTCTCAATGGTCTTCTGCAAGAGGAGGTGTATTTGGAGCAGCCATAGGGATTCGAGATACATGGGAGAGATTCTCATGTGTGCAAGCTTAGGAAAGCCTTGTATGGTCTGAAGCAAGCTCCTAGAGCTTGGTACTCCAGGATTGATGCATATTTGACTTCGATGGGATTTCAGAAGAGTGAGGCTGATCCCAACCTATACTACATTGTGGTTGGTGGAGATCCACTCATTCTTCTGTTATATGTTGATGACTTATTTATCACTGGAGATGAGCGTCTTATTGCACAGTGCAAGAGAGATCTTGCAGCTGAGTATGAGATGACTGATATTGGGCTGATGCATTACTATTTGGGGATGGAGGTTTGGCAGGAACCTGGACATATTTTCTTAGGACAGGGGAAGTATGCAGCAGAGATTCTAAAGAGTTATCGGATGGAGGACTGCAGGCCTATGTCCACACCTATGATCACCAACTTGAAGCAACTCCATGCTTCAGAGGGTAAGTTGGTGGATCCCACACTATATCGTCAACTCATCGGATCGTTGATGTATCTGGTCAACACCATGCCAGACTTGTGCTTTGCGGTCAACACTCTTAGCCAGTTCATGGTGCAGCCTAGGAGTGTGCATTGGATGGCCGCAAAGCACATCTTGAGATACCTAGCAGGGACAGTGGATTATGGTCTAGACTACAGGGGTTCGGGTGGAGTCAACTTGGTTGGGTTCACAGATTCAGACTGGGCAAGTCGTGTGAGGGACTGGAAGAGCACTTCCGGTTGCTGTTTCAGCTTGGGCTCGGCAACAGTGTCGTGGTTCAGCAGGAAACAGAAGTCCATTGCATTGAGTTCTGCTGAGGCTGAGTATATGGCAGCCAGTCAGGTGACTTGCGAAGCACTGTGGCGTCGTAAGTTATTGGTAGATTTATTTGATCAGCAGCTGAGACCTACGGTGATCTATTGCGACAATCAGAGTTGCATTCAGCTCTCTGAGAATCCGGTATTCCATGACAGGTCGAAGCACATTGAGATCAGGTACCACTTCATTCGGGACTACGTCCAGAGAGGGGCGGTTGAGTTGCAGTATATTTCCACTGAGGAGTAGGTAGCAGATGTCCTGACAAAGTCTTTGGGGAGGGGGAAGTTTGTCTTCTTTAGAGATAAGTTGGGAGTGGTGCGAACACCTTCCTCGGTAAGAGGGAGTGTTAGTTTTGTACCTAGGGAAGTGTTCCCCTAGTGACTTTTGCCTAAGTCACTTAGAAGGGGGAAAAAGGTGACCCTCAGCATTAATTCACTTAATGAGACGTGATAACATTAAAGTCACTTTTTGACTTAACTTTAGTGGGTGAGTGAATTTTATTTAAGTGATTTAAATAAAAGGTATTTTCACTCTCATTTGATCTCTACCGTCGGATGAGATCTAATCTTCACCGTTGGATTAGAACAACCTTAGGGTTTAGACAAAAAGGCTTGAGGGAGGCATTTGAGCTCACTTTTGTGATTGAAGTGAAGCGAGACAAAGAGAGAGAGCTGGAGAAGAAGCTAGGGCACGAATCCCAAGGAGCATTTATTGCAGTATTCAACTGGCATGATTTCCAAGACTTCTAGCTGGGCATTTATTGCACTGTACGGATTCTTAACAGGAAGATTTTTTTTTTGGTTGGCTCGCATCCTGAGGTGTTTATCTTCAGCAGTTTATTGGCACGGGTTTCAAGAATAATTTCTGAGCACGAGTTTCAAGACAGGCACAAATCCCGAGAGATTCTGGGCACGGTTTTTGAGACAGATTCTGCTGCACAGAAATTGAGACCGTATTGTACGGTACAGTTCCTCCTGCACATAAATCGAGGTACGGATTGGCATTGATACCGAGGCTGTTTTTAGGCACAGATTTTGAGACAGATTTTTGCACAGAAATCGAGAAATAGTACAGCACAGAAATCGAGGTAAAGAGCTGCACAGAAATCGAGGGTACAGACTTCTGCACTTTATCTCTGCACAGATTTCGAGGTGGTTGATTGCACAGTTTTCAAGACAGCTTCAGCACGATGTTCGAGGCAGTCTTCAAGTGTAATTAATGGTGGAGATAAGTTGATTTATTTCTCACTGTATTGTTGTCCTATATTTTACTGAAGAAATACAAACTCTCTCTCTCTCTCTTACTGGTTTTCCCCGTGGGGGTTTTTCCAGGGCTTGATTTTGGCCAAAAATTTCTGAGTCTATCATTTTCATGGTGTGAATGTTTAAATGTGTTTTTCAGCCTGTTAGAGTGATTTTACTGTGTGTTTAATTGTTACTGTATTTTTCATAAGTAGTTTCCAGTCAATGCATAACCGACTGGGAATGAAAGATTTATTCAACGAAGATGGCCTTGTACATTAATAAAGTACTCCCTAAGTATCCTCAAAGTAGAGGGTTTAGGGGAGGACCCTAACAAATGGATTGCAGCATGAGAGATGGTCTATGATGGATATGCACAGTGGATATTTCTTGCTAAGTGGATGCTTGACCTCAGGATGGTGCTAGTTTGGTGTTCTTCCCTTATGCATTGGAGCTCTCTTGCTTGAGTGGTGGACGCCCTTCATGATGGTCACATGGAGGAACCACTTGTTCGGAGAGGATCCTAAATAGGATGAAGAGTGTTTGCATCATGGATGAAGCTCTAGATGGCATGTGGTAGCTTAGATTCTTGTTCAGAAGATTGGTGATGCCTGGGGCTTTTACAATGTTCTTGCAGGGGGTAGCTGACCTAATGGGGCACATTGCTTAGGAGGATCAATGGAGTCCATGGAGGCTTGTGTGACAAAGGCGTGTGGACTTATCTAGTGTAGCTACATCAACTTGGAGCATGAAAAATGCACTTTAGAGTGGACGTCTCACTTGTGTTGGACTACGAGGGCTCATTGTGCTGAGAGGTGCGTTGTACAACCTAGGTGGGTGAGATATGTCACATCTGTAACACATTTTGGCTCAAAAATATATAATTTAGATTTACAATTAAAACTAAAAATAGATATATACTAAATTTGTCAAACATAAATACAATTATGAAATAGATCCATAATAAATTTTACAATCCAATATTAAAGAGATTGTAACATCTTCCTCTGTAGGTTGTCTCAATATAATATTTTACAAAACTAAAAATAAAGTAAATAATAATAATGCATTAAAATAATAATGTTCGTAGTTAATGAATTTATGAGCGTTAGGTGCATCTACAACGATATTTCCCATAGAATAATTAGGTGTTATAGGCATATGTTATGGTTGTAATGTTAATAAATTAAATCTAAAAAATAAGTGACCTTAGTAAAAATGAAAACTAAAAAGCTAAAAGAAGGGGATCGCTATAGTAAAATAAACAAACATAGATCCATCTTAACTTTAGATCTATCAAGTGTAGAGGGGGATCAAATTTCTTGAGGTGCAAACCTTTTTTAGAGTGCAAAATTTGAGGAGAGGTTTGCACCTTAAGGGATTTGATCTCTTCGGGTGCTTGGCAGATCTGGATTAAAGATGGATATATGTTGGGCTAAGTTACTTGTAAGGGATTGTGCCCATATAATATTGTTGGCCTTCCTTACCTCTCATATAAATAGTGGAAGGAGAGAGTCCTTCCATTCATATAATCATTTGTACTCTTTTTTTTGTACTTAGCTTCTTAGAGGAAGTCTGTTACAAATATTAAATAATAAATAAGTACACTTAATAGTCATTAATAAATATTAATTATAATTAAAACTAAGAGGATGCGACTCTAATTGGTGCTATAGCCATCTTTAAAGGCGGGCAATCAATTGTAATCTTCATATCATATCATTATCAATTATATATACATTTTTATAGTTGCAGATCCAGACTTTGGATATTACGTTGGTATCGGAGCTTGAATTTTTGGGCATCCTCCTCAGCATCTCCTTTCCACGCTGTTTATTGTTCTCCCTTTGCTACCATTCACCATCCTCTAAACTCTCCCCCACTCATCCACGCGCTTCCATTCACCCATAGACCTCACTACACACCCTCACCACTCCTCCGCGACACCCATCCCTCCAACACTCGCCCTCTACTCCAAGCTTTCCCCACACCACTCTCTGCTCCCTATCCTAGCATACACTCCACTCTCCCACGCAGATTGCACTCTCCTCCTTACTCCATATCTTATAGTCTCCAACCACGCCCTTCCCACGCTCCTCTCACTAGCCTGCACACGCTCCCTCTCCACCCTGCTCCTGCTACCATCACATCAACCCCATACCTTTGCTCCCAAATCAATGCTCCTACTCTTTCCTTGCTTTCGTGCCCTTAGTTCGCCCTCCTTTAAGTTCTTCGCCCCCCCCCCGCATTCACCCTCTCCTCTAAACTCTCCTAGCCAACCCACATCATCATTCCACCCTCCAACACTATCTTACTTGCTCCATGCCATGCCTTCCATCTCCCTTCCCTTTGCTGCACTCTCACTCACACCAACGCATTCCCCAATGCATCTACACTCCCACCCTCCCTTCTATGCCCCCATCTACCCTCAGGGCCTTCCCTCCACTGTAATCACTCCAGTCCGCTCCTCCCCCATCCTCACTGCAACTTGTGCTCCACGCGGCCTCAAACCTTCACATCGCCAGTACACTAGTGCTCACCCCCTGCACTTCCACAGGCCTTCTCCTTAATCATTCGCCGTTCCTTATCCATTGCGACCTCTTCATGCTCCACCTGCAACCCACATCCAATCCTCCCACGTCTCCACCCTTCCACACCCTTCGCTTCAATTCAATCCACACACATATCATTTGCTCTTCCCACACTCCATCTTCTCGTCCAATTATACAAAAATTATGATAATATTATTATTCCAAATAATAATAAATATTATAATTTTTTTCCAAAAACCCTAAATTCTCCCTTTTAAAAATAATAATATAATAATAGTATCATTATTATAATTATTTAAGTCTCATCCTTATACTTATGCCATGAAGTCATTCAATGAAGAACTTATAATGCTTCTTGAGCAAATCAAGAGTGAGAGAGATGAAATGGTCACTCGAATTAAAAAATCCTTTAAAGAAACATTTAAAGGAAACCAAGATGTTTGTGATAGTCATGTAAAAGAAGCCGCTAAAGAGGTAGACTTGACTTCTAAATTCAAACCCAACCGAGAAACTGAAGATGCTCGAGAGCAAGCAGAAAAAGCAACTTCAGTTGCAAATTCTAAAGGATCATTATCCACAACTACATCACCAATTCCATCCACTATCACATCATCTCTGTCTAAAGCATCTCCAAATCCACCTGCTTCTGGCGATGACAATGACATGTGAGGACATCTACAGCAGTCTGCTTTCCTGAATCTGAGGTCTTTACCAACACTACACCTACAGTTTATAAATCAGAGTTGTCTGAGTTGTGTGTAGGATATAGACAAGGTATGTATATACAGTAAGTATACAAACAAATGATGTGTGTGTGTGTAGACAAGTGGTAAATGGTATACGAATGTTTGTATAGTGGAATGTACAGGGGTATGTGAACAATATTGTACAATGGGTTCAATGTACACAATGATGAATGTACACTTATAGTGGCATCTATACACATAGAAAGCGAAACTTATGAAAGATAATTTACAGTATATAGTGATGACTGGTTGTTGATAATGCATATGCAAACCCTATCATATGATAATGACATGTTCAGATGACGTGACAAGCTTGTTGATGAGCTGATGTAATGTGACATGCGTATGAGCAGACCTTGATGACTTGTGAAGAAACCTTGATGTGATGAACTGTATGATGAGATGAAGATGATGTTGATGCATACATGATGCACACTATGTATACTATGACTACCCTAGCCCTAGGATGATGATGACATCTATGCACAGTGGTGTGTATACAACGCAGTGGTGAAGTATGTACAGTGACATAAACAGATTGAACAAGCAGAGAGTGATTGACCAGCAGTGATGAGCATAGTTGACATATGGCAATAGTAATAGATGAATGGGATGACATGTGGCAGAAAGTTGATTGATGACATTTGGGAGCAACATTAGTCGATTGATGATATGATAATGATATGTGATGTGACAAATATCTATATGTAATACAAGCAGGGTCTTGTATCCATTTTCTTAGTAGGATCTAAGAAAAACTAGGCTGGGTCCCATATAAAGAGTTGGTGCTCTTTTATTTCAGTTGGTGCTGAATTGCCTCACGGTTGTAGCCGTTGAACCAATTACAAAAAGATTTCAAACTATATTTTGTGTCTCTTGTGCGATGTGTTGATCATTATATGCTATACTTGATAAAAGATTAATGATGTAGGTTATTGATGAATATGATATAGAAGTGAACGTGTGAATGAAGATATAAGATTGTGATTGAAGTTGAAATTTGGTTTAAGTGTAGGCTCACTGATTCACCCCCCCTCTCAGTGAGCATTGTGTCTAACATTTTGTTTGGGTTTCTTCCACATAATTAGGGGCACATTAAATTGTTTTAGGATCTGCCTTATTTTAAGGGCTGTTCTATACTTGGCAAGGTCTCGGTTCATTGAATCTCCATGTTCATGTCATGCCACATTACATTATATTTCTTCAATCAATTCTTTACATGTGAACTTCAACAACAATGTAACCACCAAACACTTCAAGGGCTTCATAATAAGTGCCATGCACTCCATCAAGACACACTTCAAGGGCATCTTTAAAGGCATGAGGGCTTCATTCATTCCAAAGAGAGCTCCACACCATCCACATGAGCATGGGATTATAAGAGCATCATCAAAGTATAAGGGGCTCCATCATGGTCTTCAAACATGCCATGTCATCATGTCCTTGGTGTCTCCATGGTCTCCTTACCAAGTACAAATACAAGTGGACTCCATCAACAAGAGTGTGGTCTAGTGTGGTCTCCATGACTCAAACCATATAAGGGTTCCATGCAATGTTACAAATATTGGCGCAGCGACAAAATCGACAGGGTCCAAGAAACATCATTTTGGGATATCTCGGCAAAACATCGGCAAAAATCGACAAACTTAAAAAACACAAAAATATTCATTTTTTTTCAATTTTTTAAACATCTAAAGCAACAATAACATCAAATAAACACATTGCCACATGAATATGGAAAGAAAACCGATATATAAGATATATAAGCTGTCTAGAGATACATCACACATCAAAATGGATTGTGTCCCAGTCCTACTCCTGAATAGTGAATATTGAATGTCTGAATCATCAAAAATATAAGTTATAAGTTATAACAAATGTATCTCATGATCATCATCATGACTCATGAGTCATCTATAGTGAAATAAAGTAAATAAACTATCGATTCCCTCTACCCCTTTTACAAGAAAATGTAATCGCTATGGAAACAACCCTTGCCCTTCCTCTAGGACTAGGTGCCCTTGAGGCTTGTGGGCCTCGTACTGGTATCTGACTTCCTCTAGAAGAAGACCCTACAAAATGATGTCCTCTAGAAACTGAAGGTGGCTGAAACTAGTGTCCTAAAGAAGAAGGAGCTCGAGGAGGTAGTCCTACAACTACTCCTCTACTAGTACCAGTGCTAACTATCGAGTCTATCTCCCTCTATCCCTGCCTGTGGCTCTGGCTCTAGCTGTGGCACACTCCCAGACTCAGTGTCAAACTCCCAGACTCAGTGTCAAACTCCTTTGGAACTGGATCACCCTCATATGGAGCCTCTGTAACATCATCATGATCACTATCATGATCATCCGCTAGCCAATCAGGGGCTACCTCCATAGCAGGCTCCTCACACTCCGTCCTCCAAGCTGCAGTGGTGTCGATCTCATCTAATGAAATGGCCTTTGCATCAACTTTTCTCTGAAATTGCTTCACCCACAACCTGAGATTGTAGTGGACGTAGACCAAATCATTAAGGCGCAGAGTATCCAACCTGTAGGAGGATCATAGAATTAGATATTAAATTATAAAGTTAATAATTTGTAATGCATAAATTAGAAGGCAAAGGGGCATAATGAAATGATAAAATTATAAACTAGAATTCAATAATTTATAATGAATTTGAAAATTCTCTAACCTGTTGCGCTTTTTGGAGTGTACTTTTTCAAATGCACTCCAGTTGTGCTCGCAACCGGAAGAACTACATGTCTTGCTGAGCACTCGAATGGCGAGCTTCTGTAGAATAGGTACGCAACCACCATAGTTTTCCCACTAGGTATCTACAACGAATTAAAGAAACATAAGAAAAGACAATTTAATTTAAAAAAAAGAATTAGAAAAAGAAAACGAAATTTGAAACAAGGTGAAGCTTACTTGGCATCAGGTTGGTCCTATCATGTATTGTCATATCAAACCCAAGTAATCATGTGGCTCTCTTATACACTTCCAACCAGTGTTGCATATATCGCCGATATTTTCCGAGCTCCGATATATTGGATTGAATATATCATGATAAATCCGATATATTCAATATATCGCGATACTTTGAATATATCACGATATATTATGAATATATTGCGAGTCGAACCAAAATATCAGTTTGCTATATAAAAAAATTAATTTTTTTTTTTCTGTTGTTTCAGAGAAACTCAAAACATAAACTCTAGCAGGTCGATTTTATCAGTTTGGCATAAGTAATTCCGCAGAACAAACTTTGGATTTATAGAGTTCATTGAGGCTTTTCTTTCTTCATCAGATATCCCAGAGGTGGTCAGCTGCAAGGAACACACGATTAATTAGCTACCAAGTCAAAGCCTCTCTTGGCATTTAAACATTAGTTATGGACTCTTTTCAAGATGACAATTATACCTCATGTGTATACTGTTGTATCCAATCAATCCATGCTTTCTTCCGCTCCTTGCTAATGTCAAGTAGAACAGGTTTCAATGGGCTAAGAAGTTTGTCTTCTGACAAGTCAGGGCTTGTTTTAATATTGGAAAGTGCACAGAAAAAAATTGTGTAGTCCACTTTATCAAATGCCATATTACTAAGAAGCTTGTTGATAAGCTCTTTATTGTAATTTTTCAGCCCAATCTTCTTGGTCATAATTGACTGATATTCATCCATAAATTTAGCTCCATACCTGTAGCCACTCATTTTTCAGAGCACCTCCCGAGCACCTCCACGACCACCTACTGCTTCTAGAGGACGAGTGGTGCCCTTTACCCGTAAAAGGGGTAGAGGGAATCAATGATTGGGATTCCTATGATCTATCATTTTGATTTTATTATGTACTATTTAGTATCTAGATGCCTTGTAATGTCCCTTGTTAGGAATTTTATCAAAATGACAATTTTTCACTTTTTTCCCTAGTTAGTCCTTTGACTAGTTTTGATCTCTAGGTCCCAAATTTGCCCCAAATGATCCCAAATATTATGAGAAGGTATATGAATGATATTAGAACATAAATATGTGTTTCAGGGATGCCTTTGGACCTTTAAAATACTTCTGCAAATCCTCTTTCAATTCTGGTCAATGTAGGTAACTTTACTAGTGATTTCCCTTTGACTAGTATTGGTCTCTAGGTCTCAAATTGACTTCAAATCCCTTCAAATCTTCAAGGAAGGTGTATGAATGATATTAGTACTTGAATATGATGTTTAGGGATGACATATGGCCACCAAAATACCTCTGCAAACTCTCTTAAGATTTTGGACCAAGTATGCAATTTTACTAGTAATTTGGGGTTCAAATCCCCCTGGGGTAAGTACTGAAAATGGCTTCCCAAATGCCTCCAAACCCACTCAAATTTATGAACAGAGGTATGTAATGTGTTAAGTATGTTATTAAGGTCTCATATTCACCATTAATAGTTTATTACAACTGTTCTCACCCTCTCCCATTCAACTGCAAAAATCACCAATTCAACCCTTGGGGAAATAGCACTATTTCTTCTCCCAATGCAATTAAACTGAGTAAAAATATTTCAAATGCTCAAGTACAGTACATGAAACTTGTAGAATATATCCATGGAAGTATATTGATCACAAATACATCAGAGAATCATCCATTCATTCGAAATCATCAACATTACATTGATTCACAACAAGGTAGTGGGGAAATGGCACTGTTCTTTCATTAAAATTGAGATTTATACATTTCTACTTGGAATTTCGACCTGAAACTTTCTGGAGATGAAGAACAGAGTATTTACTTCATATTACAAAAGAAATGGGGCATTAGAATCTCCCCCAAAGAGTACAATAGCTCACCAAAAACGCCCTCCCTCAAGGATCAAGAATATGCCATCAAAACTGGAAATGGTTGAAGGAGTGAGCTGCAATAGAAGAAACCATGAGCTGCCCTGTAGCTTACACCTGCAAATAAAGACTCCATTAAAGCTCCAAATGAAAGGTCTGAATGGCCTTTCCAATTACCAACTTGGATGGGAATCTTTCACCCTCGAAATTGGCTAAGGCAAGCAACTAGTCATCCACTAGCTCTTCCTCTTCACAAATGCAATTGCAAATTCTACAAATGATAAAAAACTGGTTTCATTCTTTGTTATTGACATTTATAAAGTTTTAATGTCCTCCATGGGTCGAATTCCTTCCAAGAGACTCATGCCAACTCAAGTTGGGAAGAGATTCCAAAGAGCGCCACTTGTACAACAATTCCTAGTCTCCCACTTCCACCAAATCACAGGTGGAAGCATCTTAGCTGCCCTAACACCCTTGAGCGCCCTCTTAGAGTCTATTTTTAGCCCTGACATGTCATATATGTCATATGTCAGCCTTCAGGTCTGATTTGTGTCATAGGTGTCATAGCATCTTCATCATTGTTGTCATAGAGCTAGGGAATCTAGCCCAAGTGTCTCACTAGCTCCAAATTGCCTCTTCCTCTTCCATGGGAGTTACTCTTCCTCTATATTTCGACCTTGGATGAGTCATGCCATGAATAATACCTTTTGGAATCCCCCAAGTATGTTACCATTCACCTTGAATTCGAATTGGTGAGAGAATGATGCCAAGTGTAGTGGGGAAATCTAGCCATATGTGGGTCCCACTTTCTCCATGTGTCTTCATGATCAAATGCCACTTTGAATTTCACTTGTATATATTTATTTAGCTCCTTTATTAAATATTTATGCCATTCTAATGTTCAAACATCATTTATTATCCCCATTATTCCAAATCCCAAAGCTTTTACCCAAAACCTAGGAAACTAGTAATTTTCCTCCTTGGCAATTATTTGACCTTTAGCATCAATTTGACAAACTCTAATGAATAGGGCCAATGTGATTAGGCCATTGTGACCCAATGGAAAATTTGGGACATGACATGCCTCATGATGATCCATCTCATGAGATACATTTATTTTGAGCTTTTGATGTGATTTTGTATCATCCTATCAGGAACATGTTTCAGAATTTTCAGTTTAGTGAAGATATGTGACCACTTGACATCTTATGCATCTTATTTATTACTTGTATCATCATATTTATGTAACAATGTGCCTATTTGATGTTGATGTTGCTTTATATGTTTTAAAAATTGAAAAAAAATGAGTATTTTTGTATTTTTTGTGGCCTGCCGACATTTTCCGATATTTTCCGCCGATACCGCTGAGAAGTTATATTCCAGACCCTCGTCGATACTTTCCCTGAGACGATATATGCAACATTGCTTCCAACTCTTGGGAAAGCTCTGCACGATCATATGAAGACGACACCATCCTATGGACACACTCGTAGAATTCAGCCATAACCTCTCCATCAAATCTAAAGCCACAAGAGTAACCAAATGCAGGGTTGAGTTGTAACCCTGCAGCATGAATGGGGCGATGGAGTGTGTTGTTCCATCACGCATCAATCAATCCCCATATAATCTGTTGTCTCTCATGCCCTCGATCTCCCTTGTCCTCGTAATAGGCACGAATGGACTCTTTGGCCCTATCCATGGCCTCATTTAGGTAGCCCATTGCATGCTTATCCCCATCAACTAAGCGGAGAACCCTTACCAAAGGTTCAGTGACGGCACAAACCTCCCTCACCTCATCTCGAAAGCTTTGATGGAATGTAACTAGCCTGAATATGGCTTGCCCCTCTGGTCTAGTGCTAAATGATAAAGCACGCCACTCAGGTGAAAGGAACATCTGTTGCAAGTCCCACATAGAACCCAAGAGGGACTGGAGAGAAATAAAGCTAGTGGCAAAGTGTGTGATGGCAGGACGCACCAACTCTCTGTCACCTGTGAAAGTTCTCATCAAGCTAAGAACCGCTGCGTAATTGTATATGAATTTTGTGATGCTCCGTGTTGAAGTAATCGTATCCATGATCCAATCAATCTTGGCTAAATACTCTAACATCAAATCAAGGTAATGGGCCGCACAAGGAGTCCAGAATAGTGAAGGATACATGGCCATAAGCGTCCTACCAACAAACACATAGTTCGCAGCGTTGTCCGTTATGACTTGGACAACATGCTGCGGGCCAATCTCTTGGATGAAGTCATCCAACAAGCTACATAGTAAACCCGCATCTTTGACATGTGTGGATGCATCCACGGATTTCATAAACATAATGCCCTTGGGACAATGAACCAAGAAGTTGAGAACGGTCCTACCCTTCATATCAGTCCAACTGTCTGACATCATTGTGCATCTTGTTAACTCCCATGATTTTCGAAGATCCTACAACCTGCAAGTGCAATCGACCTTTTCATCCTCGAGGATGGGCCCTCTCAACTCCTCATAAGTGGGGGGCTTATACCCCGGTCCAACAATAGCAGCTGCCTCAAACATGGACACATAAAATGGGTTATTGGCAAAGTTAAATGGAATATCACTCCAATAGCAAGCATCGACCCACAAGTCTATTTGCTTCTTTTTTCTCCTTTCCTTTCATCATGGACCTTATAGAAGGTTGTCCACTAGCTGTGCATCTCGACACAAAGAAAGGTGATAGTGTTGTAGTCGAAGGTGAAGGCATTGTGGATTGCTGTGTGGAGAAGTTTCCGGACTTGTCCCACTAGCTCCCACTCCTAAACCAGACCCGGATCTTGAGGCAATTTGATTTCTCACGGCCTCCTTGTATTGTTTCTTTTGCTTAGTTCCCTCAATTGTTTTTTTGGCCTTGTCAATGTGATCCTCGCTTGCTGCGGTGCAAGGAATCACATCATGCCCCGACATTTGTGCAATATGATATTTCAGCCTGCTTATCCCACCTGTCATTCTTTTCCCACATAAATTGCAAGTGAGAGTTTGTCGATTTTTTGGATCAACAGCTGTGCCATATTCCCAAAATGGATCCAAACCTTTCGACATCTTCCAAAGTTTGAAAAAATTAAGTTTCAAACTTTCAAGTAAACCTAGGGCAAAAAAAAAAAATTAGCATATGTGATTGATGGAAATATAAAAAAAAAATTAAAAAACAACAAATCAGAGAATCGAGATACATTCAATCTTTGATTTGATGAGGGAAAATAAATACTAATAGAAATTTTCCAATTTTTGTGAGGTTTTCCAAAAACCTAGGGCAAGAAAAAACGTTTTTTTGGCAAACATAGTGTTACATAACTGCTGCAAATTACATTAAGATGGGAAAAAATTGTTTAAGAGCCTTTAGAAAACAATAATGAGGATGGAGAAATTATTGCCAATGCAAACCAACATGAACCCACTTGGAAAAATGAGAAATTATGGGCAATTTGTTTTACATACCTTCAGCTGTGATAAACTTGGAAAAAAACCCAAATGCAAAGCTCCAATCTTCAAATCTGATGGTTGATGGTGAGCGAAATGATGACTAAACTCCTCCTTGGGCAAAATAAAACCCACCCTAGTTTCATTGGTTCTCCTCTCCTGCGCTGTAGCTTCCAAATGAACCCGAACAAACTGTTCCCACGGCCTTAAAACGGAATAAAACCCCACTTTTGGGCCCTGTCAAAAAATCGCCGAGTCGACCGAAAAATCGCCGAAAAATCACTGATTTTTCAGCCAAAAATCGGCCCGATTTTTTGGCTGATTTTTCTTTGAAAAATTGCTGCCTCCAAAAAATCGTGATTTTTCGCGCTACGCCGATTTTTCGACCCATATTTGTAACACTGGTTTCATGACCCCATCAAGCCACAAATGACCACAGAATGGGTCATTTGGCCCATTAGGTGTTCCTATGGCTCCAATGCCCAAGATGCCAAGTCTTTGTCCATTGCCATGTCTTCAGCTCTTGTCTTTGTCCTTTGCCATGTCATGCTTTGTCCTTCATTGTCTTTGTCAAATCTTTGTCATCCATGTCATCATTCTTTGTCATGTTGCCATGTCATCTTTGCTTTGTCATTAATGTGTTGTCATCAATGACAACCTTGGTCATCAATAAAGACTTTGTGAAATGTCTGCAGGTTTGGTCCTTTGTGGGATAGTATTGCAGCTAAACAGTTCCATCTTCTACAAGCTATTTGTTGAAGTGGCCATGTATCTCAACATGCTTGGTATGCTCATGGAAGAGTGAATTCTTGGCTAGTTTGAGCACCTCTTGATTGTCACATAGTAGGGGTGTTGGCTCTGTTTGTTGCATCTTCATATCTGAAGGCATCCTCCTGAGCCAAACTGCCTCACGTGCTCCATTTACTGCTCCTCAATATTTTTCTTTTGTCGATGAAAGAGCTATTGCCTGATGCTACTTGCTGGTCCATGTGTCTGCACCTGTGCCAAGGTTGAATACATATCCAAAGGTTGATTTTCTGTCATCCACACACCATCCCAATCTGAATCTGTATATCCACACTGTTGATGTTTGTAGCTCTGTGAGGTATCCTCACTAGCTAAGTCGGCCCAGAAAGAAAACAAAGAAACAATATTATATTGCTCTACAAATGAAGTCGGCCCCACAAGGAAAAAGCCAGCCAGAAAACAAGTATAAATAAAGGTGACGTCCTCATTTTATCACTCAAGCAATTTCGCTCAAGTCAGCTAGACAGGTGCGTAGGAAAGAAAAGAAGCAGCTGGAGGAAGACTAATATCTCTGGGTTTGAGATATTTCTTATTTCTTGTATATCTGATTTACAAGGAAAGGATTGCTGACTTAGAGTCAAAGCAACAGACTGGAACTCCACCAGAAGTTGAACTAGCAAGAGCCGAAGAGATGAAGACTTCAACTGAGAACATCTCCGCAGAAGTTGCGAGCTGTCAAGACTTGCTAGAAGAAGTCACTAAGGTTTGGGCCATACTGCAAGAAGACCCTGAACTACATAAGATTTGGGATGAAGTTCTGAATAAGAAAGGTTGGCTGGGTTTTTTCCCTAGTTTGGGTTTTCCCAGAGTAAATTTTTGTGTCTCTTTGTTTCTGTGCATTGTTCTACTTTCAGTGATCCGATAAAGTGAAATTATACTGCTATATTATATAATTTAACACACACAACCCTAAGATCTTTGGTTCCACTGTATAGATTCATAGAATGCCAAAGTTAAGCGTTTTCACATATCTCAACACCCTCTTCGCTGCAGTCCAATGCTTTTTTTGGTGCTGTCATGAATCTGAAAATAAAGCTCACAGCATAACTCAAATCAGGCTTAGTGGCTGTAAGATATATCAAGCTTCATACTAGCTGATATATATATATATATATATATATATATATGAGATGGGTTATCATGCCCTGTGCTGTCCTTTCAACTCTGGGTTGTCTCTCGAGCCATCCTCAACACCTCCCCCCAATTCCCAAGCCTTGGTGGAACATAGAGTAAATTCCACTAATGGTCATTATATCTCAATACCAAGTGCCAGTACCTAGAATGGGATTGTCAGGGAACTTTTTCTTCGTATCCGGGGTAGATGTCCTGACTCCCCATCCCCAATCCGTGGTGGAAAATAGAAGAAAACCCACTAATGGTCATCATATTCTGAGTGCTGAGTGCTAGTTCCTCATACAGGACTGGTAGAGAATGTTTTCTTCATATCCAGGTTAGACGGCCCCAATATATTGTGAATACATTTTAAGGTTTGGAAGTTGATAATTGTCAAGTACCCAACCCCATTATATTTGTGAATACATTCGAAGGTTTGGAAGTTGATAACTGTCTAGTACCCACCTAATCTCTAATTATATTCTCAATACCAAGTGCCAGTACCTCGAATGGGATTGTCAGGGAACTTTTTCTTCATATCCAGGGTAGATGTCCCGACTCCCCATCCCCAAGCTGTGGTGGAAAATAGTAGAAAACCCACTAATGGTCATCATATTCTGAGTGCTGAGTGCTAGTACCTCATACCGGACTGGTAGAGAACGTTTTCTTCATATCCAGGTTAGATGGCCCCATTATATTTGTGAATACATTCGAAGGTTTGGAAGTTGATAATTGTCAAGTACCCAATCCCATTATATTTGTGAATACATTCAAAGGTTTGGAAGTTGATAACTGTCAAGTACCCACCTAATCTCTCTAATTATTAACATTGTATGAGATGAAGACTGAAATGCAATTTTAAACAATGGAGTCTTACTACTAGTACTGATTATGTACTTATATTGTCTTTCTCACGAGTTTAATGAAAAGTCCTGCTTTAGTTGTCTTAATGTAATATCAAATTGATTCTAGATCCTTGATCTTGATTTGAACTTTGAAGGGACCCATAGTTTAAATTTACTTTTTTGGTTCTAAAGAAGAACAGGCAAACCTGTAGGTATTGGGATATTCATATTCTTAAATCCATCTTTCATTCTTTGAGCTAATTTATTTTTATTTTCCAATTCTATGTTTCCAACTTTCTGAATTTTTAATCTTCTGATTAAAGTCTTCATCTATGCAGATAGCAGGTGGCCTATGTGACAATCTACTGACTTGCATAGTACGTGCATGGGACTTTAACAAGCCTCTCTTCACAGCTCCTGCAATGAATACTTTCATGTGGAACAACCCATTTACTCAACGGCATTTGGACTCAATCTCGGAGCTGGGAGTATCACTTATCCCCCCTATAACAAAGAAGTTAGCATGTGGTGATTATGGAAACGGTGCAATGTCGGAACCTTCTACGATAGATACAACTCTTAGGTTTTCACTCGATCCTTCAATTGTATGAAGCATCTGATCTCCCTTTCAACAATTCTTGTTCTGAATCTAACATGGTTAGTACTATGCATTATGGTATAGACTCAGATATTGGTAGCTGGACTAAACAACATGATCCCGTCTCATGTGTGTGGTGATGTTAAGAAGTTCTGATTATAAATAATCATGAACTTGTGATTTTATGTAACATTTGCTCCTTCATTCTGGACGCTCCTTTAAGAACCGTGTGTGGACACTCCTTATAAGAAAACGTGTCAAACTATGTAAACCATCTACTTTGGAACTTGATGATGTAAGATCAGTGTGTGATTTTTTGCTTACCAGTGATGTTTATTAATATCTACTATTGATTAATATTGGTTCCCATGGACCTAAAGTGTTTTGGGAGAATCTTTTTGATATGGATTTTGTTATATGCATTGCATGTTGAGATTGGAAACAAGCCTATTTCTCAAGCAACTAGAAGCACACGGATTTGCAGTGCTCAAGCCTCAAAGTAAATATCTCAATTTACTTTATTTAATTAATATTCAACCTTGGTTCTTTGTTGGGTTCATTGATCGCATCAGCAGTATATGTTTATAATATTTTTTCCTCGAGAACCCAATATTGTCACAATATTCTGCTTGAGGAAATGAAGGGAGGCAAACATTGTTCTGGCTTACATTAGAAGTTAAATTTGTTATACCAGCTCATGGCAAGGACTCCATATTGAACGTTCTCCTCTTAAAAAATCTTTATTTGAAGGGGTTTCATTTTGGTTATGTTGACTGAATTAGAGAATAAATTGCAGTACATAACCTGTCTCTATTCATAAGGACCATTGATATGCAAACTTGGAACAATGTGGAGAATTGAAGACAGCTTTTGCAATTGTAATTTAAATAAGATAAGATAATTTTATTAATGTCCAACGAATGACCACAAAGGTAAGTCAATGGGACTGTTTGGTACCATGTTAATACAAGTGGGAGCACCAAGTCGGCTCCTATAAAAAGCGAAATGCAGAAATAAAAGTATGACTCTAATGTATATACCAAAATGCTAACTCCGAAGATGGAGGGAAGATCTAGGAGAGATACACATAGATAATGGATCTAGGGCCTATGATTCAAACACTGTAAGCCTGTCATGGTATGCTGGGATCATCTCTCATAACATCTAAGTTCGAATGGAGGAATCTTAGAATCGAACTCTACCTAGAGGAAGAGCTGGAAGAGTAGCTAGACTGGGTATGTGTCACTGCCTGGAGTGAGGGGCCCATCGTTGTGACTAAGAAACTGTATGCCTGCTGGTATGGGGCTGAGATTGGCCATGTCATTGGGGTCGGATGGGAGTGGAGGTGGTCCTCCAAACAGCTCTGTATTTGAAAGCAGTACCTCCATCCCACTTTCTGAACCAGGCTCCACTCAGCGGATTACTTCCTTTTTTTCAGTGCTCCCATCTTCTAGGAGTACCAAGAGACAGATGAGAGAGTGAAGCTGGAGAGCCTCCTTCAAGTATAAGGATAGACAACTCTGGTCAGGGTACCGAAAGAAACTTGTCAGCCTGAAGCTCCCAAAGAAGTTCCCGTAGAGCAAAATAACCAGAAGGATAGAACCAAAAGCCAAATTGGAAAAAGATAGCAAAGTGCAAGAAAATATCATATCTATGTATGCTTGGAGAAGTAGCTTAAGACTGCTAAGACCTGAACAAAGTTAAGAAACTGAAGTTACATGTGAGACTACAACAAGTGCTTTTTGATAACTTTGCATTCAGGTATTATGGAAGTAACTACTGTAATTTAGTGACATAAGGGATTACATGTTTTCAGCCTTTGTAGCTAGGGTTAATTTAATGATTGAAGTTCAAGTAACTAGGATTTACAGCCTTGCCACTGATTCCATAAGTAATGAACAAATAGTTCTTGGAATATTGATAGTCTTACACTAGGATTATACCCTTTTTATATGGCAGTAGTTAATTAGTTATTAAAATCAGAAGATACTAACCTATTTTGTACTCGTCTTTGGAATATGCAAGGGGTTTATAATCCTGTTAGTTTTTAATGCTTTGTGATGTCTCCATTTTTCTTGATGCTTCCGTGCAATGCTCATCTATTTCATAGACAAGACATTGTTGGCCATGAATATAGTATTTGCCAATTGTGAAACATTGCAGCTTTTCGTATAATGTATTATTGATTCATCAAGATGGATAGACTTTAGGAATATTTTGATAAAATACTATTTGATATTTTAGCAAGAAAATCAAAATTATTTAAGGTCACCCAGGAGCTCCAACCAATGAGGTTGTGGTTCAGTTGCAAAAGACAATGGCATGTTGGGGCATCCACCAAGGTTTGATTCCCTCGGAGGCATGGATAAGTAGTTGGGGTTAGGTGCAAGCAGTGTTATTGGAACCGGATTGAGGTTGATCTGATCAGTTTTGAGCCCTTTCCGGTCTGGTTTAGGATTTTCGACTGGAAAAGGCCGGTTCCATGCACCAAACTGGTTGGTTCCATACAAACAGCTATTGGTTTCCACAAAATCCACTTAAAAAACTAAAATGAAAGATATAAACTTTATTTGATAAAAAAAATCAATGTTTGAAAAAAGAATAGTAGAGTAAAAATGAATACTGAATACAAGTACAAATGGGACCTTTAAATAGGTCTATTCGTGCCTTTTGAAATGAAAGGCACGCCTTTTAATTTATTAATAAGTCTTTTATTATTTATTTACCTTTGTTAATATTATGTATTATTTATTTATTTATTTATCTATGAGCTCTCTCCTCTGGTGGTGAACACTCTTGCATATTGAGAATGCTCTTGTGGTGAGCTCTCTCCTTCTCCTCCTTGCTGGTGTGTGAGCTCTCTGTGTTGCGTGGAACCTGAATCCATACCACCTTCTCAGCATTGAAACTATGTTGTAACCATAATATGAAAATGGAATTGCGTTTTCACCTTTGAAGATGTACAACAAAGACTCATTAGTAAACACTGTTGCACGAGAGAAACCGTTCTCTACCTTTGGAGATACGCTGTGAAAATTGCTGCGATTGTATTGTGTGGGCTCTCTCTTGGATTGTGTAATTGTATTGTGTGAGCTGCAAGCTACCTCTCTCCATTACTCGGTAACGGGTTTGATTTTGAGTTCATGATATATGTCGTTGGTATCTATGATATTGCTGTGCCTCTCTATCAAACGAGGACTGCGTTGAACTCTGTAGAAGCGAGACTTTCTTGAATTGTGAAGTCTTTGAAGACTAGAGCTGCGACCTCCCCTTTGAAGTGAGCTGCGACCTGCGACCATGAGAAGAGTTGCGACCTTTGAAGAATTAGGTGTAGACTATCTATGAGTGTTGGCGATAATACTTCACCTTTTTAATGGTGTTCTCAAATGTAAGGGTTGAGATAAGATATTTAAGAGCATACAAAGAGAATAGTGTAGTAAAATATATATCATCCAAGTTTTATGCTTGAAAATTTCCATCTCTAGGGTTTATGCATTGTTAGTTGTAGAAATGATAGCTTTATTTGTATCGAACTTCTATTATATAGAGAAACCCTAATCGCTGGCTGTTGCAACACAACATATTGCAACATAGTTTGAATTCTCTGTGTTTTCTACTGTACTGTACATTGTAAAAGGTGATAGAGACTTAGACCTGCACCTTTTCCCCAAAACTCTATCTATTTGCAAGTAAACATGAGTTCAATGGCCTCCATAGTAGGTGTAGTACTCACTAGCAAAGACAACTACCCTGAGTGGTCGAGGAAGATCAAAGTTGCCTTCATCTACAATGATCTGTGGAAGGGGATTTGTGAAGGCACCGCTTTCAAAACAGAAGAGGGAGTGACCTTGAAATCTCATCCAAAGCCACCGTCATCAGAGAAAGAACGAGAAATATAGGACCAAATTGTTGCAAAAGGAGTTGGCAAAGATCTGTCCAGTTTGGCTCGTGATGAGCTCTGATGTACCAATGGTACCATTGAAGGGCTTCCTATTCCAAATGAAAGGATGCAAGTGGAACTTTGTGGACATCAAAAGTATGATGCAGATTGAAATATTGGTTTGCCTGGTATATCCATACAATCAGATCAGTACCATTGAAGCGAGGAAATTCAAGCTTCGGCCCACGAAAATTGCTGGAAGAAGAGAACCCAGTGGCTACATAAGATTCTGGCTGTCGGTTATTGTTCATGGCTGAATGCTGAAGATGGAGGTTGAGAAATTTTTTATCCAGATCTTGGAGTTTGGTTTTGAGGGCTCTAAGTTCTTCCTCCATGATTTGTACTCCTGCATGGGTGACAACCATAACCAGGAGTTTTTTTGTTTTTTTTGAATGGGTAGAAAAACAAAAACAAAAACTGTTTTAGTAAAATAAAATTTGGATTTGGGAAAAACTCTGATGGGTAATTTGGGTTTGACTAGGTTTTGGACACTTTTTGGTGGACAAGGAAGCAAAAAATGGGGATTTCAGAAGCGGGGTGAAAGAATGAGAAAAATTGGCAGAGAGGGACAAAGAAGCAGAAATAGGAAATGAACACTATGGTAAAATTTGAAGTCGAGTGGGTGAAAATTAAAGAAGTTATAGCAAACCCTAAAAATAGACAAATGTGGGATTTCTGGTTTTGGGAAGTGGAATTTGGGATAGGGTCCTCAAGAATGAAATATGCAGAATGGGATTGCAGGGGTATCAGGGAAGTTTAAAGGGAAATAGAGTTAAAACAAGCGAAAAAACAGATATATATATATATTTTTTATATTTATTTTTTATTTTCAGAAATGGATTTGCAACGACGCAGAAGGGATCATAAACAAATGGATCTGAAACGACGTGGAAGGGATAAGCAACAGATGGATCTGAAACGACGCAGAAGGGATCGGCAACAGAGAGATCTGAAACGACACGGAAGTGATCAACAACAGTTCTGGACAGAGAAAATCTGCGATTTATCACCTGAAAATAGATATGGACCCTGTATGCTTGGCTTCCTAATGGTTCAGGGGATTCACTCGGCCACCAATGCTGTCTGACGACTTGTGTATTAGGGCAGTGCCTCTCACTCCACGGCTTAGGTAAAATTGATAATTGCTTTGCCACAAACGACAACTCTTGGTTTACCACACGGGTAGGAACTAGTCAATCAAGCAGGGGTCGTTGCCCTTTTCGCTGGCAGGTCTTCTCAATGGGCCAGCTACTTTGGGGTTCCTGTGGTACCCCTCACAATGAGTTTTAGGGCTTATGCCCAAGTACTTCCCACAGTTAAGCGGATAGGGATTATTCCCAGATCCGAACCTGCAACAAATGCAATTTTTTTTTTGGCAGAAATTTCACTCAACGAGCTCAAAAAAGTGCTTTGATACCAAATGTGAGGAACCTGCAACAATTAATTGATAAATAACACGATATATTAGATCACAAAATATTTTTATTGATCGCAGGCCACTTCGAGGGGGCAACCTCCTTTGAGCAAGCTCAATACAAATAGCTTCATGGTGCCTTCCTTGGCATCAACACAAACTTATATACTAGTCTATGCGGCAATACTATGGGTCAATACCATGGGACATATAATACTACGGGAGGATTTACAAAGCATATGCGTCCAATACTATGGGTTAATACAAACTATGGATCAACAAATACTACGGGACGTCTTACAAAGCATATGCGTCCAACAACAATATACTAACAAAGTAAAGACATGGGTTCCTAACAACATCTATGTCCCTGAGTGAATTTTTCATCACAATTATAACAAAGCCCTTTTTCTCTACGTGCTTGCATCTCTGCTTTAGACAAATGCCTGATGGGAGTTGGTTGAGGAGATGGCGTGATGGGAGGTCATTGGGAAACCATTTTCTGAATGGAACAAAAGTGGAGTTGGAGTGATGTTGGGCTGTGATTTTGTCCTCCGCTAACTTAGCCAACCCTAGGACTTCCATCATTGTGTTGGGACATAACATTTTAACCTCTGAGCGGATTTCATCCTTGAGACCATTGATAAAACAACTCCTGTAGAATTCATCAGATAATCCTTCTATGTGATTGGCCATTTTCTCAAATTCGGTTTGATACTCTCTCACAGTGCCAATTTGGCGAAGTTTAGTGAGTGATCATGTGAAGTCATCAAAAGCACTAGGACCAAATCGTTACAAAAAGAGTTGGCAAAAATCTGTCTAGTTTGGCTCGTCATGAGCTTTGATGTACCAACGGTACCATTGAAGGGCTTCCTGTTCCAAATGAAATGATGCAAGTGGAACTTTGTGGACATCAAAAGTATTATGTAGACTGAAATATTGTTTTGCCAGGTATATCCATCCAGTCAGATCAGTACCATTGAAGCGATGAAAATCAAGCTTCGGCCCACGAAAATTGCTGGAAGAAGAGAACCCAATGGATGCAGAAGATTCTGGCTGTCATTTATTGTTCATGACTGAATGCTGAAGATGGAGATTGAGAAATTTTTCATCCAGATCTTGGAGTTTGGTTTTGAGGATTGCAAGTTCTTCATCCATGATTTATGCTCCTGCGTGGGTGACAACCATAACCAAGATTTTTTTTTTTTTTTTGTGAATGGGTAGAAAAAAAAAACAGAAGCTTCTTTAGTAATGGAAAATTTGGATTTGGGAAAAACTACGATGGGTAATTGGGGTTTGACTAGGTTTTGGACACTTTTTGATGGATAGGGAAGCAAAAAATGGGGATTTCAGAAGTGGGGTGAAAGAATGAGAAAATTTGTCAGAGAGGGACAAAGAAGCAAAAATATGAGATGAACATTGTGACAAAAGTTGAAGGCGATTGGGTGAAAATCGAAGAAGTTATGGCAAACCCTAAAAATAGACATGTTGGATTTCAGGCTTCGGGAAGTGGAATTTGGTATAGGATTTTCAGGAATGAAATATGCAGAATGGGATTGCAGAGGTGTCAGTGAATTTTCAAGGCAAATGGAGTTAAGGAAATGAATACATGGCGAAAACAGAATGGATCTGTAACAACGCGGAAGTGATTGGAAACAATGGATCTGCAATGGCTTTAGATCCACAACGGATCTAGATATGGATCTGAATCTGCAACGGATTTAGATTTGGATCTGTAATGGATCTGCAATAGATCTAGATCTGTATCTACAATGGATATGGATTTGCAACGGATCTGGATTTGGATATGGATAGATGTAATCTTCTATTTATCAGTTGGAAATAAATATGGACCCCAGGTATGTTCGGCTTTCGAATGGTTCACGAGATTCACTCGGCCACCAATGCTGTCTGATGACTTGCGTATTGGGGCAGTACCCCTCAATCCACGGCTCAAGTAAAACTGATAACCGCTTTGCCACAAACGACAACTCTTGGTTTACCTCACGGGTGGGAACTAGTCAATCAGGTAGGGGTCGGTGCTCTTTTTGGTGGCAGGTCCTCTCAATGGGATAGCTACTTCGGGGTTCTTGTGGTACTCCTCACAATGAGTTTTAGGGCTTATTTCCAAGTACTTTTCACAGTTAAGCGGATATGGATTATTCTCGGATCCAAACCTGCAATTGATAGGAACAAATACAGATGCGAGATTTTTTCTTGGGAGAAATTCCACCCAACGAGCCCAAGAAAGTGATCTGATACCAGATGTGAGGAACCTGCAACAATTAATTGATAAAATGCACGATATATTAGATCACATAATATTTTTATTGATCGCGGGCCACTTCGAGGGGGCAACCTCCTTTGAGCAATCTCAATACAAATAACTTCATGGTGCCTTCATTGGCCTCAACTCAAACTTATATACTAGTTTATGCGGCAATACTATAGTTCAGTACCATGTAACATATAATACTACAGGATGACTTACAAAGCATATGCGTCCAATACTATGGATCAATGTTGATGTATTTGTAACTTCGGAATGTATTTCATATATGTATATTGTATTCCTATAGAGATGTTATTATTCCTCTATACGGAAGTGTCGTCATTTATATTGTAAGTGTCGTAACTTATACTTGATGGGTTATTAGACCACCTTGATGGGGTCGGCCCTGTATAAGTCATGTGGGTTAAAGGGTTATTAGACCACCCTATTGGGGGTCAGCCCTATCAGCATTATGTTATGTGGTTAAGTTGAAGCCGACCTAGTAAGGTTATTAGGCAAGTCAAGTCAAGTATAAATAGAGTGCGGAAGGCACTCTATTTGATCATTCACTTTCTCACTTATACACTCATTGGAGAGTGGTGCACTAGTGGAGGAGGAGAAGCTGCTGCTAGGAGATTATCTCTTATGCTTGGGTTTTGTATCATTGCTCTATCTATTTCTGAGGAAGTTATTGGGGTTTTTCACCTTCTTGGTTTTCCCCAAGGAAACTCTGTGTGTCTATTGTCTCATGTGATTGCTTGTTGTGATTGATATACTTGATATGTTGTACATGTTATTCGCTCAGTAAAGATCATAAAGTATGTTGAATTAATGCTCAAAAATTAACAATCAATACTATGGGCTAATACAAACTATGGATAAACATATAATATTACGGGACGACTTACAAAGCATATGCGTCCAACAACAATATACTAACAAAGTAAAGAGAAGTGTTGAAACGGGTTCCTAACAGATGTCAGCTGTCAGCAGTCCTATTTCTTCTATGATCAGAAGCTATGTCAGTTGTCTTTTCACCCTTACCTCATATCCTTTGATTCAACACTCTTTTGATCACACCCATTCTCTCATGCATGTTGCTACACTACGTAGAGAGTTTTCCATTGTTGTTCATGACCATTATTAGACTGTGTTTAACCCAAAAAATCGAATCTGGTGACAGAGCTACATTTTTGAAAGGGAAAATAGATGGTTTTAGGTGAGCATGGAAGTTGGGAAAGCTAGGAACCTTTACCCATTGAGAACTAATATTGTTGGATGCTTGATAATCCATGGATTAATGTTGTAGGAGGTTCTCCATTAGCATACAATAGGTTGGAATCTCACTGCACACATTGGTAAGCACTGTAAAGGTTGGATTTCCTGAGGGAACTGTGGATTAGTGAAGGAAAATTCCTTCCTTGTGTTGTTTGGGGCAGTTAGAAGGAGTGCCATGGTTGTGATGGGTTAGTGAGACCCCTGTAGAACTCTGGTTGAGATTCTGGCTAAGCATAGTGAGCAGAATGGGTTGTGGGATGAGAGATAGAATCTTGTAGGTGTTTCCTTTCACCCGGATGGAATCATAGCCTAGCTTGGGGGTGGCCTCTCAACATAAAGAATTTATGCTGGACAACGTGCTTATGCCTAGGTGGAAAATATCTCTTACATAGCAAGTTGCTTGGATCTTCTTTGTTTAAATATAAGTATTCTGATGTATTTGATGTGCAATGATTTTTATTCATATGCCTGTAACAATTGTGCTTGGAATTGCATTTTATGTGTGTGTGGATCATTTTATTTCCGCTGTGTTTTTATTTTATGTCTGCACATGCATTTAGTTGTATGAATTCATAATTATGGCTATGGGGTGAAATTTAGAGGCCCTGATTTAGTTAATGTCCCCTCCCGCTGGCCAGATTGGGGGATGGGGACATTACAATTAGCAACAATCAGACCAAATTCTAAAAGGGATAGTAGCTTATTTTCATATTTCTGGCTCCCCCTCATCAACAGTAGCTACCTCTCCGGGGCCCTCGATATTTTCCCAAATTTATTCCTTCTATTACTATTCCACGCCTTTTAGTGTTGCAATGGAATTGGATTGGCCTTGAAGGGTCTTGGTTGTCAGGAAAGGATTATTGCAAAACTTGAATATGTAGAGGTAGCTCATGGAGGAGTGTTAGGATAATTAATAATCCAACCTTTTTCCACCTTAGTTATTTTCCTTGTTCCTAGTATTGGATGATGTTGTTGACCCCCTAGTGGTGTGCAATTGTCATATGGGCCTCATTATCCACTTGATGCGCCCTCATACATGAATTTATCCCATGCAGAGTAAGTTCCCTAGATTTTAGGAGCTAACTCAAAGATCTGGTTCATTCCACTTGAGTTCATGACTGTAGTGGGGGATTTGAGCTCCGATTACCACTGAATGTCAACTAATGTGCCCTATATAGACTATTTTGCATAGAAAACTCACTGTTGCGCCTTCCATGTTCAGTTAAATGACAGTAACTTCAATGAACTGACATTCAGTTGAGTTTGCAATTATCAAAGAACTGTAGAAGGGATAGTTCCTATGCTAGACTATGATATATTCAAAATACTCCTGGGTAATTGAATTTCCTCAATTGTACTATATTCTTTTAGTATACATATTAATGGAATATGACATGCATTCTTGTGCACGTATGAGTTTCTTTGCATGTATGATTTTACTATTCAATTCTTGCTAATTTTCACAGCAATTCTTCTTCTTTGCTAATTCTGTCATTGTGAGGTATTCCCAAGTTCAATGATTTGTTGTGTTTCGGAATTTCACATGGTATCGGATCTCACCAGAGCTATTTTATCTTTGTTTTGAGATTTTTCTGCAGGATTTTGAGAAGTTTTTGGTGTAGCAGTGACAATTTAAATTCGCTCCAGTAGCTACAGATGGAGAATTCGAATGCTCCTTTGACACCAAGAATCCTGACACCCTTCAATTATCTGGATTGAAGGGAAGATATGCATATTTTCTTGGGAAAGAAGATTCTATGCAGGGTCACAATGGGCAAGGAAGTCGAACCTCAGGCATTTATTGAGAAAGCAAAGTACATGAACAAGCTAGATGAGGATTTTGGTTTTATGTGTATTCACATATCCAAAGACTTTCTCTTCCATCTTGATGGAGTGAAAACCCCAAGGGAGTTCTGGATGAAGCTTGAAAATCTCTTTGGTAAGCAAGATGAGCTGAGAGGCCACGTTTTGGAGAATGAATTAATTGCTCTTCAACCCATCAATTTCGAAACCATACAATCATTCTTCTCAAAGTTCAAGTCCTTGTTTATGTAGTGCAAACAATGTGAAATTGACAAGAAGGATGAGCAACTGGTGCTATCCATCCCGAGTAAGCTTGGCCCTGAATTTTCAGTATTTGTGTCTACCTTTCACTGTGGGAGATTGACAATCCCCAATTGGAAAATGCCTTCTTTAGATGCATTCACAGAATTCATGATCCAAGAACAAGGAAAACTGATCCAGATGGGAGCCCTAAAGGCCTAGAAGAATCAGGCTCTTATGGCCGAGGATTCCAAGAATTCGAATTCTAAAGGGAAGCAGAAGGGAAAGGAAAATAAGCAATCTGAATCCAAACCAAATGAGAAGCCTATTCCATCAGAAGGATCCTCCAACTCCAAGAAGGATAACCAAAATAGGTTTGAGAAGACCAAGTGTGCCTACTACAAGAAAGGAAACCATCCAAATATTTCTTGCATGAAGAAGACGATAGATCAAATGGCCAAACTTCTTGAACATCACAACATTTCCCTCCCAGAAGGTGCAAGGAAGACTGATTCTGGAAGCAAGAAAGATGATCATGAGAGATGCCATGCACTGAAGGCTGGATTCTCAGAATCACAAGCCTTCCTCATAGATTCTGGATCCTCCAACCACATGATTTCCTCTAGAGAGTATTTTTCCTCTCTAGATCTCACTGATGGTCCCAATATTCACATGGGATATGATTCCCAGATCTATGCTGAAGGGAAGGGAACAATACAACTCGAGCATGGAAATTTCAATAATGTTATGTATGTGCCTTCATTGGAAACAAACTAAGAAATCGGATTCGTCAAAACCCCTCTGCGTGTCCCGTGGGGATCGAATCGAACACGATTCGATGTCAAATCGTGTCCGGTTCGACTTTCGGTCGTGTCCGAAATCGGAATATGTCCAAAAGTCGAATCAGACACGATTTGACATCGTGTCCCCGACTGTCGGACACAAATCCCGAAAACAGGACACGCAAATGGTGGAAAAGTGCAACCGAGTTGGCTTTAAAACAAAAATTTGGGTTTCTTTTTGTCTTTTTGTGATTTGTGAATGACAAATGTGTTGTGAATCGTGATTTGTGAATGACAAATGTGTAATCATTAATGTGTTTTGATTCTAATTTCTATTGAATATTGGTAAATGTTCTAGTTTCTAAATATTTTTGGATCTATATGTCTATATTTTTAAATTTTAATATATTTTAAAAAAAATATATATATGTATATAAAACATATATAAAACGTGTCCTTTGTGTCCTGATTCCGGGGGTCACCGTGTCCGTGTCGGACTCTCGTATTTTCGTGTCCTTCGTGTCTCGTGTCCCCGTGTCAGGTGACTTAGGAAACAAACTTGGTATCTGTTTATCAGATGACACACACAGGTTCGCGGAAGATTTTTTTTTTGGACCTGATGCAATTGATATTGCAGAGATCTCATATGAGAAGCTAATAGCTAAAGGTGTTGCAAACCATGCCTCAAAGGCATATGAGTTCTCCCATTTTTTTCCATATTCACATCAAAGTGCCCTCTTGACCCGTGACAACAAGACTAGCAAAAGATGGCACGAGATATTCATACATCTCAATTTCAAGTACTTGCATCAGTTGTACAAGGAATATATGGTTGAAGGATTGCCCAACATAAAATTCTCTCAAGGAATCTGCAAAGGTTGCTTGGTAGGGAAGTATCCAAAGTGAAAGTTTGATGTTGGGAAGGAAAAGAGAGATTCCTCCACACTTGATTTGATACACAGTGATGACTCAGGATCGATGCCCACAACTTCTATGAAAGGATCTATATACTTTCCGACCTTCATAGATGACTACTCTAGGTTCTATTGGATCTATTTTCTTAAGAAGAAGTATGAGGTATTCGAGACTTTCAAAGTTTTCAATGACTTGGTTGAGAACACTGCTAGGAAGAAGATCAAAGTGTCAGAATATTCTCACCATGTTATTTTGGTCTTGCATGCATTTTGCATGCATCCATGCATTAGCAGTTGATTCTCCTAGCGCCTAGTCCCTACTTTGGGATCCCTGGAGATTTCTTTTGGCTATCATTATCCCTCCTATCCACTCAGAGCGCCTTGTTTACATCACTGGATTTCCAATGCGCCCTCATGCACAGATTTAGGATACTACATAGTCAGTTCCATGATTTACGACGCCTTGTCCCCTCGATTGCTCAGTTAACTCACTGCAGCTCCTAGTTTAACCGTTACTATGAGCGCCCTCTTTGACCACTGACAACTATTTATGTGCCTCCTTGAAGTCTCCTCCCCTATTTTGGTTCCCACATGATTCAGTTATGCTCAGTTCTACCTCAGTTAACTGATTATGTTGGCAAATTGTTGTCATTGATGTCGTAAATATTTTTGAAGAAGGTATAGTTTGAGATGGATCAAACACCCCAGACAAGGATGATGAAAATGACAAAGAAACAAATGGTGAAGGTAAGAAGGAAGACTTGGCAAGTGGAAAAAATGACAAAGAAAGCAAGCTTGGACACAGTGGACGGCTTAGATAAATGAAAGAAGAAGGCAATGCCAAGCAAACGTGAGCTTGCGGGCATGATTCATAAGGCAGATGGTTGAAGAGGTATTGCGGGCATGACTGAAGTGATCTCATGAGGGAATTGGACAAGGAGAGGAATGTGGCCCTAACTGATGAAGCTGTGCGAGTATCCCCAAACATCATTTAACCCTCCTACGGGCATTTGCCGAGACCAATTGTGGGCATATTGAATGGGATGCTCCAGGCATTGTATTGACCACTGCAGGCATACCCCTGGAGTGTTAAACTGGTCCTCACGGGCATGAAGAGACCACCATACAACGGGTTTAAAAGACCAAATTAATACGTGTTAGTTAAACGCCAACGTGGAAGCAAATATTTAATTAAATGAAGCACCGTCGGCCTCCACAAATCCAGAAATATGTTATGTGCTCTATTTTGGACATGTCAGCCTCCTCGAAACGTGAACAAATTCCAGTATAAATAAAAGGGCAAAATCGTGTTTTTGTGTGTGCCCAGATGTGAAAGGAACCTCGGTGGGGTTGGAAGGCAGGTTTGATTTCGGGGAGGCATAAGAGTGGATGACGGGACTGTTGAGGATGGTTTGATTACGAGACAGAAAAGAGAATTCCGGGGATTTCGGTGAAGGTTGAAGGAGAAGCTCGTGAAGCATTGAAAGATGATATTTCGGGTACTTAAGCTAGTTTGAAGGAGTAGCACGGGAGACATTGACAGAGGAAATTTCGGAGTCTAATGCTGAGGAAGACAGGGTCGAGGACACGAGCTTGGATCAACAAAAGTTGTATTATATTTGGGGTTACAGTTTGTGAGGTCATACTATGATAGCATGAGACTGTTTCTAGGGCAGCAGTAGTTGAACTTTGTAATCTGAAATTTGTACAGGGTGGTAGGGTGGAGCTGGGAAAGACTATGTAGTCTTTGAGACAAGTTGTAGCTTGTCTGGATGTTGAAGCATCCTATTTGACTAAACTTGAGGTTGCAGCCTCCTGAGGTGTTGAAGCACCTCATATTTGCATATCAAATTATATTTAAAATCAAATTGGAAATATTTTTGAGTTGTAGTAGTGTGATTTTATGAATATTATGTTTATTGCTTGAAGTTATTTAAATTGAAGCACCAAACCTGTTTTGTTTGAGCAAATACTGAAAGGGAAAATTAAATCAAGTAGTCAATACTGATTCACCCCCCCCTCTCAGTATTGGGTGTGTGTTCTTCAGATTATTCATCATCGGTGGCCACTGAACCTTATCGGGAGATGGTTCCAATGCAAACTAAGCCTATACTTGAGGTGAATTCGAAATCCCAAGGTGTATCAAATTCATTCTATTGTAACACTTTTTGATTTCCATATTATAGCTGATTAATGTATCAACATGTTTTCATATGTGTTTCAGTTTTATGAGTGAATTGATCAATTTTTTATGCTAATTCTTCTCAGTAATAACAGTGTGAAATTGTGAGGTTTGTTCAAGCTCTTTGATCTATCCCTGTGGAATTTCAAACAAATCACTTAGATTTAACAATGGAGGGGAGTACATCAAGAGAGAGCTGCAACAGTGTTTTGCTTCCGAGGGAATCCAAATGCAACATTTTGTCCCATACACACCACAACAAAATGGTGTAGCTAAGAGGAAGAATCGGTCATTGAAATAAATGGCTACCTGTCTGCTTGAAGAAAGGGATCTTCCACCATATCTCTGGGAAGAAGCAGTGAAGTTTTCTTCATACATTTAGAATATGGTACCCCACAAGTCAGTGGATGGGGTTACTCCATTCAAAGCACTAAAGGTACACAAGCCATATGTCTCTCACTTGAGGCTTTTTGGATTCAACGCATGGGCCAAAATCCCATATGAAAAAAGATAAGCTCTTCAACCCCAAAGTAGTGAATTCATTTTTTTGCGCTATGCATAATATGCAAAAGCATACAAACTGATGGAGATTGCAACCAGAATAGGCTTCATTGAAATAAGTGTCCAATTCAATGAAGAGACATTGCAATATATATAGTCAGTTGAAGAAGAAGGTAGATATGATATTCCTACTCCATTTGTACCTAATGAATATAGAAATGATGTCTCTTCTAATGAGGACCAAGTTGAATCAGATCTTGATGTTGAGTATGAAAATCAAGCAAATATGGATCCAGATGCAGCACCTGCTCCCAATCTATGTCCAAGGCCAAAATGGGATCAAAATGTCCTTGAAGCTGATGGGAACGTAGTCGGGGATCTATCTAACCATATAAGAACCAAATATTAGTATCAATATGAAAACCTTGCACTATGTCATACATATACACTTCTCCCATAGAGGTGCTACATGATGGTGGGGTCTGATCCAAGATGGCAGACTAAGGTTCATATGCACTACATCAGGGAACTATGCACAACAAGACCATCACACTGCATTACTATCCCACTATCTCTGATCTCTTCTTGGTGTGAAGGTTGGTTGAGTTTCCTGTTGTTCATTTTTTAGGGGGGGGTTCCCATGAGGTTTTCCCCATTTCCTTAGTTTCATGAACAATTATTTTTTATTATTGTTGTATGGGTGACCTTTGGTCTCAGTAACCAAGGCCTAGGTTTTCTAAGTTTGGATTAAGTGGGGGTGTTAGGATAATTAATAATCCAAACTTTGTCCACCGTAGTATTTTTTCATTTTTCCTAGTATTGGATGATGTTGTTGACCCCCTAGTGGTGTGCAGTTGTCATTTGGGACTCATTATCCACTTGATGTGCCCTCATGCATGAATTTAGGCCACACAGAGTCAATTCCCTATATTTTAGGAGCTAACTCAGTGATATGGTTCAATCCACCTTAGTTCATGATTGTAGTGGGGGGTTTGAGATTCGATTGTCACTGAATTTCAACTAAAGCGCCCTCTCTAGCCTATTTTTCATGGAAAACTCATTGATGCGCCTTGCATGTTCAGTTAACTGACAGTAGCTTCAATGAACTGACATTCAGTTGAGTTTGCAATTATCGGAGCGCTCTAGAAGGGATAATTCCTATGCTAGACTATGATGGATTCAAATTCCTCCCGGGTAATCAAATTTTCTCAATTGTACTATATTCTTTTAGTATACATATTAATGGAATATGATATGCATTCTTGTGCACATATGAGTTTCTTTGCATGTATGCATTTACTGTTCAATTCTTGCTAATTTGCACTATAATTCTTCTTCTTTGCTAATTTTGTCACTTTGAGGTATTCCCAGGCTCAATGATATGTTGTGTTCCATAATTTCACAAGGATATGGTAACATGTAGAGAGGTTTGAAGTCATGTGCAGGTGTGCGCACGCCCGTAACGATTCTGACAATAAATGCTGAAAAAATTCCCTCAAGAATTAAGGCTTGCATGTTTGTGAGGGAAAGTATGGAAGAGTAGCCAGGAATGCATAGTGCACAGGTATCATGATAGTGTGGAGAGAAATGGTCTCATAATGGGAGTAATAATCGCCTAATGCAAAGAGGAAAAAGTGCCCAACACACATAAAGAAAAATAGAGGAGGGAAAAGACCATATTGAGGATCATGAATTCCACGATTTGAACTATGAATTATTGGAAACACATCAATACTTTGAGTGTTTAGACCTATGGGGACTTGGTATTGCAAATATACCCTTTGACATTAAGACTCAATCTTAATGAACCAATAAGATGTTGTTGGTTTATACTAAGAATGCACCCAATACAATTCAACTTAATTTTATTTTACACTCAAAAAACTATTGCAAGTACCAAAAAGACAAAGAAAACAAGTAGGGGGGTTGTCATGGATTGACAGTGGTCACTGTGCTCATCTATAACTCACTAGATAAAAAAGGCCCTTCATGGAAACACATACTGCAAAAATTGTTCCGTTCTAGATTGTGTGTTGCACAATTACTATTCTTTCCTAGTTAAGACCATGACTTCCCATAGACAAGTAGAATACATGTTGAAGAAGCTAAATCTATCTTAGGGAAAGAAATGGGAATATGACCCTCACCAAGCCATATCAAAGAAGAGGCATGAGAATAAAAAAATTTCATACCTTCATCAACCTAATACAGAGTTGGAGAGGGTAGCTAACTTAGAGACCTGGGAGTAGGTTAGCAAGATATTATGGACTGGCACTAGGAAATACACACATGGAAAGATATAAAATTAGTAAGCCAAACAAAAGTAGTCCCTACCCCTCCAAATAAAGAGCTAGGAGAAGAAATAATAACATCGGAGGCTCATTCAGATATGGAAATAGAAAATCTAGAATAAGAGCATACAAGCAAGAAATACATGGCTGAGGGAGATGATGGAATCCAACAAGCCCTCGTATAAGTCAAATACATAGTAGATACAACTAGTGGGTCAAAAGAAACCTATAGTCAACTTGGATTAGTTTCAAAAATACCTTTTATTGCTATGGAACACCTCCCCTCAACAGTACTGGCCACTTTAGAAGCATAGTACATCTCAACATCAGTTGGAGCTACCCAATCTCAACCCACCTTATTCTCTCAATGCATGGATATAGAGCACTAGAACATTGACGTAGTGAGGGACACATATCACAAGGTCTAGGGATACATGTATCAAAAACAAATTATATTAGTGGTGGACCATAAAGAGGGAACCATTAAAATTCCCTTTTTAAAGCCAAATGTCTAAAGGAAAGGACATATGATGACTACAAAGCCACATTGATAAAGGTTTAAATTGATGAGATCATCCCTCTAGATAGAGTTGGTTTTTATAGACAATGTGGTCACTATTATACAAGGATCGTGTCCTTCACTCCTCTGCAAATGACAAAAAGATGTAGACATTAGTGCATAATATTTGAAAATAACTAAAGCTAGAGAAAGTGGCCATTAGGTCCAAGCAATTGACCATCAAATATCTAGAACATGAAATTGTTACACTTGGGGCTAATCCAAATGACCCTACTCTTGTGCAATCATTAATTCCACGAAAGGACAAGGAGATCCAATAGTTGAAGAAGAAATTGAAGCTACCATACGTGGACCATGTGAAGACCCTAGATTTATTGGTAATACAAGAGGAGGAGAATATTTACAAGCAAATGCTAGACTATAAGAGATCCATGGAGCAGTGTAGATATAAGGTGATTGACCTAGAATTGCAGGTTTCTAGTATGGAATTAGGAAATAATTTCAAGCCACTCAAGCCACCCAACAATCCATTGAAGAGGAATGTAAAGTTATGATGGATTTGGCCATGAAGCAAGTAGAGATAAACAATATGGAGAAAGAGCTAGAGTAAACAGAAGGATATATTACAACCTTAAATGAAGAGATAAAATAAAAATATGATCTCCTTGAACATGTAAAGAAGGAGAATGATCAACTGCAATAAGGGCTAGATCAAGATTAAAAAAGGATTATGGGGAGAGCACCCTAGAAAGGAGACAAGTGCATCTTCTGGGATTGCATAGAAACATAAATATTAAAACACTAGGATCATTTTCAGATAATAAAGGATGAATTAGATTTGGAAGGTACCTCATCAATAGATATTAAAAGGAAATACGTAAATCTAGAAATCAAACCTGACATAGAAATCAATGTAATTAAGTTCTTAAATAGCATGACCAAGGCTCAATTACAGACATTTCGATCTACTAATAGAACCGATATCATCACATAGGACAATAAGGTGATAACAAAGAGAAACTTTATGAATAGGGCCCAATGTAGGGTAAATAATCTGATAGGAGAGATCACCTTCTTTAAAGTTCTTTTTAAACACGCATTAGATAAATGATCGTCCTCCAATTGGGATGGGAATGGTGATCTATACACTCAGAAGGAAAACCAAGGACTGTTGAATAACAAAATAAATAATAATGCCAAGTTTGTAGAAATGGAAGGAAATCTAAATGGGAGAGTCATAATGGAATTACTATATGAGGAATTTGAACTCATGGCAAGTCTAAACCTTACATTTAAAAAAATTCTACCAATATCCTATGAGAAATACACAGGTGCAGATATGGCAGCAAATGTTATGAAAAATCACAAATATCCAATGGGTAAGAACTCACAACAAATTGCCAAATATTCTAAAGTTATTTTTCCAACTCATAGACAAACCTCAACCTCACAACAAGGTTAAGTCAAATTGTTGAGTTACGTTTAAAGAAGTAGTAATTGGGAGAATATTTGGATAGTCGGTAAAGAAAGAGGGAAGTTTAAAGAATCAGTTAGGAAGGAATGGAAGCTATATAAAGGGGATTCAAACTAGTGCAATATTACTAGGAATGATTTGATAGCATATTTCTCAAGATTGTGGAATTAGAGATCATCAGGGAAAGGCTAATTTTGTTTTGACAGAAAGATTTATGAGATTCTAATCTTATGTTTGTATACGCTTGTAAATATTATATTATTGTACTCCCCTTTGTAATTCACAAGTTATTTCTAGACTATGTAATGTTATTTTTTATCATAAATAAAAATTTTGAGTATCTTTTTACTTTGTCATATACATGTTATGAATGCGATGTGTATCTATGTAGAAAAATGATTTCATTTGAATGAACAATTTATCCATCAATGTTTGATGTGTTGAATACTGAATGAAGTATTCCTTTTACTATTTAATGTATTAATATTCTAGTTATTGTGGTCATGTGCTTTATCAAGAATTAGATTACTCGATTAGAACTACTGAATTCTGAATTGCTCAATATGTTATCCTTTGATAGAGATTAGAAGACGTATTTATGAGAATATCTTGTATATTACACTATTGTTCCACCAATTATTGCATCCACCTCTTCACTATCATATTTCCCGAATATGAATGTGAAAATGCCTCTAAAGTGGAATGTATTTCAATAGTTTTTCCTAGTTTCCCTATGTATCTCAAATAACTAAAAAAAAAACTTGTTACCTGAAAGGATTGATATCTAAATCTAAATCTAAATCTAAATCGAGTTTCATCATGCCCTAGCATAGTCCCTTCACATCTTCGAACATCTCAGCGGATAACATAAAGCACCATCAAGACAAATTAAATGAAAAGATAATGGTGGATATGAACAATAATTAAATTGCATGCATGAATAAAAGTGCGCCCTGCATGTATTCTCCATAGTTCAATGGAATTTATCAGCAACATATTAACAAGTGATCAAACGTAGTATATGCTATAATGGGCAGTGACTCGAGTAGGAAGTAACCCACTACAACGAAATTCATTTACAACCAACCGGATGTGGTAGAATGATTCAAGCATGTGGGCCAGTTACAATTATGTGAATGAATAACAAAGAGTAGCCCACCATGACTGAGGGGTTTGCATAGAACTTGGTCGACGGAGTCACTCAGATAAAGGAACTAAATAATTCTAGTAAATGAATAAATTATCTCCAGTGCCATAGGATTTCCTATAGAAGGAAATCGTTGTTACAAAGAAAGAATGGATCCCATCAATGCCCTGGGAGTGTTCTTCACCAAAGGGGAAGATGAAATAATTGAATATTCCAGCTAGGAAATAAGCGAGTATCACTATCGAAACCATGGGATGAGATCTTGTACCACATCATAAAGTATATTTCTTGTGATGGAATTATTCCTTGTGTACACAACATTCCATTTTTTCTTTCTAGCACATTTGAGGAGGAATTGTCAAATAAACATACCACTTTACTTTATGGAATCCTTTCAACAGGTAGCCACATAGATCCAAAGACGGAAAAGGAAGAAATTGGCCCATCATGGATTAATGTTTTTTTTGGTGAAGGATACATTCACTCTATCAAAAATCTTATATGTATTGATAAAATCTATTACATTTACTTATCAATCTGGGTATATAAACTTATGAAATGTTTAAACTATTTCTACATGTGATTAATCTATTCATATGAAATACTATGTAACAAACCATTTCAAAAATAATTAATAACCATAAAATAAAGAAATAATGAGTATATATGTATCTTATGCTTCATCGAGATTTTATTGGAAGTGAGAAGTATTGAATAATATAATGCTTATTCTAGCAGTACTTCATGCACTTGTTTTCAAGTACCAGTGATCATTGGATCTTTCCATAGATTGGAGCCATGTATTCCACCCTCTGTTATACAATCCACACAAGGTATTTAAACAAGATAAAAGCCTATACATCAAACATTCACACTATGAATATCTTTTTGTTATTTTACATAATAAAAGTAAGACATCAAACCCTTTCATGTGCATTATCATAAACAAGTTGGAAAATTCTCTCTAGTATCTTTTAAATTTGTATAGTAAAAATAAGATGATAAACACTTTCGTGGATCCTTCAACACACGCAATTTGGGAGATTTAATTTACCAGAAAGAACATACATTATAACAAGATAGATGAGACATGAAGAGATATTGAGTGAAATCCTTCTTCGTTCTCCCTCCTTTCAGGACCATCCATCGCTAGAATTTAAGTCTAAATACCCAAATATAATGATATATGTTGGCTCTTCTTTGGGTTGACCCGGGTTCAGTGAAGTTTCTTATAGGCCCAAAAAAACCCCTTTCACTGGCCCTTTCGACATCAACCTGTGAACATGATGAAGTCTCATTCGAAGCAAAGATGGGGGGGTTATAGAATCATGTTTCTGTAACCGTGGTGATGCGTAGATGTGGTAAACAACCTTACAATGCGTCTCTTCCTTAACATCTATTAGCATGATAGATCACATAAATGACTTCGCACTTCGCAGTTACCAAAAGTCTACATACTATGTTGAATCGCTGTTGTCCTTACTCTTATAACTATGCATTCATCATACTTAGTGTTACTTCGCAACATTCATACACGTGTTCCTTTCGCTTAACATATGATTTCCATTAACATACATATGAAAGCAAATACATAAACATATAACAACATGAACTAAAAAATGCCATAAACTCATACATAACACATAGATTTATGTGGTTCAACCCCGAGGCAGGAGCTACGTCCACATGAAATGTTCTTATATTACTTGGAAGGGTAACAGTTCCAGTCTGCGCACTCAGTTGCAGACTCTTCTCTACAATCAGATCTCTACGCACTCAGCTGTAGAGTCTTTTCTCTCTTAGTCTAGATCTACAATCAAAACAACAACAACAACACTATTCTTTTTAAGTTAAATTAGACCAACCAACCCAACCAACCAACCTTATAAAAAATTACCCTTATATATAGATGTGCTCAAAGGTCATATATTACAATAACTATGGGCCAACCCCCATAGTGCCCTTAAACCCAAAACCCCGTGGTTCTCATGTTGACCACACTTTGCTTTAACTTTGTTGTCCCTTGGCGTCGTTTCTTCTGACTCTGACGTTTCCTCTGACAACGCAGTTATGACATCGTGACTCTGACTCTACAGTGGCACGTCCTTTACACCATTCGACTTCTTTACTTTCTGCTCCTGTAGCTATTAGGTCTCCGCTTGATCCTTAACTGCTTCAACTACCTATGGCTGTCCTTAGTACTTCGTCTTTACTAAGGGATCGGGTCCTTTCCTGTCAACTGCGCTTCACTCTATACCCACTTCCTGGGATTTGCAGAGTTGCTTCTTCCCCAAAGTTGATCAATGTTAGGCCTCGTCTAACTATACCTTGCATTCAAAACTTCCTTTACTTGGGATATGCCCAAAAGGCCCCTAACACTTGCTTGTGGCTCATCCCCGAGCCACTTACAGTAGGCTTCTTTGACTGTGCATCACTTGGGATGTTCATTTTCGCAGAGAATTCTTGAAATGTTGCGCTCAACTTCACAACAGCCTCCTTAGTATCTTGCTCGTATCCTTTTATCATGTCGAGTAACATCGCGAATATTGGTTCTTGCATTTGGTCCTTTACCGTGCTCTCTGTTGTGCGGAGCTCTTGCAACTTTTCCTTGATCTCTTCAGAGAGTGCCAATGCTTCTTCTCGTCTCGGTTGCAACTTTGCTAAAGTTTCAACTTCCTTTGTCCTGAGTGCCTTCAGTTCCTTTTGAAGCTCTTTCGTTTCTGTGAACTTTTTAATTCTTTGCCTTGGCGGAAAATCCTTCATGGTCGTGTTCATAGAGTTAAGGTCCTTCTGTTTCTTCTGGACTTCATCCTGAATTTTCTGTAATTTGGGGTCCTCTTGCAGTATATCCCATACCTTAGTCACTTCTGCTAGAAAATATTGACACCTCGCAACTTCTGTGGAGATGTTCTCGGTTGACATTTTCAGTTCTTCAAATCTTTCCAATTTTACTTCTGGCAGAGTGTGAGGAACCTGCAACAATTAATTAATGAAAATACATGAGTTAGCAGTAATAACAGAACTCATAATCACTTTTATTGACCACAGGCCACTTAGAGGGAGCAAGCTCCTTTGAGCAAGCTCAATACAAATAACTTCGCGGTGCCTTCATTGGCCTCAACACACACTTATATACTAAGTCTAGGCGCCAATACTATGGGTCAAGACCATGGGCCAATACAAACTATGGGTCAACAAATACTACGGGCGACTTACAAAGCATATGCGTCCAACAACAATAACACAAACTATGGATCAACAAATACTACGGGACGTCTTACAAAGCATATGTGTCCAACAACAATATACTAACAAAGTAAAGACATGGGTTCCTAACATCCCCTCTCCCTTAGAAAAAGCTTTGTCCTCAAAGCTTTAGATGTGGAAATTGATGCTGAATTTGAAGGAGTGGTGCCCATGTAGTAGCCTTTGGTTGCATGTCGTGCCACTGAATGAATACCTCTATGATAGAGCGAGAGATAACCGGACGCCCTTTGAGTGTCAGGGAGGATTGCTTGGAAGGCTATAAACAAAGAAAAACCATATCATCTGCTTGAAAAGTGTGCTCGGAATGGTATTGATCAGCTTGTTGTTTCATTCGAATTCTGGCCATGTGAAGAGTGTCCTGCAAAATGCGAAGAATCTGATCACGGTTTCGAAGAACCGTGTCAATTTCCTGAATTGGTGCACTGTTGAGGGTGTATGGAAGAAGAAATGGCGGTGCTTGACTATAGATTGATTCATATGGAGTAATTTTAGATGCAGTAGGGTACCACCATTCAACGAGAGGAAGCCACTTCGCCCACAGAGGTTGTTGTTCGGAGGTGAAGCAACGAAGATAAGTTTCCAAACATTTATTGGTAATGTCAACCTTCCCTCCAGATTTAGGGATCCCTTCAATGAATTCCAGAGACATATCTGTCTAGATTCGTGGAAGGATGGGTACGAGTGGGAGCAATCCTGGAAGGAGCTGGAAGGTATCATATTCAGCCACCATCTGTTGAATTGTCTTTTTCATTCCTTGCCAAAAGAAGGTATGTTGTGCCTGCTCATACGTTTGGAGGAACCCGAAGTGCTTGACCAATGGAGACGCATGGAGTACATAGAAGACATAGCTTTGTTGAACAAATTGCAACCAATTTGGAACAAGCGGAGAAATAGATGAAAGAGAAACTAGGGCATCATTTGTGCGAGAAAGAGCATCTACCACCAAATTATCTTGACCCTTCATGTAAGTGATCTCATTGGCATAACCCAGGAGTTGGCGAATCCATATCAGTTGTGTGGGTGAGGAGACCCGTTGTTCCAGGAAATATTTCAGACTCTGGTGAGCAGTCTTGATGCAGAAAGAATTCCCTAATAGGTATGGCTGCCACATTTGTACTGCATGCAAAATATCCATAATTTCGTTCGCAGATGTAGAGGCGGCTAAATTCTTATCGGAAAGGTCTCGTGAAAGCGACAATCCCACTGGTTCAGCAAAGGCACCGACATATCTATCCAAAATTGGTTGGATATCCAAGGGAGTAGTGGAGACCGTTGATGGGTGCATCTGAATGGAATGGAGCTGAGCGATGACACCATGTGAATTCTTCTTAAGGAGTTTTTCTAGGCGATGTGAACTGATGATGTGGAGAGACCCTGGTTGTAAGCCTGTAAATTTGTGTTTTTTTCCATTGATTGAAAACTGCATCCAAAGTTCAGCAAAATCCCATAAGATGGGTCCAAGTGTGTGTAACCATTGAACACCCAAAACCACATCACATCTGCCTAAGGCCAGGGAAAACATGTCAGAACGCAAGTTATAATATTCCATAGAGATACACACATTGTGACACTTCCCCTTGCAAGGTAAGGTGCCCCCATTAGAAACCATGACTTCAAAGTTGGAGCAAGGATGGATAAAACAATCATCCCGTTTGGCGATCAGAGGGTCAATGAAGTTATGAGTGCTACTAGAATCAATGAGTTTGGTAAGAGGGAGCTGCTTGAAGTAACCCTTGACCCGCATTGTTTGGGGGGTGGTGATTCCAGCTAAAGCATGGAGAGATATCTCTGGGTAGTCTTCCTGAGACGGAGGGTCAATAGGAGGCTCCTAAATGTTGACCTGATCATCCATTGTATCTGGAGCTTCTTCACCAATTTCAGAGGTAGGTGGAGAATCCACATCCAAGAGATAGAGCTTTTGCTGAACACATCTATGTCCCTGAGTGATTTTCTCATCACAATTATAACAAAACCCTTTTTCTCTACATGCTTGCATCTCTGTTTCAGACAAATGCTTGATAGGAGTTGGTTGAGGAGATGGCGGGATGGGAGGTCATTGAGAACCCATATTTCGGAAGGGAAAAAAAGTGGGTTTGGATCGCTGTTGGGATGCAACCTTGTCTTCTGCCAACTTAGCCAACCCCAGGGCTTCCATCATTGTGTTGGGACATAACATTTTAACCTTTGAGCGGATTTCATCCTTAAGACCACCGATAAAACAACTCCTGTAGAATTCATCAAATAATCCTTTTGTGTGATTGGCTAGTTTCTCAAAGTCTGTCTGATACTATCGCACAGTGCCAATTTGGAGAAGTTTAGTGAGGGCTCCTGTGAAGTCATCAAAAGCACTAGGACAAAATCGTTGCAAAAGGAGTTGGCAAAAATTTGGCCATTTTGGCTCTTCATGAGCCTTGATGTACCAACTGTACCATTGAAGAGCTTCCTGTTCCAAATGAAAGGATGCAAGTGAAACTTTGGTGACATCAAAATTATTATGCAGACTGAAATACTGTTTTGCACGATAGATCCATCCAATCAGATCAGTACCATTGAAGCGAGGAAAATCAAGCTTTGGACCACGGAAATTGCTGAAAGAAGAGAACCCATTGTCGGATGAAGACTCAGACTGTCGTTTGTTGTTCATAGCTAAATGCTCAAGATGGAGGCCGAGAAAATTTTCATCCAGATCCTGGAGTTTGGTTTGTATGGCTGCAAGTGCTTCCTCCATGGTTTTTGCTCCTGCGCAGGTGACAACCATAACTAGGAATTTTTTTTTTGAATGGGTAGAAAAACACAAACAGGAGCTTATTTAGTAAAGAGAAATTTGGATTTGGGAAAAACTCTGATGGGTAATTGGGGTTTGACTAGGTTTTGGACACTTTCGAATAAACAGGGAAGCAGAAAATGAGGATTTCAGAAGCGGGGTGAAAGAATGAGAAAATTTGTCAAAGAGGGACAAAGAAGCATAAATATGAAATGAACCCGGTGGCAAAATTTGAAGGCGATTGGGTGAAAATTAAAGAAGTTATGGAAAACCTTAAAAATAGACAAATGTGGGATTTCTGGCTTTGGGAAGTGGAATTTGGGATAGGGTCCTCAGGAATGAAAGATGTAGAATGGGATGACAGGGTGTCAGGGAAGTTTCAAGGGAAATAGAGTGAAAACAAGGGAGATATGGCGAAAAAACAGAATTTTATTTTATTTTATTTTTATTTATTTATTTTTCAGAATGGATCTGCTATGACGCAGAAGGGATTAGAAACAGATGGATCTGCAACGACGCAGAAGGGATCGGAAATAGATGGATCTGAAACGGCGCAGAAGGGATCGGCAACAGATGGATCTGAAACAACGCGGAAGGGATCAGCAACAGATAGATCTGAAACGACACGGAAGTGATCGACAACAGTTTAGACAGAGGAAATCTATGATTTATCAGCTGAAAATAGATATGGACCCCATATGCTCGGCTTCCTAACGGTTCAGGGGATTCACTCGGCCACCAATGCTGTCTGACGGCTTGCGTATTGGGGCAGTACCCCTCACTCCACGGCTCAAGTAAAACTGATAACTGCTTTGCCACAAACGACAGCTCTTTGTTTACCTCACGGGTGGGAACTAGTCAATCAGGTAGGGGTCGTTGCCCTTTTCGTTGGCAGGTCCTCTCAATGGGCCAGCTACTTTGGGGTTCCTGTGGTACTCCTCACAATGCGTTTTAGGGTTTATGCCCAAGTACTTCCCACAGTTAAGCAGATAGGGATTATTCCTAGATCCGAACCTGCAACAGATGCAAATTTTTTTTTTTGGCAGAAATTTCACCCAACGAGCTCAAGAAAGTGCTCTGATACCAAATGTGAGGAACCTGCAACAATTAATTAATGAAAATACACGAGATAACAGTAATAGCAGAACTCAGAATCACTTTTATTGATCGTAGGCCACTTCGAGGGGGCAACCTTCTTTGAGCAAGCTCAATACAAATAACTTCACGGTGCCTTCATTGGCCTCAACACACACTTATATACTAAGTCTAGGCGCTAATACTATGGGTCAAAACCATGGGCTAATACAAACTATGGGTCAACAAATACTATGGGTGACTTACAAAGCATATGTTCCCAACAACAATAACACAAACTATGGATCAACAAATACTATGAGACGTCTTACAAAGCATATGCGTCCAACAACAATATACTAACAAAGTAAAGACATGGGTTCCTAACACAGAGTGCCAGGTTGTTGCCTAGACTCTAAGTCAGTAATATTTTCTTTGTAACCAATCTCCATATATTCCATTTTTACTTTGATATTGTCTATTGTAGCACCAATCTTAACAATGGTTACTTCTACTTCAGGTTCTGCTTCGCAGTATGGGATCTTCGCACAGACTTCGGCTATGACCTTCTTCAACCTCTTCTGCTTCTCTTGAGAATTTGCTACCTCACTGGTCTTCACCATGCATTCATTCTTCAAATATTTATAACTGTCTTCTAGCTTCAGATGCTGGTTGTATGAGATCATATCTATATCTCTAATTTCCTCTACAACCTGCAAGTGCAGATTATGTAGTCCTTCAATGGGAAACATTCCCACATTAATATCCAAGTGTGTGAGATGCTTCGCACCTTCAGTGAGTTCATCAGATGGGAATATCACGTTCATCAGCTCTACGCAGACTAACCGAGGTTGCATTGTTAATGCAGATGCTTTTATTTTTCTTTGGCTTGACTCCTCTGATCTGTCTTCGGATTCTGATTCCCTTATTATATCTCTCTGTACTTTCTCTACTCCTTCCATCATACTTTTCAGTTTTGCGATGCTCTCTATCATGCTTGCTTGGAGTTTCTCTTGTTTGTTGTCTTTTATTGCGAGCGTCTCTTCAATATGCTCATGGAATCTGGCTGTGACGCAGTCATAGTCATCATCTTGCAACTTCATATCGAGCAGAGTCTTACTTGCTTTCTGTTTCTTTCTTTTCGATCCCTCCGACACGGCTGTGTCGGGGTTCTTCCTCTTTTCTCCTACTGGAAAATCAGAAGTTTGTTGCTGTTCTTATTCTTGATCTTGCTCTTCTTCTTGCTCTTGGGTGTCGCTTTCATTGGCGCTTTCCTCAGATGTCGTGATCAATGACTATGGCGCATCAATTTTCCATTCGGGCAACCAATCTTCAATGATGAGGTCGATCTTCTGCGCATCCAACTGGTATTGACCCTCATACCATTTTGGGTTTGTTGTTTCTCTAGGCTGTATGAAAATAGAATGGAGGCCTGCTTTGAATCTCATATTTAATATATATGTTGTTTTTATTCCCTTAGGAATACGCGAAGTGTGCTTGATTACTTCGCATAGTTGTTCATAAAATGTGTGCAACTGCACATTGTTTACTCTTTGTCTTTCTGGACTTGAATTTCTCCACATGTTCGTATATCTGGGTCCATGATAGTCTCCAGCGAACACCGGTACACTTTGTTGGTACTTTGGCTCTTTCCATCCCATGAATGTGTTTAGGACTATCAGCCAGCTATAGTGAAACTGATAGCCATTTTCTTGCGCATCTGCTACATCATCCAGGAATTTGTTTAGAAGGTAAGTTTCCCAATTGAAATGTAGTCCATCCTTAGCCTTAGCAGCTAAGGAGATCGCAGCGGCTGGCACTTCTATCATTTTACATTTCCTTAGTACCTTGCTTGTGAGCAGTTGTACCATGAATCGCGTGGCAACATCCTTAATTTGATTCGCTTGATAGCCATAGGTTCCTTTTACCAAGCCGAATTCACTCTTCATCCTCCTTGCGATTTCTTTGTCTTTATTCTTGCCTACGAATTTTGTTGCAGGGTGAGTGCCTCATTTGCTTAAGTGTGTAGTTCTGTAGATGAGGTCGATGTTGATATCGATCTTTCGGTCTAACCATAAGTATCCCTGGTGCGTGCATGACAACAATGTACGCACAACTACTGTAAGCTCTGGACTTTGGTCAAAATGCGGAATTCTCAGTAAATTCAACAACCCTGTGATGAATGTGGTTGTCATTGATGACAACATTAATGACAGAGGCTTGAGAAATGGAAAAGAAGATGATGATGTGGATAGCATGAAGGTGATGGTCCTAATACCCTAGATATTGAGGTGGACAAAGGAAAAATGGAAAAGATGGCAAGACATAAGAAAAGTGTGATGACATGGCAAGATAACAATGTAGATGGCTTGGTGAAAGCATCCAAGGATGACAAGGTTGAAGACCAAGCATGATGCATGATGACTTGGTGATATGGCAAGTGACAAGGCTAATGGTTTGGACAAACAAGCAAGATGACGAGGTTAATACATGACAAGGATTGAGTAATGGACAACAAGACAAAGAAAGTTTATTGTGGTCATTTTCAGAATGCCAAGAAGGAGAAGACATGCCAAGCAAGCGTGAGCTTGCGGGCATGCTTCATGAGGCATACACGGGCATCTTGGACAAGCTTCATCAAGCATCTGTGGGCATGTGAATAAGAGGCCTGAAGGCATGTATTGGAAGGTTTTATTGATGAAATGAAGGTGTTGCGGGCTTGTTTATGACCCTAATGTGAACACACCTAACCCCAGCTGCGGGCATCCAGAAATAGAGATGCGAGCATGATGAGAAGTGGCCGCGGATATACAAAGATGACAAGTAAGAGCTCATATGGGCATCTAAAGGAAGGTATTTTGGGCATGAAGTGTTGATGAGGTGGCTACAAGTCTTTGTGCTTGTTGAGGTTTTATGGAAACCAAATTAATTTGATTTAATGCTGGGCAAGTCGGCCTCCAAACTTAATGATGAAATCGTGGAAATAAAATATGCCTGGACAATGTCAGCCTCAGAAAAATGTTGTTTGCTTGATCATAACAAGTCGTCCTCCAAATTGCATGACGAATTCAAGTATAAATAAAAGAGCAATGTGTTGTTTTAAGTTAGCAATTTGTGGGAAAACTTGGGAGACATAAGGAGCTCAGATTTCATGGGACAAAGGACAACTCAGTGAGCAGGAGAACAACATCAATAAAATAATTTTTGGTTATCTTTCATATGTGTGCTTGATGTGGAGATTTCAGTGGAGTAGTGAGGCAGATTTCAATGGTTGAGGAGGACAGTTCGGAGGTAGGAGTAGGAGTAGCAAGCACATCATGGAATAATTTTATCTTTGGATTAATTGGGGCTACAATATGCTGAAGACAAATGTGCTGCTGGTGCTTAAACTAAGATGCTGATAACAGACATTTTCAGGAGCTGCAAATGATGGATGAAATGATAATTTGCATATGAGAAGAATGATGATCTAGGAGATGGCAGTTTATGGACAGTATGATGGAGACATGATGCTGGCAACAATTTGATATGCTAGTGATGGTTGTATGAACAAAATGAGGACAATATGATGATGTGCTGAGGGAGTTAGTTGAAGCTCTGAGTTTTCAGAGATCTGGACAGCAAGCTAAGAGTTGCTGATTGGTAATTTGATGATGCATTAGTTTGTAGAGTTTGATGTATCATCTGTAAAATTATATTGGGGGTGTTGCAGCATCCCAGTCAGTTGTAGCTGACTGAACCATTTTGGTGGGTGGTGCCACCTTATGGGTTGTATCCCATACTGGAGATTGAAGTCTCCACTTATATAAAGTTTACAAAGCTACATCTTGTGCAATGTGTTGATGTTGATATGTTTAAGTTGATAATTCAAAGATGAATATGATATTTATGTGAATGAGAAATAATGTTTTAAGATCTTAAGTTTGAAGAAGTAGAAAATTGGATTAAGTATAGGCTCACTGATCCACCCCCCCCTCTTAGTGAGCCATTGTGTCTAACAATTGGAATCAGAGCAGGCCTTCTGCAGAAGCCTAACAAGCTTGAAGGAAATCAGTAGACACAAGTGAAAGAAAGTCACGGAGGTTTATTCGGAGGATGGAGTCCCATTGGTCAATGAATCAAATTATGAGTCTTGGAGCATTAGAATGAAGTATAACATACATGCACGAGAGTATGATATCTGGAAATCAATTGAAGGAGGAGCAACTAAGAAGCCACTTGAAAGCTATGAAAAGGCACTAAGATTAATCATGATGGTCTTGTCTCAGTCAGAGAAGGAAAGACTGAATGTTGGAAAGTACACCTTAGCCAAATATCTTTGGAGTACACTTGAATGTGAGCACAAAAGGAAAATTCAAGACATGGACAAAGAAAAGGAAGTCAAGACATCTAAAATGAAGAACAAGGAATGAAGGAGGTTCAAGCATCAAGCATTAGTGAAGGTAAGAACTCTTATATTGGCAATAATTCTAAAATTAATGATGATGAAGTTGCTCTTGTAAAGGATGAAGAAGATGACTTATTGAAGATCAAAGAGGCATTTGCTAGTACTCCATTGGATAAAGATGTCGAATCCAATATAAGGCTTAAAAAGAAGATCATGGGAGTTTTTGAAAATTCCAAAAAGAGACAAAGAACTCGTTCTTAAAGTTAAAAATCAAGAACAATGATTTGCAAGGTGAGTTAGAAGATAAAAATATTGAGGTCAAAAGGTTGAAGGAGCGACTAGGAAATGAACAAAAAAATACTGATGTGGATCCTAGAGAACTTTAAGAGACAAGATGGGTTAACCTTGATTTGAAAATTCAATTGGAGGAAGCTAAAAGAAGAGAAGAAGTATTGAGGAGTCACTTGGATGAAAAGGAGAAGAAAAATGAAGAGCTTGAGATGGAAGTTGTTGGACTCAAGAAGAAAATTGAAAATTCAAAGGCACATGTGAAGTTCAATGAAAGCTCAGTTATCTTGGATGAAATACTTAATTGCCAAAGGTCTCCTCATGAAAAAACTGGCCTTGGGTATAAAAAGATAGAAGACAATCTAGAAGAAGACAAGTGGTCTCCGAAGACTACAGAAGCTGGTCCATCAATGACCAATGATGCATATCATGACAACAAAGATGTTGGTTGTTCAAGAACACATCAAGGAGCTAGGTCCAATCCTCAAAGCAAAGAAACAATTCCAAGATGGAAACAAGGTCCAAGGTATGGATATGGATTTAATGGATATTGTTTTTCTTGTTCTAAATTTGGTCACAAGGCAATGAATTGTGTAGATGGAAGAAAGATTATTGGAAGACAAAATGACAAGGTTAAATGATGGACATGCAACAAATATGGACATGTTGCTGCCACATGTCATACTTTAAGATGCTACATGTGTAGTGGGTTTGGGAACAAATCCCAACATTGTGCAAGCCAAAGATATCAATCAAGGAGGAGTCCCTTGTACACGTCAGCAAGAAGAATCAGTGAAACTTGGAAGAAGAAAAATGCAAGAATTTTTTAAGATCAAAATACAAGAACCTACAGTCAAGGACATTCTCTAGGATGGAGAAAAGAAGTTGATCAAAAGAGTGATGGAAGTTCCACCAGCTCGGTTAGGTGCTGGTCGTGCAACCAGTTTGGTAACATAGCTGCATTTTGTTAGAATACTATGAGAAGATTAACATACAACTTAGCCAAAAAAACCAACAAAGATAATGGAGAAAATGATGATAAGATAGATGCCAAGAAGCAAGTGTGGATGAAGAAAAATACTGTGCTAAATATGAATGAAATTGATGATGGCTACCATATGGAAAGCCACACTTGAAGTCTTCCAAATAATTTGAGTATGCCATGAGTTCATCATGGAGAATTAACTCAACAGGAAAATTATGGCTCTCCAAGAAGTAACAGGTCCAAGGATCATACCAACAAAGAAGTGGCAGGTTGATAGGGGGAGTATGATGAGCAAACAAATTGAAGCAACCTAGTGGATGCTGACCTTTTATGAATTAACTAAGTTGATTGTTAATGCATTGGATTTCTGTGGCAAGAAAAGATGAAGTCTGTAAAATATTTGGATGACTGAGTCAACCACTGAGAATTGTTGCAGCAAGACAGTGATCAAAAGCCTTACTGGGTTCAAGCATGTCAAGAATTTGGGTATATTACAACAAAATATTCTGACTTTGGATAAAGACAGATCCGAGACCAACATGATTGTTTGGTAAAGCAGAATTGATAACATGATATACAAATTGCAGTGATGTACAGTCGATGAAAGAGATTTGGAGAATACAGTTTGAAGAACGAAAGAACCCAAAGAAGAAGGTTGTACACTTGAGACTACTGTTTAATGATCAGCAACATATATAACAACATCTACAACAGAGAAGCAATTTCGGGCTACATACTTAGTCAAATGGTGAAGGCATACACAAATTGCATAATTTGAGTCAACTATATATGAGCAGATTGTACACTTAATCTTGATTTCTTCTGGGCATATCTTACTCTATTCACTAAAATATATGAAATAGGTTGGTTGAACAAGAGAAGCTTGCAGGATAACATTCTCATGATGATGAACACCTTGATGAGAATCATAAATATATGATGAAGTTGCACATGTCAGACCTCATGATGATGACTTTCCACACACAACAAGCATTGATGATTACCTTGTATACCTACAATACTAAAGTTTGCAGCAGTAGCTGGAAGTTGTGGTCTTATTTTTCCTTTTGAATTCGGGTATGAAGAAGAAGTTCTGAAGCATCCAGATTTGAATCCACAGTTTATCATAAATTTATTGATAGCATAATGATAGGGGGAGCAGGAAATATGAGATCAAGCATCCAAGAAAGGCATGAAATCGAAGATTGAGTAGCTAAAGCAATTTGTGAATATGACAGGTAGCAACAACAATATTTTGCCTCTGAAAAATGATATAGCTTGACTTGAAAGGGACAATGATATGATGAGCAGAATCTTTGTATGAACCTTTGATGACTCGAACATCTGAGCTGACATCCTTGATGATGAGTTGATTGTGGATGTGAGGTTGGTAATATGTGGATCATGGTTACAATGGCATGTAAAGCAAGAAAATGAAGAAGACAATTATGGGTTTACAAGGCATAAAGTTTTTGCAAATACAATGGCACAGGCTGCTCTGACAGTAGCAAGGATGTACATACAATGAAGCAGCATAAGCTCAGGAGGAGTTTTTGGAAAAACTACATTGAAGTTTTTAAATATTCATGTGAAATTTGGCAGCCAAAGTACTGATTAACAACATGAGCTTGTTCAAATAAATGACTACAGCAATACATTCTTGATGGAAGATCCATCTCAATATGAAAGGGTGAGTTTGTTTATGAAAAACTTAAAAATGAGTAGACTTACATGAGTAGCAAGATGACAAGCTAATGGACAAGTTAAAGGCTTTTAGTATGATGATGATGCATGCTTAACTTTTATGAATTTACTAACATCATCATATCAGTTAGGGGGAGAAATTATGTGAAACTTGAAGATGGCAAGTGATGAAGTTGGCATGGAAGCATTCAAAAGAAAAAAATTGGGCATTATGAAGCCTTTACTGGCTACTTGACTCTTTGTCATTAATGTCAAAGGGGGAGAATAAGAAGTTGGTTTCCATCAATGACAAAGGGGGAGATTGATGAATATGGTTGTCATTGATGACAACATTAATGACAAAGGCTTGAGAAATGGAAAAGAAGATGATGATGTGGATATCATGAAGGCGATGGTCCTAATACCCTAGATAATGAGGTGGATAAAGGACAAATGGAAAAGATGGCAAGACATAAGACAAGTGTGATGACATGGCAAGATAACAATGGAGATGGCTTGGTGAAGGCATCCAAGGATGACAAGGTTGAAGACCAAGCACGATGCATGATGACTTGGTGATATGGAAAGTGACAAGGCTAATGATATGGACAAACAAGCAAGATGATGAGGTTAATACATGACAAGGGTTGAGTAATGGAAAACAAGACAAAGAAAGCTTGCTGTGGGCATTTAGTATTTACAGAATTCCAAGAAGGAGAAGACATGCCAAGCAAGCGTGAGCTTGCGGGCATTCTTTATGAGGAATACATAGGCATCTTGGACAAGCTTCATCAAGCATCTGCGGGCATGTGAAGAAGAGGCCTGTGGGCATGTATTGGAAGGTTTTATTGATGAAAAGAAGGTGTTGCGGGCTTGCTTATGACCCTAATGCGGACACCCCTAACCCCAGCTGCGAGAATCCATAAATAGAGATGCGAGCATGATGAGAAGTGGCCGTGGGAATACAAAGATGACAAGTAATATCTCATATGGGCATCTAAAGGAAGGTATTGTGGGCATGAAGTGTTGATGAGGTGGCTACAAGACTTTGTGCTTGTTGAGGTTTTATGGAAACCAAATTAATTTGATTTAATGCTGGGCAAGTTGGCCTCCAAACTTAATGATGAAATCGTGGAAATAAAATATGCCTGGACAATGTCGGCCTCCCAAAAATATTGTTTGCTTGATCATAACAAGTCGGCTTCCAAATTGCATGACGAATTCAAGTATAAATAAAAGAGCAATGTGTTGTTTTAAGTTAGCAATTCGTGGGAAATATCGGGAGATATAAGGAGCTCGGATTTCATGGGACAGAGGACAAATCGGTGAGTCAGAGAACAACAACAATAAAATAATTTTTGGTTATCTTTCATATGTGTGCTTGATGTGGAGATTTCGCTGGAGTAGTGAGGCATATTTCGGTGGTTGAGGAGGGCAGTTCGGAGGTAGGAGTAGGAGCAACAAGCAAAACATGGAATAATTTTATCTTTGGATTAATTGGGGCTACAATATGCTGAAGACAAATGTGCTGCTAGTGCTTAAACTAAGATGCTGATAACAGACATTTTCAGGAGCTGCAAATGATGGATGAAATGCTAATTTGCATATGAGCAGAATGATGATCTAGGAGATGGAAGTTTATGGACAGTATGATGGAGACATGATGCTAGCAACAATTTGATATGCTAGTGATGGTTTTATGAACATAATGAGGACAATATGATGATGTGTTGAGAGATTTAGTTGAAGCTCTGAGTTTTCATAGATCTGGCCAGCAAGGGAAGAGTTGCTGATTGGTAATTTGATGATGCATTTGTTTGTAGAGTCTAATGTATCATCTATAAAATTATATTGGGGGTGTTGTAGCATCCTAGTTAGTTGTAGATGACTGAACCATTCTGGTGGGTGGTGCCACCTTATGGGTTGCAGCCCATACTGGAGATTGAAGTCTCCACTTATATAAAGTTTACAAAGCTACATCTTGTGCAATGTGTTTATGTTGATATGTTTAAGTTGATAGTTCAAAGATGAATATGATATTGATGTGAATGAGAAATAATGTTTTAAGATTTAAAGTTTGAAGAAGTAGAAAATTGGATTAAGTATAGGATCACTGATTCACCCCCCCTCTCAGCGAGCCATTGTGTCTAACACCCTGAGGATTGCAATGGCGCAATCCAGTCCTGTGCTTGAATTGTTGTTTTCTTAGTGGCTTCATCATATTGTCTATACATGTATTGGTCCAGTTGAAACTGTGGACACTTAGTTGCAGGAAACAAATCGTGATCCGCGAACTTGCATTTAGGAATCTTTCCTAGCAAATTGTCCTTCTCCCGAACATGAATTGACATGGGTTGTAGCGGGATCTCATATTGAGGATTCTTTTTCAGTATTACTACCGGCGCATCATCTCTTCGTGGAGGGATGTACTTGGGTATCAACAGAATTGGCCTCTTGAGAGGTCACTTTGGCGGATACTCTTTCGTAATTTCTATAGGCTTCCGTTTCTCTTGCTCTGTATATTTTTGCTTATCCTTCTGTTTCCGTTTTGGTGCATTTCACAGTGAGGCTCTAGAGGTCCCCCCTTTCTCTTGAGTTGTTTTCTTTACAGGGGTCTTTATAACTCCCTCTAGGCCAGACTGTTGGAATTCCCTTAATATATCCTATAGAATTTCTTTATTAGACATATATTGTCAGACTACTCTTGTTCTTAACTGGTAAAAATGCAGAAATTACTCGCGGTAAAAATTAACAATCACGGTAAAAACGATAACTATGCGATCCTTGCTATTTATAGCCATAATTTCACTAAGACGCGCCAAAAAATGGCTAAGTTAAATTTAAATGCTATGTCCGTTGGCCAAATATTTCTTAGATCTTGGTCCTTTCCTTTCATTAAATGTGTCTTCAACAGACAAATATGCCTCAAAGCAGAAAAATCCGGTTTCCCAAAAGTACTGTATAACGACTAGTTTTCGAACAAAACTGCAATGACTAGTTTTCTCTACCTTCGTTGATGGTTAGGTGTTTGGCGAGGCTCACTTCGTATTTCCCTTCTTTTTGATTGAACTTTTCAACTTGACTTGCTATGTTTGCTTCACAACACATCTTCATATATTGTAAAACTGCGCATTTTAACAAAACTGTTGCATGCAAACTCTGCCCTCTGTTTTAGTGTCCAATTTCAACTGCACTTTAAAATTAAACTTTATTGCGTTGTTTAACTTCTATTTATTGGAGTAGTGCCATCCTGTAATGATTTAGTCTACTCCCATTGACAAGACCTTGCAAGTTTTCTCTATGTAATGTGGCTAGCCGAACTGCGTCACCATTAGTAACATGTTTGACGAAGTATGGCCCTAACCAGTGCACTTTAAATTTTCCAGGAAATTTCATAAATTTGCTATCATAAAGGAGGAAAAGGTATCCTACCTGGAAGAACTTATGTTTGATGTGTCTATCGTGCCATACCTTTTCTCTATATTTTTGGACTTGTTGGTGGAAACCTGCAATGAAGCGGTCTTCCTCCAATCCAATCAATTGTAATAGTATTTCATCCATTGTTTCATTATCAGCCATATTTGTAAATGCTTCAATTCTCAAGCTTGGTACTATGTATTCCATGGGCATGACAACTTCCTATCCATATGCTAATCTGAAAGGTGTAAGACCTGTCAAATTTTTACAAGTTGTTATATATGCCCATAATACTGCTGGTATTCTAAGATCGCAATCATCCCTGTTTGTATTGCATACTTTGGTCAATGCATTCTCCAAGACTTTATTAAAGGCTTCTACAGTGCCATTAGCTTGTGGATGATATGGTGTACTCTTCTGATGGTATATATGAAATTCTTCTACCAGGGCTTCAATAGTTTTGTTCAGGAAATGGGTTCCCTGATCACTCATCAGAATTTTTGGACATCCAAACCTTGTCAAGATGTTCTAAAAAATGAACTGCGCTACTGTAACTGCGCTATAGTCCTTCACTGGTTTTGCTTCTACCCACCTAGTTAGATAATCTGTAGTTATAATGATATATCTCGAGCCAGTTCCCTTTCCTAGTGGGTTAATAGGTCCCACAAATTCTATATCCCATTTATCAAAGGCTTGTAAAGTCAACTATGGCATCAATGGCATCTCATCTCTACGAGATGGCTTCCCTGTTCTCTGGAATACATCACAATTCCTGCAATGCTCTTTTGAATCTTTGTGTATAGTAGGCCACCAGAGTCCTACTCTCAAAATTTTCTGCGCAGTATCTTTTCCTGCGTAGTGTCCTCCAGATACTCCCAAATGTGCTTCAACAAGTATGATAGGCCTCTCATGTTCTAGTACACATCTACGTAATACTTCATCTGGTCCCAGTTTGTATAGTTGTCCTGCAATTAGGGTAAAGTCAGCTGATCTTACAACTAACTATTTCTTCTACTGCGTAGTGAATTCTGCAGGTCCTAACCCTCTTGTCAGAAATTCTACAATGTATCTAAAGTATTCATTTTCTATGTGGATAGCAAACAACTACGCATATAGTATATTATCCTCCAAATTATTAGGTTCTTCTACTGACTTGATTCTTGAAATATGGCCAGGTCCTTGTACATCGCGCTTTCCTTCAGATTCAGATATGCTCACATCGCGAGGGTCTTCATTTTCATCTTCATCTAATTCAAAATTATAACACTCAAGGGCATGTTCCAACTGTATTGCCCAATATGGTTTCTTATACATAGGCAACGGGACATCATCAAATATCTTCTTTTTAATGATCCGTAAAGCCTCATTAATGCTCGAAAAGTCATTTTCAAAACTGAAAGTTGATTGAAAGTTCTTTATCATTATGTGCCAATCTGTTGTTCCCTATCAAATTTCTGTTTCTATATACCAGTTTTTTGGTATTAGATCCAATGTGTGCACAAACATATGAACCCATTCTGTCTTTGGTATATGAATCCATGCTTTCAAGCAAGACTCTATATGATCTCTACGATCAGTCTGTCCATTGTATTTTTCTTGTACAACCTCAGTTTGTTCAACAAATCTAATTTCCATTAAGTGTTTACATTCTTTCCATGTGTTCAGGTTGTCTTTGTGCACAACACACCACCTAGCAGGTGTAGCTCGCAATGCTATATATAAAGCTGCTAGCTTATGTTCGTATGAAACTGATGTTAAATATTCATGAAGGAATGCATGGGTATTACTCAAACCATCATAAGTAGGAATTGGACTTACCTCTGTTCCAATCCAACGTAGTGACTTCGTCGTCCTCACGCATCGTCTATGTTGGAAGCTTAATCCTTGGATTATAGCTCCACATCTACATATGTAAATAAAAGAATATGAATAGGTTAGGTAGGAAAAGAGTCACTAACGTACCCTTTCGAAGTTGGAAACCAAAGGTATGAAAATTATGTATATATTTATATTCTTGGTGAATAGAAAGGTAATATGGGAGTTAATTGATTTCAATTGGTATCAGAGCCTGGCTGACATAAATCCTATAGCTGGTATTCTGTCTGTTCTGCCATTTTGTCAGAGCCTGACTGCCTTCCATAACTCTTGCGCTCCTGCCATTGCTGTAGCTTGCCCATATTTGGCACTGCGTCCTTGCCAAACCTGCCCTCTGTGATCCTCTACCTACCTGTCTACCCCCTGTCTGCATTTCTTACCATATTCTGCAGGCGACCGTTCCTCCTTTTGGAATCTGTTGAGTGATTTTCAAATGTCCATTCCTCTGCGTGAGCTTCTCTTCCCCAACGTGAGCACTCTTTCCCTCTGCATGAGATCTCTTACATGCACTCTTCTCTATGCATGAGCCAATACCTCTGTGAGCCAACACCTTTGATCTTGTGTGAGGCTCGACTTCTCTTTCAATATCTATGTGTAGCTCGACTTCTCTTTCAATATCTGCATGGTGGTTCAGATTGAAATTAATTTAAGGGGATCCCGTCATATACTGAGTGCTGGAGCTTAAACAGAGGCACTCCTTCTGTGCGTGAGCACCAAACTGTGCTTGCGACTTGTGTTGAGTGAAGTCCCGTGTGGAGTTGCAACCAGATTAGAGCTGTGACCTGTGTTGAGTGAAGTGCTTCGTGGAGCTGCGACCACAATTGCGATCCGTGGGATGTGTTGAATGCTGCAAACCCTAATTGTCGTGTGAATATTGTTTGAGATCACATTGTGCATTACTCTTTGAAGCTGCATACATGTGGAAATAATCTTGCATAATAGAGCTGCAACCTAAGTGGAAACTACCTCAACCACGACTTGGAACTACATTTTTAAGTCTACGGAGGTAATAATTTGAGAAAATTGCACAACCCTAATTTAGCAGAGAGTAATACTGCTTCTAGACTTTGTAAACACTTGATATTGTTATTACCTAAGGGATGTTTGAGATGTGAAGAATATAGATTGTTGTCTCAAGTGTAATATGCATGTATAAGAACTAGTGTGAGGGAAAGATTCATTGTACTTATGAAAATCATTGTATTTGAGAGTGAGGACTATTGTAATATCTTATTGTATAAAGAGTGTGGACGAATCTGTATGTGATAAGTTGCAGAATAGAGCTGCAAAATTATTTTGACAGCTGCAAAGTTAAAAGTTGTAATTTGTAAGCTAGGAGCAGAACTTTTAAGTCTGCATCCTATTTTTTTAAAAATTGTATAAGTTGCAGGTTCAAAATGCACTCTATAGCATCTGTTGTTGGTGCCACACTCATCGGAAAATATACATTTCCAAAATGGTGGAGAAAGATCAAAGCAACATATGTCTACAACGATTTGTGGGACGACATCTGTGAAGGAAAGACCACTCTCACCGACGAAGGCACCGTCATCAGTTTAGCGCCAAAGCCTCCATCATTAGAAAAAGAGCTTGCTATTTGGAAAACCAGAGACAAGAAAGCATTGGCTATGATTTTTGCCATTGTTAGTGAAGATGTGACCCAGCATATTCTTCCTGTGAATACATGTTATGAATCCATAAAAACTTTAAAATATTTGTATGATTCACACTCTGAAATGGAAGTCGTTCAATTAATGTTAAAATTTTTCAGTCTTGAAGTAAAAGAGAATGACCCCATGCTGGTCGCATCTGAAATAAAATCCATCATGCACAAGATTCAAGCTTCTGGTATGAAACTAGACCTTCCACTTGCAGCATATGTGAAATATCTGTATCCCACACATTCAAACTACCTTGAATCCCTGCAAGCAAGCGACAAGTTCAAAGACCTCACCTTTGAAGTTTTGGTAGAAAAGATTGCAGATAGAGAGAAATATTTTGGGAAGAGGACAAGTAAAAGTAACACATAAATTGTTTGCTTTGCTCATAAAGCAAAGAACAAGCTAAATAATATTTCAGGGGAGATAGTAGAAAAAGGGGCAGAGGAGGAAGGAATTTCAGAGGAAGAGGAGGAAGAAACAACTCAAGCAAAATATCATATGTGAAGTGAACACGCTACGATAGGAATGGACATGAAGCAGATCAGTGCTAGGCATCTTGGAAATCCATCAAAGGTAAACATAATAAAGAAGATAAGAATAAAAACCAAGAGGGTGGTAAAACCCCTGATTCTGCTCATTGTATTGTTGCACATTGTAATCTTAGAATTAATGAAATGATTTCTCTTTCACCTTACAAAGATTGTTGGTTGCTTGATACTGGTGCAAGATCGCATATGAAGTTTAGAAAATATTGTTTTGTAGAATTGAATGGCATTGCGACTGGCATAGTATATTTTGCAGATAAGTCAAGCCTCAAACCACATGGAATTGGCTCAATCAGGATAAAGTTGCCTGGATTTCTTGATTTCATATTAAAAAATGTTCTCTATCTTCCTCAGTTGCAGAGAATCTTGCTCTCCTTGGTGCATATTCGACAGTAAGGCCACTCCATCCACATGTTTGATGGGATTGTGGAGACAAGAAAATCCTCTAACAACAAGGTCGCCATGACAGGTTATGAAGATGGACAACTATTAAATTTGAGAGGCTCTTATGCAAGAGTTCATAACTTTGACTATATCTCTCAGCATGAAGAAGGTAATATGTCATCCAGTTTATTATGACATGCTAGATTTGGTCATCTTAATTACAATAGTCTTAGATTGTTAAGAAACAATGGCGTATTTGGTTTTCCCACCATTCTGAAGCAAAGGAACAAGTGTGATGCATGCATACTAGGCAAACATAGTAAGTAGCCATTTCCAGAGTCAAAATTCAGAGCATGTAGAAAGTTAGAACTGGTGCATTCTGACTTATGTGGCCCCATGACTATTCCTCCTGCAAATGGTAATAGGTACATTATGACATTTGTTGATGATTATAGTAGAATGTGTTGGGTGTATTTGTTGAAGACAAAATATGAAGCATTTCAAACTTTGAATCAGTTTCATGCATTGATAGAAAATCAAGCACAAGTACGTATTGGTACATTCAGATATGATAATGGTAAATAATATAAATCAAAGGAATTTGAAGACTATCTTTGCAAACATGGAATTCAACATTAAAATACAGTTCCCTACAATCCCCAACAAAACGGTTTAGCAAAAAGGATGAATAGAACCCTAATGAATACAACAAGATCAATGATGTTATTTAAGAATGTGAAGCTAATGTTTTGGGGTGATGCATTCCTATGTGCAGTATATTTCAGAAATATAAGTCCTTCTCATGTTCTAGAAGATAAGACTCCACATGAAATGTGGTTTGGCCACCTTCCTTCGATTAGGAATCTCATAATTTTTGGTTCCGTTTGCTATGCCTTAATACCAAAGGAGCAAAGAAACAATCTTGGTGCTAGAAGAAGAAGATATATTTTCTTGGGGTACTCAGAAACGTCCAAGGCATATCATCTTTATGATGAGGTAAACAAAAAGTTTGTTATTTCTAGAGATGTCATTTTTCTTGAAACTAATAAAAATGACAAGTCTATTGAAAGACAACTTGATCGTCTGGAGAGGTTTTCTCATCTAAAGACATATTATGAATGTGATAATGAAATTCCACATATTGAAGGACGGATCCCTATCATGGATCAATGCATGTAATTTCCATTTGAAGCAGCACCAACAACCCCCGATGAAGAGAATGATGAAGAAGAAGTTCCTGCCACTTCAACTGAACAAGAGACTCAACTGGATGATGTAATTGAGAGGATTGGAAGATTGAACCTGGAAGAGAATAATGCACCACCAGCTGATCAAATTGGAGCATCAAGAAGGATTCCGAAATGGGCCACAAAGACACTTGAAAGTGTCCATGCAGATGAAGTAGGAAAGACAGGAACAAGAAGCTCAACCATACAAGAAGATGTTGGAAATGCAGAGAACTTAGGTGATGACATGGATGCCTCATTTGATTATGAATTGAATTTTTATGCTAACATTGAACCAAATTCATTTGAAGAGGCTACTACTCGTGAGGAGTGGAAAGAAGCCATGCAGAATGAGTATGATGCACTCATAAAGAATGGAACTTGAAAGCTGGTTAATCCTCCATTCAGAACCAAACCAATTGGAAACAAGTGGGTGTACAAGAAAAATACAAATCATATGGCTCACTTGAAAAACATAAAGCAAGTCTCGTGGAAAAAGGATATGCACAGAAAGAAGGAATTGACTATGAAGAAAAATTCTCTCCCACATCAAAATGGGGCACCATCCACACTATACTTTCCTTGGCTACACAAAATGGTTGGAAAGTTCATCAGATGGATGTAAAAACTGCATTCTTGAATGGAGACTTGCAAGAAAATGTCTTCATGTCTCAACCCGAAGGTTTTGTTGTGAAGGGACAAGAACACAAGGTATGTAAACTTGTCAAGTCCTTATGGCCTGAAACAAGCACCTCAAGCATGGTATGAAAAGATAACCAAGCATCTTCTAAAGATGAATTTCAAACACTACAATCTTGATGACGCAACACTATTTGTAAAGAAAGTTGGAAGATCCGTTGTGTTTCTTGTAGTAAATGTGGATGATCTTTTGATGACAGGGAACAATGAAAGTTATATAGCATCCATAAAGAAAGACTTAAGGAAAGGATTTGAAATGACTGATCCGAGACATCTTCACTATTACTTAGGAATTGAAGTGACTCAACATCCTAAGTACATTTTCATTTCTCATAAAAAGTATATTGGAGAACTGTTGAACAAATTTGGAATGACAGATTGCAATCCACTCTCAACTCCAATGGAACAAAAGCTAAACCTCACATCAAGTGAAGGAAAATAATTTAAGGATGCAACCAAGTACCGAAAACTTGTAGGAAGCCTTATCTACCTTACTACCACCGGACCAGATATTTCTTATGTTGTTAGCATTCTTTCACGGTTTATGCACAAACCTTGTGAAGGACATTGGTGTGCAACAAAGAGAGTTCTAAGATACTTGAAAGGGACTCAAGACTTTGGACTCAAATATTCTAAGGTGGATGACTTCAGACTTATTAGGTACTCTGATTCAGAGTTCGATGGTGACATGGAAACAAGAGTATCCACTTCTGGATACAAAATGAGTCTTGGATCAACAACTATCTCCTGGAGATCACGCAAACAATTAGTTCCAGCAGATTCGACAACAGAGGCAGAATATGTACCAGCAACAGAAGCAACCAAAGAGATTGTGTGGCTCAGGAAGATACTTGAAGATATGCAGGAGAAACAAGAAGACTCCACTCCACTTTTGATTGACAACACTTCTGCAATCGAGTTGGCCAAGAATCCTAGATTCCATGATCGAACCAAACATATCAACACAAAGTATCATCTGATTCGACATCATGTAGAGGCCAGGACAGTTCATTTACATGATTGTTCCACTAATGATCAAACTACAGATATCTTCACCAAAGCACTTGGACAAGAAGATTTTGAAAGATTTAGAACCATGCTCGGTCTTACAAACTCTCCTTCAGATTAAGGGGGGGAATGTTGGAAGCTTAATCCTCGAATTATAGCTCCACAAGTACATATGTAAATAAAGGAATATGAATAGTTTAGATAGGCAAAGAGTCACTAACGTACCCTTTGGAAGCTGGAAACCAAAGGTCTAAAAATTATGTATATATTCGTATGCTTGGTGAATAGAAAGGTAATTCGAGAGTTAATTTCTTTCAGTCTAGCTAATACTTCATGCATTCTGATCTGCTAGTTTTCCAGTCCTGTGTCTGATTCTGATACTCAAGAACTTTCGCATATCCATCTCAATGTTCCATCTTCTGTAGGGTTAATGTAATCTACTTGATTAATTGTCATTTTGTAGATATTATCTAGTTCTTGAGCTCTGCATTCTTCTCGTATCGGCTCAACATACCTTGTTCCTTGTGAAGGATCCAGGGGTGTGATAACCTTGATATCCGGTCCTTCAAATATCATTTGTTTTTTCTTCAAGTTGATAATTGCGAGGTTATCAATTGCCCAGTCAATATCGAATAATGCAGGATAAGGATTACTGTCATCTATGATCTCAATCACTTCAAAGTCTGATTTACTTCACACTCCATCAATGTCAACATGAACTCTTGATAGCCTCCCAAAAGGGTTAGTTAATATCAACTGTATAGGAGACCAAGATAGCTTTGGTTTCCCCATTTGTTCCCATGTTTTTTTTGTTAGCACATTCACCTCTGAGCCCAGATCGAGAATGACCTGGTTCATTTCGAAATATCCAATCTGTGTGCTTAGCCTCATTTTTCTTCCTGTCCTTCTATGGTTCTTGATGTGATGGACGGCTCTATGTGCATCGTTTATTGTACTACACTGTTCGTAATGTACCAGCATGTTCTGTAATTCCCCCAAGGCGTTTCCATGCCTTAGCAACTTTACGCAGCTCTGTAGAAACTGTTTTATAGGACTTCTCTTCTCTAGCGAAGTTTGTGACCCATCATATGAAGTCGACATATCTAGTATAGGTGTCCGATCACTTCGCAAATGGATCCTTGTGGTCAAAGCTTCTAAGTCCTGTAATCCTTTTCTTGCTTCAATGAATACTTCATTTTCTTTGTTAGGGTTGAATACAAACATTTTTCCAACTGCTTTTCTTACCCAAGGCCCATCAGTAGGCTTTGGTCTGTTCATGTAATCATCAGAAGTCGAAGCTTCATTCGTCCTGTCATTTCCTGTCAAAGCTCCACTTGATGTCACAAAATGGATGTTGTAGTATTCGTTTCTTTTCTCAGCTGCGATCATTTGAATATTATGATTCTGCCCTTATGGTATTTCTTCTTTCATTTTTCCTAGCAAAATGGGACATGCTTCAATGATATGGTCATAGGATTTACAATACTTACAAGTAGTGCATGGGTTCTTACAATCTATTTCTAAATGTCCAAGTTGAGCATAGTTATAATAGACAATCTGACCTCTTCCTCATCCTTGGCCAGTGTTACGTCCTCTTCCTCTGAATCCAACACGTCCTCTGTATGTGCCTTGATCATACTGTGCATTTTCATTATTGTTATGTGTTTCTCCTTGGACTCTATAGACATCATGTTTTCTTTCGATCTACAGTTGGTATCATCATGTCCAACTGACTTACAAAATGTGTAGTATAGGTTCTTTGGTGTCTGTACATACTTCTGAAGTAGGTAACAGTCCTTTGGTCGATTTCTTCTGCATCGGAAAATCTCACACCATGGTCCTTGAGGTTGATTTAATGGATTTGGTACCCCACTAGAAAGGTAATCTATGAATACATGACAGTGTTCCTTGGAATGTCCTTCTCATTTACATTTAGTACACCAAACCTCCTCTCTTACTTCTTTTCCTTTTTGTATATCTTGTAACTATAATGTCAGGTTTGCTAGCTGTGTCTGTATCTGTAGCATGCATGTGCTAGTTTCCCCTATGGGTGAAGCTTCTTGTTTCATCGAAATTTCAAGTGCTTCTGTTTGCGAAGCAACTTCTTTTGCATCAATGGTAATCTAATCTGGGGAAACAACGCAATGATAAACCATTCTTGGTGTTGTTGCGGTGCTATATCAAAGCTAACTTGATCCAACACGGATTTCAATTTCTGATCAAATTCCCACATAGTCTCATTAGGTTTCTGTTTTATCTCTTTTAGCTCTATAATGCACTGATATTCTGAATTAGGATTCCTAAATTCCCTAATCAACACAGTTTTGATATCAGCTAATGTTCTTTTATGTCCAACTGAGTATTTCATGAACCATGTTAAAGCTTTGTCTTCGAATTTGGTGACTATTTGAGCTTGTTTTATAACATCATCTTGTACTTGCTTAACATTCTAGACAACATCACAGAGAAACCAATGTTGCTCTGGATCTTCTAGACAGGTTCCTTTAAAAATAGGTAGCTTTATATCGTCTGCCATCCTTCTTCTAGGAGGTGTAGGGTTCTCAAACGCTACAATACTACTTGTGGAGTAAAACGATGGAGGTACATCACTACTTGGTTGATTCTGAATGCCTTCTCCTGCAATATTACTACAACTAGTGTTATGCGAACTAGTAATATTTATTTCCTCAACTATAGGTTTCTGCGGAGTAATAGGCTGATAGCCATTGTGTCTAGGTTCTGTTTCATTATCAGACTAAGCTTGAGATGAATTTCTATCACTTTCTAACTCAACTTCTAGGAATGTGTGAGGTTCAACTTCATGAGACCTCTTTCTAGTGGTAACTTATATATTTTTCCACTAAGAAAAATGCCAATGTCTTCGTCTGTGTCACTATCTTTGTTTTTGAACATTATAGACTCAAACCCTAGGAATTTGATTGCATTTTTAAGACACCTTTTTCAGCTAATAGCATTTTAATGCATAAACTCAGGTTTTTTAGGTATTTACCTCTAAATCCTTGGAAAAGGTATCTTTCGGCTGCGCTGTAAGACTACAAAGTGTCCAAAGAAAACTTTGTAATATATCCTTCCAATAAGCTATCCAACCAAAAGTCTGTTGCTCTTGAAATATGGTTGTAAATCCCTTTAAGCCTCTGAATCAACTCTGGATTCCAAACTGTAGGTTCTTCACCCTGAAAACAGTTTTTTCGTTCTACTATCCTCGATATCCATTCATGTAGATCATTAGCAAAAGATGTGAAGAAAAATTCATGCAACTCAGTGAATATATACCACTGCAAACATTGTTCCGTGGTAAGGTGCGGATGTTTGTTTCCCTTCTTTGCAAACTCACGTTCTGTATGGCTCACCCAGTTCTGTATTTCATTCTTTTTTGGAGTCCACATCAACATGACACATCACCAAAATGTTAGTTCAAGCACGACAATAGGACCATTTGTTGGTTGTTAACTGGGCTGACCCAGGTTCGGCAAAGTTTCTTACAGACACAACAAAACCCCTTTCACTGGCCCTTTTGGCATCAACCCGCGAACAGGTTGAAGTCTCACCCGAAGTGAAGATGGGGGGGTTACAGAATCAAGTTTCTGTAACCACGACAATGCAGAGATGTGGTAAAAAACCTCACAATTCGTCTCTTACTTAACATCTATTATCAGGATAGATCACATAAATGACTTTGCACTTCGCAATTACCAACAATCTATAGACTACGCTGAATCGTTGTTTTCTTTACTCTTATAACTATGCATTCGTCATACTTAGTGTTACTTCGCAACATTTATACACATGTTTCGTTCACTTAACATATGATTTCGATTAACATACACATTAAAGAAAATACATAAACATATAACAACATGAATTCAAAACATTCCATAAACTCATACATAACACATAGATTTACGTCGTTCATCCCCCAGGTGGGAGCTACATCCACAGGAACTGTTCTTATATTACTTGGAAGGGTAATAGTTTCAGTCCGTGCACTTAGCTGCAGACTCTTCTCTATAGTCAGATCTCTATGCACTCAACTGTAGAGTCTTTTCTCTCTTAGTCTAGATCTACAATCAAAACAAAAACAACACTATTTTGTTTAAGTTAAAGACCAACCAACCTTATAAAAAATTACCCTTATATATATGTGCCTGAAGGTCACATATTACAATAATTATGGGCCAAACTCCATAGTACCATTATACCCAAAACCCCGTGGTTCTCTTATTGGCCACCCTTTTCTTTAACTTTGTTGTCCCTTGGAACCGCTTCTTCTGACTCTGATGCTTCCTCTGACAACACAGTTCTCACAGCGCGGCTCTGACTCTATAGTGGCGCGTCCTTTACACCATTGTGATTCTTTACCTTCTGCTCCCATAGCTATCATGTAATATCCCGATTTTGACCCTATTGCATTAAAATTGTAAATGATGTAAATATCGTTATTTAATCATGGTGAGGAGCTTAAGGCCAAGGCCCTGCCATCGATTTAGCTTTGTATGTATCGACAATTAAAAATAGATGCCTATGGTTCTTGTGCTGGACATGCACAATGTAAATTAATACATCATGTAAATACAAATTTTAATGAAATACCCACAACTAGCTATGCAATGCAACAAAGAGACAGGGCATGATTTTTATAAGGAATAGGGAGGGAAATTATTCAAACCCTTGAGCCAATGGTGTTAATCCATGTGTCAATGAGAAAACCTATAAACCACCAACTACCCATTTTGGGTTATGCACCCAATCATTTAATTCTTCCAAGAGTTGGTTGAGGCAGTTAATGCCTTGGGAATGGAGAGGCATGGCAGTCAATTTCGTGTATGGACAAGCCATCAACCTGGAAAATCGTATTTTTGCTTCTTGGGCAAGAAAACACCCACGAAATGGTGCCCAAAGCCATCTTTCACCCATGGAATTTGCTCTCTCACGCAGTCTGAGCTAACTGGGACTTTCTCCATCACATTTTTCATCTTTTTTCTTTCATTTTCCATGCTTGGGAACTCATTTTTGTATTGCACAATGGCTGGGAGGAAGGGAGTCACGATTTTGGGGTTTATGAAGGCCGTTTTTGTCCCTTGAATGCCCATAAACGTTTTTCTGAAAACGATTTGATCTCCCAGGGCTGTTTCCCCCTTCTCCCATTTCATTTTGGGTTTCCCACGTTTTTCTGAAGCTAATGAAAACCCCATTTTGGGCATCCCACTGTAGAAATATTTTTCTACATGCCCAACACTTGTGATTTTGCTGTTTTGTGCATCCCTATTTTTGTTTGAACCTGTGAGCAAGAAATTTGGAGTGGTAGTGGACATAATTGGCTTGATAAACCTAGTGGGGGAAGTAACCTCTCAGAAAGATCAAAAGGGATGGCTACTCTTCTATGCACACCTTGGACAACACTAGAATGGAAGGTATGGCCTGAGGGACTCTGTATTGGTGAAGGGAATACTTCCTTGAGTGGGGTGTGTAGGCATTGTGGGTGCCAAGCTAGATAGATCTTGTAGAGGGAATCCATATCTTTGTGGTTGAGCTCACTAGCTTAGCAATTCTTCCTTTCCATTGCCTAATAGCCTGATAAACCCAACTGTCAATTGGCTTGGCTGATTTTGGTGTATATTTGGCTATGTGTGAGTCTGTTGTTCCCTTTTTCTTGTAGAAATCATTCCCAGCTCGAGGGTGGCAGTTGTATCAAGAGATTGATAAGCACAATTGGCCTATGGTTGGGTGGAACGTTGCAGTTGCATAGCCAGTTGCTCGGGATTACCGCTTTTCAAGATAAGTACTCTCTTTTATAAATTCTGCAATGTCTTTATTTAATGGCTGTCACAGAAATGTTGAATGTATGTTAGATATTAAACATGATTTTAATTCCGTTGTGTTTCTACAATATGCATATGTATATGCCTTTTATTATCAATGAATTTTTACTTAATGGATGTGGGGCTAGTTGCCCGGATTTAGTGTCATGTTCTCTCCCTGGCTCGGTCTGACGGGAGGGGACTTGACATGTCATGTCATCGCTTGCTCCTTAACTGGTTCAACTACCTATGGCTGTCCTTAGTACTTCGTCTTTATTAAGAGATCAGGTCCTTTCCTGTTAACTGCGCTTCGCTCCATACCCACTGCCCGGGATTTGCGGAGTCGCTTCTTCCCCAAAATTGGTCAATGTTAGGCCTCGTCTAAATGTACTTTGCATTCAAAACTTCCTTTACTTGGGATGCACCCAACAATATATAGTATCAAGGTCAATGGTTGTACATAGAGTTATCTTGTGATAATTAAGTGTGAACCCAAGAAGGAGATAATCATGGAAGAACATCATGTTGAATTCCCCCTTCTTGTTGATCATCTCGATAGCATATATTATTCCTTCCTAGATGATATGAGGACTCCATAGCCACCTCTAATTGGTATAGGGACCTAATGATTGGATATTCTTTGTTCTATTTTGAAGGGAAGAATACATGTATTTAGTGGGCCTATCATTATCCCTCAAGAAGCTGGTTGAGCTTGTAAAGAAATATTATATTTTTTTTATTTATAGAAGGATATGGAACCCAATCCTGTAAAATCTCTAATCTCTCCATTTAATATATGGTTGGATTTGGAAGATGTCATTTGGAGGATAGTAGAATATCCAATGGATGCATTTGGAGGTTTAATGGAATACCTTGTGGATGAGGACATCTTCTAGATCATAATTCTCTCTCATGTTTCTTGAAAATGTTGATGTTCTCCATGGTTCCAGCAAAGGGAAACCATTATCTAAATCATTCTCCCAGATGGGTTTGCAACCCAGGTATAGAATGGCCCCATCGTAGCCCTTGACTATGTGTCTTGAGGATCAGATGCTTAGCCTCTTCCATTCATGTGGATTGGAGTGGTAGAAGGCTAGAGGTCACATTGCATACTCTATGTGGGAGTGATCTATAGAGGGAGTGATCTATTCTTATAGATTGAGATGACTTGCAAGGGGATGTTATCCCTATGTATATTATAAAAATCCTAATATAATGTTGGATTTGAGATTGGCTCAAAGAAGTGTCTGGAACTTCTTAGAGTATGGTCAAATCAACATTAGAGCTCTATGGAAGAATTTGATATGCATGTGAGGAGAGATCATCAAGGAGAAATATTCTATGATGAATAAATATACATTAATTCAAGACAAACCATTGAAGCAGCTACAAAGAACAATAAATAATATCCACAAGAAAAATAAAGATGAGAACTAGTCAAATAACCTTGAAGACAAACTAAAGTTGGTGGTCAAAAGTACAAGTGGGCCCCAATAGAGAAAAGACAAGTCGGTCCCTTTGAGGAAAGTTCTGGTGACTTGATGAATATAAATAAAGAGCTTCACATTTCATTTGTTCACTCACTCAACACACTCTTCCCTCTCCAATTGTGAGCATCACATAGGAGGGCCTAGCAAAGGAAAGAAGTAAAATTTTGGGGGTTATATTATTCTCTTGGAAGATTCACTACCCTTTCTAGGGTTTCTTGTGAATGGAAAAATTCTCTTGTACCGAGGTTCATCTTCATGATTGGTATTGTTCTTGTATCGATTGATTTCTTCTGAGAAAATTTTAATGGTTTTTCTCCCTATTGGGTTTCCCAGGATAAAATATTTGTGTCTCTTGTGCATGGATATATTTGTGTGATCATTGTTTTATTTCCATTGCAAATGAATGCTGTTGTAATTGTGGGATGAAATGAATTATAAAATTAAAGTTGAAAGAGATGAAAGTTATACTGCTAAGTTAAAATTCAACATGGTATCATAGTAGTACTGAATAGAATCCATTTCCAGAGACTTCTTTGGCCCTAATCTAGAAACTATGGATTCCAAGTTTTGACTCTTCTCTCCATATTTTGGACTTAAAAGTATAATTTTGGAACTCACCCTAGGAGGGCGCATTTATCTGTGGAAGTAGATCTCATTTTTGTGAAGATTCAGTTTTGACCTAATTTTTGTTGAAGTCATGGAAGTAGGGCTTCCAGTTTATACCCCTTATGACCTCACATTGGGTTCGATCTTAGCACCTTAGAGATCACCCTAGGAAGGCACATTTATCTATGGAGACAAATTTCAATTTTAAGAAATTTTGTTTTTGGCCTAATCTTTGGTCTAGGGTTTCCGAATAAGATTTTTCTGAAATGGCCTCCAGATCTAGCTTCATAATATTGTCATAAGACACCTTGCAAACTGGAGGAAGAGAAGCATAAGAACACAAGAAGGATCATATAAATGTTAATGACAAGTTTCAAAATGATCATTCTCTTATCTCTGCTCTTATAGGTACTATTAAAAATAATAGAGATACTTGGTTGGTGGACAATGGTGCCTCTAGGCACATGATAGGTTCAAATATTCTCTCAAAAACTTGATAGAAAAGAACTCATCATTGTAAGTATAACTTGGATACAATTCCAATTATGTTGTAAAAGGAGTTGGAACATCATCAATCCAACTAGATTCGTGAGATTCTCTACATATGAAGGATGTACTAATTGTACCAGGATTAAAGAAGAACGTTTTGTCCATCTCAGCTTTGGAGGATGGAGGTTATAGAGTTTCATTTGTGGATGGTCAAGTCCTTCTATGGTCAAAAGGATCAAGCATTGACTCAATAGGAGTGATTAGAGTTCGAGAGGGAGGATTATCATTGATACATGATAATATCAGTCAATGTGAAATATGGCACCAAATATTTTCCCACATACACTGTAGAGCCTTTATAGGATTAAGAAATATGGTTGTAGGTTTTCCAAAGCCTAAAATAGAACATGATGGTGTATGCAAAGTTTGTGCACTTTGTTGGAATATTCACACCATCATTTTTATATTTTGCATGCCTGCATGCAAATCTGCATGCTTTACATGCCACTGTATGCATCCAGTCATCATCATGGTGGTCTCCCCAGCACATAGAGCTTGCTTCTAGCTCTCCAAAGCCTATTTGCAACCCCCATTTGGACTCCTACCTACCTGATGCACCCTTATTGACTGTTGTGCATGGAAAGTGCGCCTTTCTCACCTACCACTGTCAGTTAGAGCGCCTTTACTTACCTACCTTCAGTTATCACTCAGTTAGGGCACCTTATCTCACCTATCGGGAGTTATCATTCGGTTAGTGCATTGATTGAGTAGTTCTTCCACTGATTGCTCATGCTGACTGCTTGTAGATTATAGTTAGCTAGTTCTAGAGTTCCACTTGACTATTTAACAGCCTCATGTGCCCCCCTTGGAGTCTCCATTCCCTGATTTATGCCTAGATGGTTCCGTTAGATTCTGTAAGACACACTTGACTGAATATTACCATTTATGACTGATACTATTGATTGGATTATGTCTCCATTGTTATCAAAGCTAGACTTTGAGTTAGACAGCCTCATGCACCCCACTTGGAGTCTCCTTTCCCTGATTTATGGCTAGATGGTTCTGTTAGACTCAGTTGGACACACTTGATTGACTCTTACCATTTATGACTGATACTACCAATTGGATGATGTCTCCATAGTTATTCATGCTAGACCTTGAGGTCAGATTCGAATGCCTTGGCTAATTCAAATCCTATATGATGCCTCATCATATATTATTGTATCACATTCATTACATTCATTATTCATTGGATGATATTGCCATTGTCCATTATTCTGTGTTTATGAGTGATTATTGAGAGAATGCTTTTCTTCTTATTTGCAAATAATCTTGAGAGTTTGATTGTGAGATTGTTACAATTGCTAGATACCTGCAGATTATCACATGGTATCAGAGTAGTCAACAACTATTCGAATTGCAACCATTGCAGCAACAACAGTTGCAACATTTCTTTGAGTAGCTATCTTTCACTTGTGCACCAGAAGCCTCTGAATTTCCACAACAAATCCTGGTTCTATTACTTGAATTCATTGGAGAAATATAGTGAGGTCTACCCAGGTGTGAAGGACTTAGTCTATGTGCTTAGTGTTCAAAAGGTAGTGTTCAGTCGAAGTGTAGCATTCTCCATTAGCAAAAAATTCTCTTGTTTTGCAGGTTTATCCACCCGTTCGGAATCTTCTTCCTTTATATGTTCAGATGGATCTAAAGCTCACATATTCCAACTATGTTGAGTGGAAAGCCAAGATGGCTCTCTTCATGAGATCCAAGAGCTTCACCCGAATACTCAACGGAACGATGGTAGAACCTCTCAGTGCAGTTGAAAAGTCCAAGTACTTGGATAGGCTTGATGAAGCAGTTGGTCTTATCCTTCTCTAAATTTATGAAGATATTCACTTCCATGCCATCGATCTTACATCTCCTAAAGAGGTTTGGGACAAGCTCGAATCCCTTTTTGGACAGAAAGATGATATGAAAGGATACAAATTGGACAATATGTTTGAGTCCTGACAGTTTCGAATCTATCAATGCCTTCCTCACCAAGTTCAAAAGCTTGATATCATAGTTGAAAAGATACGAGATAGTCAAAGAAGACAAGCAGCTTATACTTGCCATTCTCTCAAAGTTGGTGGTAAAATTCTCAGTTTTTGTCTCTACTTTCCAGTCAGCTAGGTTGTCCAATCCAAGATGGAAGTTTCCCTCACTTGATGACTTCATCCAATCTCTTACTCAAGAGGAAGAGAAGCCGATCTCTATGGGAATCATCAAACTCAAATTGGATTCATCTCTTACAGTTGCAGAGAGAGCGAATGGTAAAGGAAAGCAAAATATTTCTGACAAGAGATCGGATGATACAAAGCATACATATACCCCATATCAGTTAGATGGGACTTCGAACTCAAGGAATACCAAGCATTCTCAGAAGGGAAAGACCAAGTGCACATATTGTCTTAAGGGTTTTCATCCTGAGAGTACTTGCATGAGGAAGACTATATATTTGATGGCTCAATTACTTGAGAAGAACAATCTTCCCGTACCTGCATGTGCACGGAAGAAATATCCTGATACTGAATCTTCTAGATCCAAATACAAAGAAAGATGTCATGCCTTCATGGAAAGTGCATGAACAGATTCTTCTTTCATCATAGATTCAGGAGCCTGAAGACACATGTCTTCCTCCAAAGATCTCTTCTCCAACTTCGAAAGCTCAGTTGGCCCTTCCATCATGTTGGGGAATGATTCAAAAGTCTCCTCTCAGGGGATTGGAAGAATCAATCTTGACTATGGTTACTTTTTTGATGTGCTTTATGTTCCTTCTCCTACAACAAAATTACTTTCAGTGTATCAAATGACTCATATTAGAGAGCCCAAAAGACTCATCTTTTCTCCAATGAAGTCAAGATACAAAACATGGTTTCAGGTGAAATCATTGCAAAGGGAGTTTCAAATCACAACTCCAAACTGTATGAGTTCTCACACTTCTTACCTCTCTCGAAGCAATCAGCTCTTCATACTCATGCCAATGAAGAAAGCAGATGGTGGCATGAAAGATTTGGGCATCTTAACTATAAGTACTTGCATGACATGCATGCAAAGGAGATGGTTGATGGGCTGCCCCAGATCAAGTTTGCCAAAGGCAATTGTCATGGTTGTTTGATGGGGAAGCATCATGAGAAGAAGTTTGAGAAGGGAAAGGCTAGGAGAGCCTCTCACCCTCTTGATCTCATCCATAGTGATGTGGTTGGTCCATTTCCAGATCTGTCTCTAAACAAATCAAGGTATGTGCTTACTTTTATTGATGATTATTCTAGATTCACTTGGGTATATTTCCTTAGATTGAAATCAAAAGTATTTGGGTTCTTCAAGTTTTTCAAGTCTTCTGTAGAGAAATTTTCAAACAGGAAAATAAAATCCATTCACATTGACAATGGTGGTGAGTACATTAAGGGTGAATTTCAAGATTTTTGTACTGAAGAGGGCATTGAGATGCAACATACTATTCCCTATACACCACAATAGAATGGTGTAGCTGAAAGGAAGACCAGAACATTAAAAGAGATGGCCACCTGCATGCTAAAGTCGAAAGGGTTGCACCTTAGTCTTTTGGCAGAAGCCATTAAGTGTGCCACCTATCTTCAAAACAAAGTTCCTCACAAGGGACTCAAAGATACTACTCCTTTTGAATAATGGATGGGATACAACCTGATGTATCTCATCTTAAAGTGTTTGGATCCAGATCTTGGGCAAGGATTCCAGCTGACAAAAGGAGAGATCTTGATTTACAAAGCAGAGAGTGCATTATGGTGGGATATGCATTGGATGCAAAGGCTTACAAGTTACTTGATCCTACTTCCATGACCACATTTCTGGAAAGGAGTGTACAGTTTGAGGAGTGGCCTCTCCATGATACTCCTTATGTTGAGCAAGATAGCTCACCTACTACTCCTCCTTTGATTGATGAGAGCGATACATCTTCACATGATACTTCATATTCAGAATCTGAAGATGGAGATGATGATGATGGAATGCTAGATCCAGATCCACAAAAACTTAAAGTTCTAGCAACTGATGATGAAGATGAGAGAATGAGAGATCCAGATCCACAAGAACCTAATGCTCCTCCTCTTCCTCGATGGGCTGCCATTACACTCCGATCCGCCGGTGATTTGGTTGGTGATCCACATGATCATAGAAGAACCAGGTCATATTTTCAGCATGGAAGGGTCTATCCTCCTCACAATGATGATCCATTTTAGATCGATTGATCCTTCTTCGGAAAAGAAGGACACTTACCTCCTTCAGGGGTGAGAGATGATATGCTTCATTAGCATCCTTCAATCTATTTTGAGGGAGGGCTTTCTTCCCACTGGGTTTTCCCTCTTTCCTCACTTAGTTTATTTAGATTGATTGTACGGGGTGACCTTTGGTCTTAGTCACCAGGGCCATATTTTTTAGATTTCTGTTATTTCCTCATAGTATAGCTTGCAAGGGGGTGTTGGAATATTCACACCATCATTTTTATATTTTGCATGCCTACATGAAAATTTGCATGCTTTGCATGCCACTGCATGCATCTAGTCATCATCATGGTGGTCTCCCCAGCACCTAGAGCTTGCTTCTAGCTCTCCAGAGCTTGTCTACAGCCCCCATTTGTCCTCCTACCTACCTGATGCACCCTTCTTGACTGTTGTGCATGGAAAGTGTGCCTTTCTCACCTACCACTGTCAGTTAGAGTGCCTTTACTCACCTACCTTCAGTTATCACTCGGTTAGGGCGCCTTATCTCACCTACCGGGTGTTATCATTCAGTTAGTGCATTGATTGAGTAGTTCTTCCACTGATTGCTCATGCTAACTGCTTGTAGCTTCTAGTTAGCTAGTTCTGGAGTTCCACTTGACTATTTGACAGCCTCATGTGCCCCCCTTGGAGTCTCCATTCCATGATTTATGCCTAGATGGATTTGCTAGACTTATTTAGACACACTTGACTGACTATTACCATTTATGAATGATACTATTGATTGGATGATGTCTCCATTGTTATCCAAGCTAGACTTTGAGTTAGACAACCTCATGCACCCCACTTGGAGTCTCCATTCCCTGATTTATTGCTAGATGGTTCTATTAGAATCAGTTGGACACACTTGACTGACTCTTACCATTTATGACTGATACTACCGACTGGATGATGTCTCCATAGTTATTCATGCTAGACCTTGAGCTCAGATTCGAATTCCCTACTTGGCTAATTCGAATCCTATATGATGCCTCATCATAGATTATTGTATCACATTTTTTACATTCATTGGTCATTGTATGATATTGACATTGTCCATTATTCCGTGTTTATGAGTGATTATTGAGTGCATGCTTCTCTTCTTCTTTGCAAATAATCTTGAGAGTTTGATTGTGAGATTGTTACAGTTGTTAGATCCCTGCAGATTATCACAAACTTGGCAAAAATGTCACGGGTTATTTTCCAAATAGTGATAGTAGATCGAAGGGGATGTTGGATATTGTGCACTCAGATGTTTGTGGACCAATGTCAGTATCATCCATAGGTGGACTCTTATAGTATACATAACATTTATTGATTACTTCTACCAAAAAACTTTGGATCTACTTTATGAAAACCAAATATGAAGTCTTCAATAGGTTCCAACAATTCAAGGCCCAAGTAGAGAACCCGATAGGATAGAAGATTAAGATTTTGAGATCAAATAATGGAAAATAATTCACCCCTAGGGACTTTAATTATTTTTGCAAAGAAGCAGGGATCAAGAGGGAGTTGATAGTTCCCTACAATCCTGAACAAAATGGGGTTGTGGAAAGCATGAATAGATCAATCGTAGAGGCTGTGAAAGCAGTGATACATGATCAAAACATACCAATGTTCTTATTGGCATAAGCCACGAGCACAACAGTATATGTTCAGAACAAAGGTCCTTATCAAATATTGGAAGACAAGACTTTAGAAGAAGCATTCACAGGATTAAATCCAAAAGTTAACCGCTTGAGGATCTTTGGTTGTCTAGTATACATCAATGTGCCAAAGGATAAGAGGACAAAGTTAGAACCCTTTAGAAAGAATGATATATTTATATGATACATCAACACTTCTAAGATTACAAAATTTCTATTTCAAGAGAATGTCGTATTGAAGTCAATCGAGATGGAAATGGATTATGAGGACAAAGAGGATCCAAGAAATGAAGGTACATGACAGTTTAATCTAGTCATCAATTCCTCATATGATCAGGAGAAACAAATAAATCCTGTAGAACCAATAGATGTACCTAGAGATGTTACCATGACTGGGAAGAGGCCAAGATGGATTCGCGATACCTCGCAGGATGCAAAGAAACATGTATCTCCCAGTGGCACCTTCAGGGAAAGAAGAAGACCTAAGAAGTTCTCGTGTTACATGGCCTTGATGACTCATGTCATTGATTCCAAACCTTCCAGTTATGATGAGGCAACATATGTTTATAGCAAATGTTTGGGTGTATAAAGGTTGTATTAGAGTTTCCTATGTCCTCCCAAGTCCATCCTTGCACCATTCGAAAACATTTGGAAGCATCACCTAGGAGGGCGTAGCAAACGAAATAAGTAATTTTTTTGGGGTTATATTATTCTCTTGGAAGATTCACTACCCTTTCTAGGTTTTCTTGTGAAGGGAAAACCTCTCTTGTACTGAGGTTCATCTTCATGATTGGTATTTTTCTCTTGTACTTAATAATGCCCAAGTTATGACAAAAGCCTATAAATACTATGTAAAGTGGGTTTTTGGGTAAAAAGAATAAAAAATCAAGAAAAGGGATAATCCCACATTGAAAGAGGAAATTTGAGATCCCATTTCCCAATACTAAAACAAAGGCATTTGGGGCATGTTAAGGGAGGAAAAAGGAGAAAGCAAAGGCATGCTGGAGAGATTTGGAGATTGAAAAGCTCATCTTCATCAAAAGCAAGGATGGAGAAGGATGACTCTAAGGGTTACTGGACAATCTACCGAAAGCAGACTTAAGGCGTGATCTCCCTAGCTCAACGTAAGTCTAGAACAAGTGAGACAGAATATGAAACAACCTTCCTAGATCTAGTTAAAGATCAAATAATTAGATGTCTTACCTCTAGCTTGTAGATCTTTCTCCTTGATGTTGTTCCAAGCTCCACGGTCTTCAGATCTCAGCTTCAAAACCTGTCAAGTCATACAGAACCATACAAGCAAGTAAAATGCATCTAAACAGTAACAGATCTAAGTAAACAGTTAAGTAGGTAAACTACACAAAACATCATTAACACAACAACGTTTGGTGGAAAGCGTTTATATTACTGTATTAAAGAAGGGAAGTACAAAGAGTGAGACGATTACAACCAAAGCTTAACGTCGCAATCCTCCTCCAACAAGCCAATTCCAAACCCTCCAAAGGAAGTATAGGTCTCCCAAGAGATGAGTAGAGATCTCCTAAGCTAATTTCACCAGCATGCAAGTACTATAGACTTCCTCCCTTTGGAATGGGAATGAGCCTCATATATATAGGACTAAGAGGATAGGGTAGGTTGAGATATAGTGGGAGAGGGTTAAGAGATCCTCCTAAAGGGATAGGGAACCAAATGCCAACTCCCCTATAGGTTAGGGATAGAGATCCACATCAGACACCTTCGAGAATGGGCTCGAAGATTCCCTTTTATCCACTTAACTGACATCGTCGCAGGCTGCATGAGGATGACCTACGACGTCGCGGGTTTCACAAAGGTGACCTGCGATGACCACACTAAACCCAATATAAATAGGTCAATATCTCCCCCAAGTTAACAACTTAGTCAAAGGAACTTCATGGATGTTTACACTGAGTATTATGATGGGAATATTTAGGTGTAACAAAATCCCCCCCAAAGCATGAAGCTGTTGGAACTTGATAGGTGAAATGCTTTGACAGAAGGAAATGGAAAGGAATTATCGGATGGAGGACGCTGCTGCAGTACAACTGACTCTGAGAACACAGTCTCGTATGACTCACAACATGGCTGCCGACCAATAAATTGCAGATCCATGGTATTAATGACCGACTGAACACAATCATGGCTACTAGACACAAGCGTAGATACATGATGAGATGATAACACAGCCACGACCAATACAAAAGTGGATCCATGTAATATGACTCAAAACAATATCCATCGCAACCTAGGTAAAACATGACTCCCCAGGGTCTTCAAACTGAACCCACAATGATACGAATCTATCCATGTGATTACAAATGTCTTGACGTCGAACATGGTAGAAACCACTTGATTACCGATCATTGATGTATACCGTTAACAAGTGCGAGGGAAATCACCATTAATGTCAATGATCCCCAAGGTATCACAATACATATCATCAATCACGAATGAATGAGTTGAAGTCGAACGCTTGACAAAATATTTCAATCAAGAGTCAATGATGTAAACTCATGTCGAAAGCGAGGTAACCTGCCATTGAGGCATGCAGGCCCAAGGTACTTGATTCGTTTCTAAGTTCAATCCCCAGATGATGATTTGAAGTCAACGAGGATGAACCCGTTGAAGGAGGGCCATGATGAATCCCCCATCATCGACATGAAACTTGATAACAGATGTTTGGAGTAGATCGGATGGTACAGTAACATGCAAGACAAACTCAGAGTAGACCGACATGGTGGAAGGTGTACTGACTGCAAATGATGAGCAGTGAATGTGTTCTTGAACATGGGCATGGCATGACTTGGAAGTATTGACATGACGAGTATGACACCAACTCCTAATGCAAATGAGGGTGGAAGTATTCTTTGGATGACCCAAAGGAGTAACAAGACTCAGGAAGTAGGAAAACTTGAAGACAAATGGATGACCCAAATACTGTATGCAAATGCAAATGAGTGCCATGTTCAAGACCGACTAAGTACTACCACTGGTAAAGGTGTAATACAAAAACTTTCCTTTTTCCCCATCATGACTGATGAGTGCCTCATGTGTTTTTGACGAGCTTGATGAGGGTAACCAGATGCTCGGTATAGGTCATCTCATAGATGATTCCAATCCAAAATATTTTCCGAACTTGGGAAAGGAGGGGTTCGTCCCATGACGGGTCCTTCAATGTTGAATTTTAACGAGTCCATAGAAGGTAAACTCGACGTCATTTCATGTTTAGAGAGTCTGAAAATAACTAAAGACGACTCCAAAGGTCCTTTTTCATAAGGTTAGCCTCTTCGCCCGGAAAAGGGTAAAACAACGCGAGAGAGGACTCTTCCAGTCATGATTGGCTGAAGTATACCTTTTTCGTAAGTAGTGCCCCTAGTCCGAAAAAAGGGTAAAATATCACCAGGAAGACAATCATTCAAATTCTTTTACAAGCGTGAAAGCAACAAGTTCACTTGGCGATCTTTTCGTATTTAAAGAGCTTGAAAAGAGCTTAAAGAGAGGCTCGGGGGGGTTCCTTTTTCGTAGGAGTTTAACGAGCCCGAAAAAGTGATAAACTTTAACTCGGTGACTTATTCTCATCGTTTTATGAGCACGAGAAAGAACAAAGAGTAAGCTCGGTTGTCATTAATAATTGAATTTAATGAGCGAAATAATGACTAAAAAACGCTCGAAGAAGTTGTTCATACCTGATGATACTTACGGGATGATCGTCATGGTGAAAAATGGAATTAATTAGGCACTTAACTTGTCCTACAACTCAAAGACTAGGTCAAAAACGGTTAACCAAGCATTTAAATGTAGTAAATGATTCAAACTATAGCAAAAAACCCACCAAAGCATCAATTTATAAAAGGAATATTCCATTTTTGTTATAAAAAGGATGAAATAGTGAAAATAAATTACAATTGTTTTTTACCAAGCTTGGAGAGTTGAAAGAGCCATTTGGAGCTAGATTTCAACTGCTGATTCCGGGAGCTGTGGTCCACTATTCTGCGAGCCATTAGGAGTAGGTAGGCCTAAACGCATCCTTGCAACTTTTTCAGTGGATTGGTTTCATGTTTTTTGCTTGTTTTTCAAGGTTTTGGGTTGATTTGGTTGGGGGAAATGTGCCCTCGGATCGGCGCAGGACCTCCTTACGGGAACTGCGACGACTAAGCTTCGTCACAAATCCCGCAAGAGGCTCTTGCGACGATGTCGCACTATCTGCAGGGACAACTTGCGACGACGGAAACGTCCAACCAAAGCTCATAGCCCAACCCATAAGTAAGAGTTTTAATGTATGGGGTGAGTTCTAATGTTGCTCATTTGTGCTTCTTAACAGGTTCATAGTGATAATCATGGTCTTAGAGTGGCGAGACCGAGAACATGAGTTGGATGATGCATAGTTTGAAAATGACCCTCAATGCATTGATGCATTGAGGAATTGTGGACTTCTCAAATACTTTCGAGTGTCGGGCATGAGGGCCCAAGTTCAGCTACTGACACATATGATCTGATGTTGGGATCCAGCGCAGGAGCACTTCGAGATCGGAGTGCATACATTGAGTATAGATGTCGAGGACATCTATTTTCTGACACGATTATCCCAAAGGGGAGAAACCGTAACTCTTGCTGGGTCACAAGGAGGTGACCAAACCATAGATGACCTGATTACTCAGTACTGCATCGTGGACACTGTGGCTACTAGTGGCAATATTCCAATTAAGGGGATTCGAGATTGTCCATTATGTGCTGTGCTCTTCATGCTGGTGAGGATGGCGGGGAGTTAGTCTGCTCACCTCGCGAGCAAGACCCAGTTGTTGTATGCAAAGGCATGTATGGCTCCTCAGGTATTCAACTGGTGTGAGGGACTCCTTACCAACCTATGGGGTCAGCTTACCAAATGTCGGCGCGTGGTGCTAAAATAGTTTGGATATGGGTTCATGGTGATATCCTTTCTACCGGAGCGGGTACCTCATTTGCGTCCATAGGTGGACTTAGATGACCTGGATGCCAGGGATGCGCATATGATACGATGGGCTGAGGTGATGGTCCGCCATGGTGGCGGGGGTCACATCATAGGTTAGGGCACCGGGTTCTTTACTTGGCTAGAGGGATAACTCATGATTGAGGATTACCCTTATAGCGGGTGTTATCGGACAATCTACCAAAGATGGATCTAAGGCGTGATCTTCCTAGTTCAAGTGAATCTAGAACAAATAGAACAGAATATAAAACTCATTTCCTAGATCTAGTTACAGATTGAGTACTTAGATATCATACCTTTCAGATCACGGATCCTTCTCCTTGTTGTTGATCCAAGTCTCGCGGTTGTCAGATCTCCAGCTGCAAGACTTGTCAAGACAATATGGAAACAATACAAGCAGTACAAGATATCTAAACAATAACTGATCCGGATCTTGGGAGCTGAGAACCAGAAAACTTGAATGCCCAGAGAGGAGGAGATTAAGCATGCAAATCTATCATAAAATTCACATGAAAAACACTAATCTTGCATGAGAATGAGCATGAACAAAAACATATGAAACGAATGGGAGGTGAGACTTAAAGAGGAGCCCCACCTTTGAAACTAATTACCAATAAGTCACTCAGATCTAATTAGTCTCATAATGAACAATAGAAAATAGGAGAGAAACCAAATGAGTAACTTCTTATTATGAGAAGGCTTGCTAGGCCTTTATATAACATTATTACAAAGTGTCTTGAGACCATACCATGGGCCAAAACTATGTGCTACCAAATACCATGGATGAGAGAGGGTGGCCTCTCAATTTAATACTTTTATGGCTTATACATCCGAATTTAGACCATATGCACCATAAAATTCGGATTATTCCCCCCCCCCTTAGAAAATGATGGTCCCCATCATTTCATGCTAAAAAGAGACCCATGATTACAATGTGCTAGTTACCAATGAAGAGAAGGGTTTTGTGAGGTTGACCCATAACCGTGGGTTTTTCAAGGGTGACCCATAACTATGATGACAATGGCAAGCTTGGTTGCAATGAAGAGAAGAGTTTTGTGTGGTTGACCCATAACTGTGGGTTTTATGTGGTTGACCCATAACCATGGTGGCAATGACAAGCTTGTTTCCACTGAAGAGAAGGTTTTTGTGTGGTTAACCCATAACCGTGGGTTTTGTGTAGTTGACCCACAACCATTATTACAATACACAACTGTGGGTTTTGTGTGGTTGACCCATAACCATGGGTTTTGTGTCGTTAACCCATAACCATGATTAAATTAAGATTTAAAAAAATTGAAAATTCATGATCTTTGGTGCAATTGATGTCTTGCTACAAATTCATTCATAGCTTCTGATGCATGTACTGAAATTGAATTCCATTGAAGACCCATTTGAGATATTGAAGAGATTTTTTCATCCATGTGTGAAAATCCCTCTATATATGCCTGAGGTGAGAGAAAGACCTCGTTGAATATGAAGGTACGGGCTGTCATCATGGATCAAATACATGCTGATGATCAAATGATCATATCTCTCAAACCAGGAAGCGAAATGGAAATCCGTGAAATACCCATTTGAGATATTGAATAGATCTCTCCCGCCATATATGGAATTCCATCTGAAGTTTCTTTAGTAGTGAGAAAAAGTTTGTTGAAGACAGTGAAACTCACGGCCTCCTAGGGTCAAAAATATGCTGAGATTCAATTGATGATATCTCTCAAACTAGGAAGCCAAATGGAATTTTGTGAAATACCCATTTGAGATATTGAAGAGATCTATCCAACCATATTTGGAACTCCATCTGATATTTCTTGAGCAGTGAGAAAATGGCCGTTGAAGACAGTGAAACACGCGGCCTCCTAGGGTCAAAAATATGATGAGATTCAATTGATGATATCTCTCAAACCAGGAAGCCAAATGGAATTCCGTGAAATACCCATTTGAGATATTGAAGAGATATGTCCAGCCATATATGAAACTCCATCTGATATTTCTTGAGCAGTGAGAAAATTTCCGTTGAAGACAGTGATACGCACGGCCTCCTTGGGTCAAAAATATGTTGAGATTCAAATGAGCATATCTTTCAAACCAAGAAGCCAAATCAGATTCCGTGAAATACCCATTTCAGATCCTGAAAAGAGATTTCCAATGAGCTATGGTATAGCTTCTAAAACCTCCTATAGAAATCGTGGCATCTCTCTAAATTTTTCTAAATGTGAGAGTGCTAATTGTTGCAGGCCACATATGATACCAAGGGTTTGTAGAGCAACATGGGCTATTGTAGAGGTTGTGGAACCTCCGTGGGCAGCATGGACACCTTGAAGGATTGTTGAAAATGTTGGAGACCAATGGATGTAGCAGATCCAGATCCATGTATGGATGTAGCAGATCCATGTATGGATGTAGCAGATCCAGATCCATGTATGGATGTAGCAGATCCAGATCCATGTATGGATGTAGTGAATCCATGTATGGATGTAACAGATCCAGATCCATGTATGGATGTAGTGAATCCAATAAACCATGTAGTGCATGTGGACCAACTGTGATGCTTACAGTGTAACCCTTGTTTCGATGGAGAGCGAACCCGCTCTGATACCACTGATCCGGATCTTGGGAGCTGAGAACCGGAAAACTTGAATGCCCAGAGAGGAGGAGATTAAGCATGCAAATCTATCATAAAATTCGCATGAAAAACACTAATCTTGCATGAGAATAAGCATGAACAAAAACATATGAAATGAATGGGAGGTGAGACTCAAAGAGGAGCCCCACCTCTGAAACTAATTACCAATAAGTCACTCAGATCTAATTAGTCTCACAATGAACAATAGAAAATAGGAGAGAAACCAAATGAGTAACTTCTTATTATGAGAAGGCTTGCTAGGCCTTTATATAGCATTATTACAAAGTGTCTTGAGACCATACCATGGGCCAAAACTATGTGCTACCAAATACCATGGATGAGAGAGGGTGGCCTCTCAATTTAATACTTTTATGGCCTATACATCCGAATTTAGACCATATGGCCTATAATTTGGATGTATAGGCCATAAAAGTATTAAATTGAGAGGCCACCCTCTCTCATCCATGGTATTTGGTAGCACATAGTTTTGGCCCATGGTATGGTCTCAAGACACTTTGTAATAATGCTATATAAAGGCCTAGCAAGCCTTCTCATAATAAGAAGTTACTCATTTGGTTTCTCTCCTATTTTCTATTGTTCATTGTGAGACTAATTAGATCTGAGTGACTTATTGGTAATTAGTTTCAGAGGTGGTGCTCCTCTTTGAGCCTCACCTCCCATTCATTTCATATGTTTTTGTTCATGCTTATTCTCATGCAAGATTAGTGTTTTTCATGTGAATTTTATGATAGATTTGCATGCTTAATCTCCTCCTCTCTGGGCATTCAAGTTTTCCGGTTCTCAGCTCCCAAGATCCGGTCTTTACTTGGCTAGAGGGATAACTCCTCATGATTGAGGATTACCCTTATAGCGGGTGTTATCGGACAATCTATCAAAGACGGATCTAAGGCATGATCTCCCTAGTTCAAGTGAATCTAGAACAAATATAACAGAATATAAAACTCATTTCCTAGATCTAGTTACAGATCGAGTACTTAGATATCATACCTTTCAGATTGCGGATCCTTCTCCTTGTTGTTGCTCCAAGTCTCGCGGTCGTCAGATCTCTAGCTGCAAGACCTGTCAAGACAATATCGAAACAATACAAGCAGTACAAGATATCTAAACAATAACTGATCTAAACTAACAGTTGAGGAAGAAAGTTCTAAACATCATCAACGAGACAACATTTATGGAAAGAGATTATATTAGCTGTACAAAAAGGTGGGAATACATAGAAAGGATGAAGCTACAACCAAAGCCTCAACGTCACTTCCTCCATCCAACATGTCCAAGCCAAGTCTCCAAGATGGTACAAGCTTCCCAATCACCAATATGGGTTCTACCAGCATAAGGGTACCATAGACCTTCCCCCTTCTCATGGAGAGAGTGGGTGTTTATATAGGGCTAAAGAGATAGGGTGGGTTGAGGATTAGGGGGAGATGGTTAAGGGATCTTTCCACAAGGTTAAGAACCGAAATTCCACCTCACCTAGAGCTTAGGAATAGGCCTCCACATCACTCATCTTCGAGAATGGGCTCGAAAATACTCTTTTATCCAAATAATTGACATCGTCGCAGGTTGCATTAGGACAACCTGCAACATCACATATTGCACAAGGGCAGACTGCGATGACCTTGAAAAATAGGTCAGTTATGCCCTCCAGTCATAGGAAACTTCAGGGATGTGTTTTTACTCTAAAATGAGTTTAGGTATAATAGCAAAGAGTTTACACAATGGTCAAGATGACGACATTATCACAACGGTCATGATGACAACACTTGGTCATAATAACGGTACTTGCAACGGTCATGATGACGACACTAGGTCATGATGACGACACTTGCAACACTTGCACAAGGGTGACGACATTTTGGTGTAACAGCGGGACAAACTTAAGAGGTGATCCCGACCCGGTGCTCCCCGAGGGAGCACAATGGGGTGACATACATAAGAACAACAACTTTATGTGTTTTTCATTTTATATGTTTTATGATTTTTTGTAGTAGTGTTGATAACTCGGTGTTGTGTGCAGATGTGGGTCCGTCATGACCAGTTGGGGTCTCTCTCATAGCGAGGAGAGAAGAGGTGTTAGTCTTGGGTGCCGTAGTGCGAGATGCTATCGAGGAGGTATATGAGAACCTCCAGAGGTTGACCCTGGATATGCCAAAGCCGGGTGTTCACGATCTACCTCAGACCTACCAGAAGTACGTTGTCGGGGTGTCTGACCGTTTTGGCATGTTGATGGCCAAAGTGGTGGGGGATGTGGTCTGCTTTCATGGGAAACGGCCAGGAGCTTCAGGATCTAGGGCTAGGCGACCTGAGCCTTAGGCTCACGTCCTACTTATGTATGTACTGAAAGCTTATGAGCTTCAGATTTTGTAGAGACCTACTGAAAGCTAACATGCTTCAGATTTTGTATCAGCACTACCATTTTGACTTATATATATACAAACATTTTGGGGGATTTATACATTATGTGTTCTATGGATGATTTATGTGATCTTGTTTATGTGTTTGCTTATACAACAAATGATTTACATGTTATGAATGCTTTTATGTTTTATGAAGATGTTATGTGTGTGCAATGTACCAATCGAGAATGAAATTGGCCATAGAGTCGGCAATTGTGTTCCTGTCTCGTGGAATGTGCAGGTATTGAATAGATTCAAAGGACCTTTCCAGAAGATGGACTCGACGAAAGAGACAGAGTAGGGTAGGGTCACGGATAGCATAGATCTGGTTAAGATGAGAGACCAGCAGTTGCGAATCCAAATAGATAACAACGTGGTCCATACCCACGGAAAGAGCGTTGGTTAGGGTTCCAATGACTGCCTGATATTCCGCAGCATTGTTGGTTGCAAAACCTAGACACATTCCTCGTGAGATGATAAGCTCGCCAGTGGGAGAATATAGTACCCAGGCTGCCGAAGCAAGGTTACGGGTATGCTTTCTGGTGCCGTCCGCGAATCCGTAGCAAGTTGCCATCTGCACACGTAGACAAAACATGGTATAAGAAACAAAACAAGACCTAGACACACTAAAATAAAAGCGTCACACCACACAAAACACACACGCCATGTACAGTATATACAATATGTCTATGTGTGAAAGACTTAGGCATAGTACTTCTTCAAGTAGAGCTCATTGCGGGGCTCACCCAAAGATATCCCATCGTAGTCCTCTAGTTCGTAGGCTCCTTTTTCCAAAACACGTTTCACTATGTATGATCCGTGCCACATGGAATCAACTTACCTGCCCCCAGCTTATCGTGCCTTTGGTCGTATGTGAGGACCAAATCACCTTCATTAAAGATGCGGGGTTGGACTGACCTATCGTACTGTGCCTTAATGCGCTTCTTATGTGCCTCGTTGGTAAGAGAAACATTGCATCGGGTCTCGTCAAGCTTTGCGAGGTAAAGGAAACGTTCTTCCTCGGTAGTGGTGTTCGGAAGAAGTTTGATTGCGAGTTTGAGCGATGGAATCTCACACTCTATTGGTAGGTCTGCCTCCAATCCGTAAACTAACTGGAACAGTGTAAATCCGGTGGCAGTTTTAATAGAATTTCGGTACGCCCATAGCACATAAAAGAGCATGTTGTGCTAGTTGGACTTATGCGTACCCACCATGCACTGAATCATGGTTTTCAAGACCTTATTAATGGCCTCTACTTGTCCATTGGACTACGGGTAGTAAGGTGTTGAGTTTTCATGACGAAAACCCAATCTGGCGCTGAGCTCATCGACCATATGGTTCTGAAAGTGAGATCCATGGTCGGTGACTATGGCTTGCGAGACTCCAAACCGTGAGATAACATGATTGAACATGAAGAGTGAGGCGGTTTTGTCGTCGTCCGTGTATGTAGGCATAGCCTCGGCCCACTTTGTATAGTAATCCATGACTACTATGACGTAACCATGCCCCCCGGATGAGGTAGGCTTACAGTGCATGAAGTCAATGCCCCATTTGGAAAAGGGGCCAACGACAATAACCGGGTGTAAAGAGGCTGGATGGGTGCGCTTTTTCATTTGAAAATGCTGGCATGGAGGACATTTTTTAACGACCTCAATGCAATATTTGAAGATAGATGGCCAATAATATCCTGCGCGCAGTATATTCTGGGCTGTAGCCATCCCAGAGAGATGACCGCCACAAACTCCAGCGTGACATTCATTCAGGACGTGTTCAGCCTCCTCATGTGTCAGACAACGTCGAAGAACAAAATCAATGACGCGACGGTACAAGGTATCACTGATGATCAGGTAATACTTTGCATGGTAATGTATTCGACGACGATTGCCACGAGACAATTGGGGGTTGAAATGTTGGGTCTGGAGATATAAGGTAATATCCCCATACCATGGGTCAGACATGCTGATAAGGAACAATGATTCGTTCGGAAGAGAATCATTGGGCTCAGATCCTACATCATGTGAAAATACTCAAAGCAGATCTAAGAGCTGATGTATACCTCACAAGAAAGATTAAGATTAAGAAGGAAAGTAGAAGAAGAGTGGTCAATGTAGTGTAAAGGAGCAACGGAATTATGATACAGTAGAACTCAGATAGAAGTAGAATAACATCACACACTCATTCATTAATCACAATATGGACAAATAAAAAATACAATGGTGAGGATTCGAATGCCAAGGTGGTAATTCGAATTAGCCTTCATGGAGTGATCATTAGATCAATGGAGTGTCATCAAAGCACAACTAGAAGTCTTGATCATCATCAGTGGAGTCATCAATGCACAAGTAATTGTCAACCAGATGTAAAAATGAGTCTAACTGAGTGTGGTAGGTGTAACTGGCACATGGAGGCACTAACTGAATGAAGGAGGCTCAGTGGAGGGCGCATGAGGAGCTAACTGGAGTCTGAATGGGCAGTCTAGTCTCATTGGAGGTCCATCGGAGTGATACAGTTAGTTGAGAGCCAGTCTAGCCTTAAATCAAGGCAAGAACTAAATATAACTCAACTAATTGAAGTGCGACTGAGTGGTAGGTGAGAGAGGGTGCCTGGGATGCATGCAATTGCATGCAAGGTGCACTAAGCACTAAGAGGGATAAAAATGATCAGAAAGAAGCTCCCGAGGCTAGCTAACTGAGGGCTAGGTGCCAGGACTGGTGAATGGGATGCATGCATGCATGCAAAATCATGACTACATGCAAAATGCATGCATGACTGAAAATGAAAGAATGGATAATGCTGGTAGGACTAGGATGGAGTATAGGAATATCCCAACACCCCCCCTTAATCCATCCTAGGCCTTGGTAACTGAGACCAAAGGTCACCCAATATAATGAAAAATAATAATAGTCAATAAACCAAGGAAATGGGGAAAACCTCATGGGAAAAATACCCCCCCTCAAAATAGACTGTAGGGCACACCAAAAATAAATGCTCCAAACTCAAGCAGGTGTGATGCTTGGTCATATGTCTGGAGGTATCTTCTTCTTGGGAAGAAGTGGTTCATGCTCAAAAAGCATGTGCCTGTACTTGCTCTTCAGATCGAATGTGATGAGAAAAAATCCAAAAGTATGAGGATGATCCTGGAACCTGTGATTCGAATCAGCTGAGGTAGGATCAAATCCATGTATGTGCAGATAGTCTTTTGTTTTCTCCTTTGAACCATCATGGGTGAGATTATTCCCAAAAGAACCATCATGGGTGAGATTATTCCCAAAAGAACCATCATGGGTGAGATTATGCCCAAAAGAACCATCAAATGTCTGTGATTGCTTGGAATCCAAATAAGATCCAAGACTTGAAAGATGGTTTCTTAAGATCTCCTATGAACCATTAGAGGTGAGATCTAAACCATGAAATGCATGAGAAATTATCCCAAGCGAATGTAAATGGCCTTCATCTTCAATAAACTTCTGAGAGCATAAAAAAGATTTTATAGTAGTAAATAAGAGGTGATTGATCAAGGAGAGCAAATGTATTACGTCCAATGGCTGATTTGACCTCCGAAACATTCAATAGATCATGATGAAAACCAACAGACTCTTATGCAAGAGAGGATTTAAGAACCTCTTCAGTTTCTAGAGTGTGAGCTGGCACATAATTCGAAATAGAAGAAATTTGGAGCATGAGTGTAGAATCTGCAAGTTCTTCTTTGTGGACAACTTCAATATGAGATATGTTTGATACTGATTCATGATCAAAGATACCATCAAGGAGGGAGAATGCATCAGTGGGCTTGCTCTCAAAATGGTTTGGACCAATCCCTTCATTTTGTTTGCCAAATATTTCATCCAGATGGGTCCATAGCTATTTTGGAGATTCAACAGAATAGAAATGGTGTACCATGCATCAAGACATAGCAATCATCATGGCTGTAGAGGATTTTTCGCCTTCATCTAACCAGTCATTCTCTTCTTCAGAGGATTCGAACTCTCTTTCAAAACAATAATCAAAGAGACCATTTCTCTTCAAATGTGCTATCATCTGTGGTTTCCATTCATCATAGTTGAATGGAGAAAGAGGAGTAAGTCCTCCTGAATTCATGGAAGCTGTTTCAAAAGACCTGCAAAAACAATAGAAAATGTCTGCAACTACTACTGCTGCAAAAGTGCAGAAACTGCTGCACTCAAAATCTTGATAATAACCTGAAAAAAACTCTCAGGAATGGAGATAGACAATACTCTCAACATACTCTGATACCATGTGAAAATACTCACAACAGATCTAAGAGCTGATGTATACCTCACAAGAAAGATTAAGATTAAGCAGGAAAATAGAAGAAGAGTGGTCAATGTAGTGTAAAGGAGCAACAACATTATGATATAGTAGAACTCAGATAGAAGCAAAATAACATCACACACTCATTCATTAATCACAATATGGACAAATAAATAATACAATGGTGAGGATTCGAATGCCAAGGTGGTAATTCGAATTAGCCTTCATGGAGTGATCATTAGATCAATGGAGTGTCATCAAAGCACAACTAGAAGTCCTGATCATCATCAGTGGAGTCATCGATGCACAAGTAACTGTCAACCAGATGCCAAACTGAATCTAACTGAGTGTGGTAGGTGTAATTGGAATATGGACGCACTAACTGAATGAAGGAGGCTCAGTGGAGGGCGCATGAGGAGCTACTGGAGTCTGAATGGGAAGTCTAGTCTCACTAGAGGTCCATCGGAGTGATACAGTCAATTGAGAGCCAGTCTAGCCTTAAATCAAGGAAAGAACTAAAGATAACTCAACTAACTTAAGTGCGACTGAGTGGTAGGTGAGAGAGGGCGCCTAGGATGCATGCAATTGCATGTAGGGCGCACTAAGCACTAGGAGGGATAAAACTGATCAGAAAGAAGCTCCCGGGGCTAGCTAACTGAGGGCTAGGTGCTGGGACTGATGATTGGGATGCACGCAATTGCATGCATGCATGCAAAATCATGACTGCATGCATGACTGAAAATGCAAAAATGGATAATGCTGGTAGGACTAGGATGGAGTATAGGAATATCCCAACACCCCCCCTTAATCCATCCTGGGTCCTGGTAATTGAGACCAAAAGTCACCCAATATAATGAATAATAATAACAGTCAATAAACCGAGGAAATGGGGAAAACCTCATGGGAAAAATACCCCCCCTCAAAATAGACTGTAAGGCGCACCAAAAATAAATGCTCCAAACTCAAGCAGTTGTGATGCTTGGTCATATGTCTGGAGGTATCTTCTTCTTGGGAAGAAGTGGCTCATGCTCAAAAAGCATGTGCTTGTACTTTCTCTTCAGATCGAATGTGATGAGAACAAATCCAAAAGTATGAGGATGATCCTGGAACCTGTGATTCGAATCAGCTGAGGTAGGATCAAATCCATGAATGTGCAGATAGTCTTTTGTTTTCTCCTTTGAACCATCATGGGTGAGATTATGCCCAAAAGAACCATCAAATGTCAGTGATTGCTTGGAATCCAAATCAGATCCAAGACTTGAAAGATGGTTTCTTAAGATCTCCTCTGAACCATTAGAGGTGAGATCTAAACCATGAAATGCATGAGAAATTATCCCAAGCGAATGTAAATGGCCTTCATCTTCAATAAACTTTTGAGAGCATAAAAAATTTATCTTACAGTAGTAAATAAGAGGTGATTGATCAAGGAGAGCAAATGTATTACCTCCAATGGTTGATTTGACCTCCGAAACATTCAATAGATCATGATGCAAACCAATAGACTCTTGTGCAAGAGAGGATTTAAGAACCTCTGTTGTTTCTAGAGTGTGAGCTAGCACATAATTCGAAATAGAAGAAATTTGGAGCATGAGTGTAGAATCTGCAAGTTCTTCTTTGTGGACAACTTCAATATGAGATATGTTTGATACTGATTCATGATCAAAGATACCATCAAGGAGGGTGGATGCATCAGTGGGATTGCTCTCGAAATGGTTTGGACCAATCCCTTCATTTTGTTTGCCAAATCTTTCATCCAGATGGGCCCATAACTCTTTTGGAGATTCAACAGAATAGAAGTGGTGTACCATGCATCGAGACATAGCAAGCATCATGGCTGTAGAGGCTTCTTCACCTTCATCTAACCAGTCATTCTCTTCTTTAGAGGATTCGAACTCTCTTTCAAAACAATAATCAAAGAGACCATTTCTCTTCAAATGTGCTATCATCTGTGGTTTCCATTCATCATAGTTGAATGGAGAAAGAGTAGTGATTCCTTCTGAATTCATGGAAGCTGTTTCAGAAGACCTGCAAAAACAATAGAAAATGTCTGCAACTGCTAATGCTCCAAAAGTGTAGAAACTGCTGCAACTACTACACTCGAAATCTTGATAATAACCTGAAAAAAACTCTTAGGAATGGAGATAGACAATACTCTCAACATGCTCTGATACCATGTGAAAATCCTCACAACAGATATAAGAGATGATGTATACCTCACAAGAAAGATTAAGATTAAGCAGGAAAATAGAAGAAGAGTGGTCAATGCAGTGTAAAGGAGCAACAAAATTATGATACAGTAGAACTGGGATAGAAGCAGAATAACATCACACACTCATTCATTAATCACAATATGGACAATAAATAATACAATGGCGAGGATTCGAATTCCAAGGTGGCAATTCGAATTAGCCTGCATGGAGTGATCATCAGATCAATGGAGTGTCATCAAAGCACAACTAGAAGTCATGATCATCATCAGTGGATTCATCAATGCACAAGTAACTGTCAACCAGATGTCAAACTGAGTCTAACTGCGTGTGGTAGGTGTAATTGGCACATGGAGGCACTAACTGAATGAAGGAGGCTCAGTGGAGGGTGCATGAGGAGCTAACTGGAGTCTGAATGGGCAGTCTAGTCTCACTAGAGGTCCATCAGAGTGATACAGTCAGTTGAGAGTCAGTCTAGCCTTAAATCAAGGAAAGAACTAAAGATAACTCAACTAACTGAAGTGAAACTGAGTGGTAGGTGAGAGAGGGCGCCTGGGATGCATGCAATCGCATGCAGGGTGCACTAAGCACTAGGAGGGATAAAACTAATCAGAAAGAAGCTCTCGGGGCTAGCTAACTAAGGGCTAAATGCTGGGATTGATGATTGGAATGCATGCAAAATCATGACTGCATGCAAAATGCATGCATGACTGAAAATGCAAAAATGGATAATGTTGGTAGGATTAGGATGGAGTATAGGAATATCCCAACACCCCCCCTTAATCCATCCTGGGCCCTAGTAACTGAGACCAAAGGTCACCCAATACAATGAATAATAATAACAGTCAATAAACCAAGGAAATGGGGAAAACCTAATGGGAAAAATACCCCCCCTCAAAATAGATTGTAAGGCACACCAAAAATAAATGCTCCAAACTCAAGCAGGTGTGATGCTTGGTCATATGTCTGGAGGTATCTTCTTCTTGGGAAGAAGTGGTTCATGCTCAAAAAACATGTGCTTGTACTTTCTCTTCAGATCGAATCTGATGAGAACAAATCCAAAAGTATGAGGATGATCCTGGAACCTGTGATTCAAATCAGCTGAGGTAGGATCAAATCCATGAATGTGCAGATAGTCTTTTGTTTTCTCCTTTGAACCATCATGGGTGAGATTATGCCCAAAAGAACCATCAAATGTCAGTGATTGCTTGGAATCCAAATCAGATCCAAGACTTGAAAGATGGTTTCTTAAGATATCCTTTGAACCATTAGAGGTGAGATCTAAACCATGCAATGAATGAGAAATTATCCCAAGCGAATGGCAATGGCCTTCATCTTCAATAAACTTCTGAGAGCATGAAAAAATGATCTTACAGTAGTAAATAAGAGGTGATTGATCAAGAAGAGCAAATGTATTACCTCCAATGGCTGATTTGACCTCCGAAACATTCAATAGATCATGATGCAAACCAGCAGACTCTTGTGCATGAGAGGATTTAAGAACCTCTGCAGTTTCTAGAGTGTGAGCTGGCACAAAATTCGAAATAGAAGAAATTTGGAGCATGAGTGTAGAATATGCAAGTTCTTCTTCTTTGTGGAAAAATTCAATATGAGATATGTTTGATACTGATTCATGATCAGAGAGACCATCAAGGAGGGTGAATGCATCAGTGGGCTTGCTCTCGAAATGGTTTGGACCAATCCCTTCATTCTGTTTTCCAAATATTTCATCCAGATGGGCCCATATCTCTTTTGGAGATTCAACAAAATAGAAGTGGTGTACCATGCATCGAGACATAGCAAGCATCATGGCTGCAGAGGATTTTTCACCTTCATCTAACCAATCATTCTCTTCTTCAGAGGATTCGAACTCTCTTTCAAAACAATAATCAAAGAGACCATTTCTCTTCAAATGTGCTATCATCTGTGGTTTCCATTCATCATAGTTGAATGGAGAAAGAGGATTAATTTCTTCCGAATTCATGGAAGCTATTTCAGAAGACCTACAAAAACAATAGAAAATGTCTGCAATTGCTATTGCTGCAAAAGTGCAGAAACTGCTGCAACTACTGCACTCGAAATCTTGATAATAACCTGCAAAAAACTCTCAGGAATGGAGATAGACACCTTCAACATGCTCTGATACCATGTGAAAAGCCTCACAACAGATCTTAGATCTGATGTATACCTCACAAGAAAGATTAAGATTAAGCAGGAAAATAGAAGAAGAGTGGTCAATGCAGTGTAAAGGAGCAACATAATTATGATACAGTAGAACTTGGATAGAAGCAGAATAACATCACACACTCATTCATTAATCACAATATGGAGAAATAAATAATACAATGTTGAGGATTCGAATGCCAAGGTGGCAATTCGAATTAGCCTTCATGGAGTGATAATCAGATCAATGGAGTGTCATCAAAGCACAACTAGAAGTCCTGATCATCAGCAGTGGAGTAATCAATGCACAAGTAACTATCAACCAGATGTTAAATTGAGTCTAACTGAGTGTGGTAGGTGTAACTGGCACATGGAGGCACTAACTGAATGAAGGAGGCTCAGTGGAGGGAGAATGAGGAGCTAACTGGAGTCTGAATGGGTACTCTAGTCTCACTGGAGGTCCATCAGAGTGATACGATCAGTTGAGAGTCAGTCTAGACTTAAATCAAGAAAAGAACTAAAGATAACTCAACTAACTAAAGTGCAACTGAGTGGAAGGTGAGAGAGGGCGCTTGGGATGCATGCAATTGCATGCAGGGGCACTAAGCACTAGGAGGGCTAAAAATGACCAGAAAGAAGCTCCCGGGGCTAGCTAACTGAGGGCTAGGTGCTGGGACTGATGACTGGGATGCATGCAAAATCATGACTGCATGCAGAATTCATGCATGAATGAAAATGCAAAAATGGATAATGCTGGTAGGACTAGGATGGAGTATAGGAATATCCCAACACATCAACACGGGGAAGATCGCAAATGAGCTCGGAAAACACCAACAAATTCTTGGACTTGGCCTTCTTGAAGAGGAGATCGAACTCCTGAAGTATCACGATGTAGCGTGAATACTTTCCCCCAAGCACTTGGCGTGTTAAAACGTGGTACATGGGGTTTGAGTCGGCGATGATTTTGGTGGTGCAGAGCATTATGTAGTGACAGAACTTTTTGACGGCAATGACTGCCACGAGAGAGAGCTTCTTGACATGTGAACAACGAATTTCAAAGTCCATAAGACCCTTACTTAGGTAGTAGATCACATGCTCCTAGGAGTTATTGTCCTCTTGTACCAAGACCATGGCGATCATGGTGGCAGAATCATCGAGATAAAGGATATAATCCTTGTAGTAATTGGGCGGTTGGAGTACAGGGGCGTGCGTAATGCCATGTTTGAGACTATCGAAGGATTGCTGCGCTTGATCGTCCCAAATGAACGGGACATCCTCCTTGAGTAGTCTCATGTAACCCTGCGTCTTTTGCGTGAAATTACAGACAAAAAGCTGTAGGTAAGTTTCCTTCCCTTGCAAACTTTGAAGTTCCGTAATGTCCATGGGAGGTGGGTGAGTGACAATGGCTTCCACCTTTAAGGGATCAATGCGGATCCCATCTTTCGAGACGATAAAACCAAGGAGGCATCTAGACTCGACACAGAAGATACACTTGTGAGGGTTCAGGCAGATGTTATACCGCCTGCATCTGAGGAATACCGCTGTCAGATGATCATTGGGTGTTGACGCTACCATGAATGGGAAGGTAGATCTTCCAAGTAGGGTTCCACAAAGTCCTTCACATCATGAAAGGCGTACGACATGGCCCGCTGGAATGTGGCACCAGCATTTTTGAGACCAAAAGGAAGCTTGCGATAAGCAAATGTACCCCAAGGACATATGAAAGCTGTCTAGTGTTGATCAGCCGGTTGCATCTGAATCTTGGTCTAACCAGAAAAACCATCCATGAAAGAGAAAATGACACTTCCAGCACAATTGTCAATGATCTGGTCGATAAAGGGAGTGGGGTAGTTGTCCTTGGGACAAGCTTTGTTCAGATCCCGATAATCAACACAGACATGAATGGTACCCTACTTCTTAGCTACAGGGACGACATTTGAGACCCATTCTATCAACGGGATAGGGTAGATAAAGCCAACTTTCAAGAGATTTTCAATCTATGCCTTGATTGCCGCAGTATTTCGAGGGTGTACCGGTTTCAACTTTTTTCTGGATTGCTTTAGCATCAGGATAGGTTTGAATATCGTGCGAAACAGTAGCGGGGTCTATACCGAGCATCTTCTCGTAGGTCCAAGCAAATACATCTCGAAATTGCTTGAACAAGGCCATGAACACTTTTGGCCTAAATTAATGTGTTCCACTACACCAGGAGTAACCCATATGTCTACCGAAATGGTAAGTTCAATGTTGGCCAAGTTTCCTTCAGAGTCTGTTTGACACGTAAGTATCGTGGGCTAAGGACAAGGGTGGAAATCCGGTGTAAAGATGGTGGTGATGCTATTCTCCACAGTATCCAATGGGGGAAGGAAAGATGATTGATGATGGAGGTCTTCCCACGGAGGGTCATCCGCACTCATGATTTCCATGATGGAATCATCAGAATGAAAATTCTGGAGCAGAGGATTGGGTAGGGATGACGTCCGCTATACAGGAGGTAGAGGCCATCTAGGTGGTCCTATGGTGCTGATTGGATAGCCTCATAAGTGAGTTCAATGGGTGAAAGAGGCATGGTGTCTCCAATCAGGTGTGTAGTGGCTTCATCAGGTACAAGCCATTGATCGGTAGAGTTGGGGACAGATGAAATCCTAGAGGAGATCATGTTCACCATGGAAACATGATTAGGGGGATCCGAGGTTGGAAAGATGCCCATAAGAGATGAATCTTTTATGAGGCCGACCCCCACGATCTCATATAGCTGCGAAGATTGTCCAAGTAATGGAACATTATCGCCTGGATGAGTAGTAGTGTCAGGTGTACAGAAATCCAGTTGGTCGACAGTGACAATTCGGCCTTGGTGGGGGAATTGTACTATGCGGAAGATGGATGATGCGACCGCAGTCATGGCGTAAAACCAATTACGACCAAGTAAGAGATTATAATCTAAAGGGGCTGCAACTACTTCCACGTTAATGGTTGCGGTCTTACCCCCCAAATAGCCTGCTAAGGTTTGTAACAACCCATGAGGTTGAAAGCCACATCCGTCGAATGCTTTCAAGGTGGTGGGAGAACGGTTCAACGCGGGAGAGCCAATGGATCTCCAACACAAAATCGACATGACCGAGGTAGAGGCACCTTCGTCCAAGACGATATGATGGATTGTCTTCCCAGCAATGTTTGTGGCAATTTGAAATGCCAACTGATGGGAAAGCCTTGTCTTAAAGTACTGCAGCTGGAACATGATGGTATTAGAAGAATCCGGATCAACTGCGTCGATGGCAGCAAGGAGAGTCTTGCGCTGGTTAGGGAAGTTCTGCAAGACCTCTAGCATCGACATAGAACAAGGAGCTTGTGCTAGGTACTCTACAATATTGTAGTTCTGAGCGGCCCAAGCATTGGGATTGAAAACTGCTCTTCGAATCGTGCTCTTGGGCGGACGCAACACTGACTCTAAAGAAGGATTCTCAATGGTGAGAGAAGCGTGTGGTGTGGCGATGTCGAGAATAGAAGTGGAATTTTTTTCAATATTACTTCCAACCGGTTCGTTCTAAGGGATAGAGTCATACGAACGGGAATGTGTGTACAAGTTGACGGTCTCACTATGCATCATGAGAACATGCGCGGTGGAGGATGCCTCTCCTTGGGACGGAGAGGTATGTGTGATTAGTTGCTGGTTCTGAGCGGGGAAGGGATCATTGAGAATTGTGGTAGTAGAATTCCCTTTGAGAAACTTCTGAACCTCGTCTCGGTGGGAACATTCCTTGGAGAAATGGCACCATCGCACAGTAAACAAGGATACTTCAACTTTCTCTTCTATTTGGTGTCTTCGGGGGTGGGCTTGGTCTCCTGCTGATTAGAAGGTTTCTTAGGTTTCCCTTTGTTTTTCTTCTTACCAGTAGATTTATGAGATAGAGCCGATTGAATAGAATTCACCTCTTCGGTGGAGGGAAGAGTGGATGACTTGGTGATGCTGTTCCCAGCCTGTGTTGGGGATGGGGAAGAACCCTGGGGGTTTGACGATCCAATAGTTTGAGTAGAACGCTGGAAGGTAAGGGAACCAATGATGCCATCGACCTATGGTCCCTTGGGCAGTTTTGCAGGGTCATACGTAGGGCGAGGTGCGTTAGGAACAATTTCATACAATGTGCCAGATTGAGCGTAGACTAAGTCTAAGTAATGGGCACGGGCAATAGCCGGTTCCTCAGTGATGGCCCATCCTATAGCTACATCTCGAGCTACGAAAAGTAAAGGTGACTTTGTGAACCAGTCAACTAAGAGTTGGTCCGGAATATGAGCCTTAATAAGACGTTATCTTCGCCGCCTTTCATGAATATGATATGAAATATGAGTGGCAGTGTTCTAGCGAAGGGAGGTCAATAAGTCCGTACCAGTCTCATAGTGAATGGGCAATTGGAAGTGGGTCAAAAATCACATAGCAAGAGAGCAGAAATATAGAAAAGAGTTGGGTGGTAGTTCAATATACCACTTGGCAGCTGGGCCGGTGAGAGTCCGTTGAAATAACCTAAGATGGATCGAGTCATCCATCAAGGAGTTGGATGAACACCATAAATGGTATGTCATAACATGGTTTTTTGGATCCTCACCAGGCTTGCCATCAAATTTGGGAATATCGGATGGTAGTTTCATTGGAATGGGTGGCCAATTATGTCCATGGAAGATGGGGTCACTAGTCAAATGAGACAGGTTGGGTAAGTCCAACGTAGCCAAAAAGGGCAGCTGTTGGTTCGGATACAAGCACTGATAGTACTGGTATGGCATGTATGGATTAGTGGGATCTTGCATCGACTGGTTGTAGGGTGTCCCTGGAGGAAATTGACCATAAGGGGGTATGCTTCCCAGACCATATGTAGGTCCGCCGCCATAATAAGGTGATCCATTACCATAATAAGGTGGTCCGTTACCATAAGGTGGGGGTCTGCCTCCACCACTAGGAGGGGGTGGGATGCCTCTAAATGGTGGTGGTACGCCACCGCCACTAGGATAGGATGGATCTCCACCGCCTCCACTGGGGTAATGTGGATCGCCACCACCTCCACCGGCAGGAGGTGGTGCTCCACCTCCACTGTTGGAAGGGTAAGGGCCTCCTCCGCCACCTCCACTGGGATAGGATGGTCCTCCACCACCACTAACAAGATGGGATGGTCCTCCACCACTGGGGGGGTGGCCCTCTGCCTCCTCCTGAATGGGGAGGGCCTCTATCTCCGCTGCCAGGGTGGTGGGCCGTGGTTTCCAGAGTGAGGTGGTCCTACACCAGAAGGTAGAGGTCCACCTCCTCCAGAATTGTGGGTGGGCCCGCCGCCTCCGACGGGAGGTGGGGGTGGACCAAACGGGGGTGGTGGGACTTGAGGGACTGTAGGTGGGGGTCCATGTGGTAAAACATTTTTCTTCCCCCATAGAGTGTATGGATTTCCTGGATAAGGTATCCCATAGAGTGCGTTTCCGGGATTGAGTTGTCCCGACACAGGGTTAAGATAACCTGGATATGCTTGACTCCATGGTGGTTGAATTACATTGGATGGTCCCCCAGCATGGGATAATCCCGTGGTGGAAGGTAAGGAATTTCCAACGGAGGGACTGATGGGAACTCCTCCTCCAGTATTATGGTGAGGAGACGGGGGTTTCCCCCCAGCAGCAACTTGCTGACCACTAATTAAAGGTTGACCCAACACGGGTTTTTGATTATCTACTGCAGGATTAACATTAGTCGTAAGGAAGGTAGGGGGTAAAGAGTATCCTCCCCGCAAGTTTTGGGGTGGGGGAGGAGTGGGTAATGTAACCGTGGTAGTAACAAGTGTGTTGGACTGTTGTCCTTCAACAGGTTGAGTCGTTTGAGGTATAGAACTGGTCTCCTGTCTAAGGGGTGTATGTGCAGGAAGCGAGGGTTGACCAGACTCATAGGTGGTCACGTGTTGGGTGGGTGATTCTGGTGAGTCAAAGGATAAAAAATGACTCAGGAGTGGCTGATAAGGAGGTAATGTCGGGTCTTCAACCCTTCGTAAAAGACTTTGTCTTCGAAACTCCTCACCCATAGCATGTAATCGAGTCAACTGTTCACGATAAGGTGCTAGCAGGTCGTCAGGAGCAGCCCAACTGGGTGGGGATGGAATGGAAAAATGAGACACTAGGTGGCCTAGAGATGATGTCCAAAAAGCTGTAGCTGGACCAACAGCTAATACATGGTCGTCCTGGGGCAGATTTAACCATTCCACCGATCCAGGCTCTCCCGGTAAAACTGAACATGAGTCTTTTGATGTGGAAGTTTGCGCCTCTTCACCCTGTGGGGGGTTGGCGGTAGGTGAATCTAGAGGGAACATGTGTGCTCCAATATTCAAAGTAGGGTTTTCTACTTCAGGTGACACGACCATGGCGTGTGGGTCCATTCTCACCTTCGAAATTACCTCCTGGTTAAGGGGATATTCGGGTGGTAAGTTCAAAATTTCGCGGGACCTTCTCCAAGGAAAGTCAGCCAGAGTGACTGAAACAGAGTTTCTCCTAGGGTAATCTAAACAAAAGAAAAGCAGTCCAGAAAAAGCTACACAAACTAAGGCCACAAGCAAACTTATGTGATAGGTGTGGATTTAAAAGTCTGGAACCTTACAGGATTGTCAAGGCTTCGCAACTCGCTATATACCGCGGGGTCCAACAGTAAAACGCGACAAGGAGGATTGGGACCGTACCCTTGCCTGAATACCCGAATCCCTGGACGACATGTGCGTAGTAATCTCCCCGAGTGCTGTTCTCGATGTATTGCTCTGCCAAGACAACCAAATGGATAGCTCAGTTGGTTTCAGGAATCCTAATGGTGTCTCCCGATATACGCAAGGTACGTGGGAGCGCAAATCCGTAGTGGTGCTGTCTAATTCATAGCCGTACTGCACGAGACCTTCCTATATACTACCGAGTACGTGAAACACCTTTCTATATACGCCAAGTACGTGAAGTGCCTTTCGATATACCTTAAGGTACGTGAAAGAGCCTTCGATATACCTGGTTGGTACGTGAAAGAGCTTCGATATACCGGTTGGTACGTGGAAGACTACAATACCCCTAGAATACAGTGCTGGCAAGTAACAAGAGCTGCCACGTTTTACGACGACGGAACACGTCTCTAACTTAACACACAAGTTACTAAAATTTTTACCCTAGTTCTACTGTTAATTTTATCTGGACGGTTAGGTGAATGCATGAGGTGAGTACATAAGTGTAAGCATAATGCAAGCCCTAACTACATGAAAAAATGTACTTTTCTTTTGATGAAATCTATTTACGGGAAGGAGAAATATTTTTCCAAGTGGCTTTACCAAAACAACCAAATGCAACACAATCCCAAATCTACCAAATTGGACAACAAAAATACTCTTTGCGTTTTTTCCGTTTTTCCAAGCAAAACACAAAAATCCACAAGCATCAAGAACCAAATCTAAACATTTTCTTTTTGTCTTTTCGAATAAAAAATGAAACTAAGAAATGAAAAGAGAGAAATCTCCTATCTAGAGCACTCTAACTTTTCAAATTTCACTATGATGGCTAAAAAACATAAAAAACCAAGAATGCATACAATTCTTTCAAGCATGGAATCACTTTTGTAAAAACTTGGTCTCACTTGAATTTTTCAAGAAAATGAATGATTCATAATTCCTGAGAAGCACAAATGACTAACTTTTCTCTCAAACTTTCCAAAAGGCTAATGAATGATAAATTCTAATGCATGAACCAATTTCCACAACAATTTTCAAATGCACTTGAAAACGGTAAAAATGATGCACTTTAAATTTTTCAATGATATGCAACACTAACAATAATGTTTTTAAGCGTGAATAATTGAAAAGAAAGATTATTTGCAACACACTAAACACTCAGAAATTCTCAAGAAAATGACAAGTACTCATGTAAACTGAAAACACTCAATCAAACAACCGAATGCAATCAAAGCTAAATAACAGGTGCAAGGGAGGTACGGGATCTAAGCCAATGGAAGGACTAGATTAGGTGAGGAGAGCAGGGAATGAAAGGTCAAGTGGATGAAAGTGGGGGAGACCAAAGTGTCCACCACTACCGAAACTCAAACTCGTCCAAGATGGAACCAAAAACCACTCCGAAACAAACCAAACAAAACCAAACACTAGCAATGTAACATCAAAAAAGATCTCTGTTAGGAATATAAGTGCAGAGGAGGTATGTAATGCAAACCAAAATTGAAGGTTGATGAGGAGAAGAACCAAGCACAAATACTAGGCTTCTCGTTGCAGTCTCTGGTAAGATTCAGAGCGACCGTTGTAGGAGGGGAATAGGTGAACTGTGACAGTGCCGCAAGATGTCAAATTGTGAAGTGCAACAACATTGCAGGTTGCAAGGCAACAGATTGCGCCTGACAGGGGAACGTCGCTCTGGATATATTACTCAGGTGTGATGGGAGAGATCCCTATGCAAGGATGACACAAATCTCCAAATATGATCAACCAAAAGGCTTGATAATCAAACAAATAGACCTAAAGGAAGTCAACAGACTCTTCAAAGAGAAGATATGGTGGTGAAATTGCTAAGGAGGCAAAAGAAATGGCTCATAAAGAAATCAGAGAAAAATACTTGCAAACTTCAAACTTCAAATAACAATGCATGTAATATTCCTCAGTATGGTCGCCAAACTTGTTACCGCACAATCTATTGAAACCGGACTTAAGGCGTGATCTCCCTAGCTCAACGTAAGTCTAGAACAAGTGAGACAGAATATGAAACAACCTTCCTAGATCTATTTAAAGATCGAGTAATTAGGTGTCTTACCTCTATCTTGTAGATCTTTCTCCTTGATGTTGTTCCAAGCTCCACGGTCTTCAGATCTGAGTTGCAAAACCTGTCAAGTCATACAGAACCATACAAGCAAGTAAAATGCATCTAAACAGTAACAAATCTAAGAAAACAATTAAGCAGGTAAACTACACAAAACATCATTAACACAACAACGTTTGGTGGAAAGTGTTTATATTACTGTATTAAAGAATGGAAGTACAAAGAGTGAGACGATTACAACCAAAGCTTAACGTCGCAAACCTCCTCCAACAAGTCAATGCCAAAACCTCCAAAGGAAGTATAAGTCTCCCAAGAGATAAGTAAAGATATTCTAAGCTAATTTCACTAGCATGCAAGTACTATAGACTTCCTCCCTTTGGAATGGGAATGAGCCTTATATATATAGGACTAAGAGGATAGGGTAGGTTGAGATATTGTGGGAGAGGGTTAAGGGATCCTCCCAAAGGGCTAGGGAACTGAATGCCATCTCCCCTATAGTTTAGGGATAGAGATCCACATCACACACCTTCGAGAATGGGCTCGAAGATGCCCTTTTATCCACTTAATTGACATCGTCACAGGCTTCATGAGGGTGACCTGCGACGTCGCAGGTTGCACAAAGGTGACCTGTGACGACCTCACTAAACCCAATAGAAATAGGTCAATATCTCCCCCAAGTTAACAACTTAGTCAAAGGAACTTCAGGGATGTTTACATTGAGTATTATGATGGGAATATTTAGGTGTAACACTAAGCTAGGGAGGATGGATGCATCTCAAGCTCTATTGTAAGTAAGTATTTTTCTTCCTTGAAATAGTATGAAGCAATTCAATTCCCCTTCTATTCATGAGTTTAAAGCTTTTCTTCCAAGTTTGATTTGAACTCTAAATGGTTAAATGTATTAGGGAATGTTAGATAATTGTGGATTTCTGACAATGAACCTCACCTATTCATAGTAAGATGGTCATTTAAGCATAGATTCAACCCTACCTTAAATGCTATTATCGCCTGGGAGAAAATTCCATCATGGAAGAAAACTTGGAGTTTGCGTCACCTCCACAGGAAAACCTTGTGTAGTGTCTTCCTCCCATGCTATGTTTTTTTTGTGTGATGAGTGGTTTATTTTTATGGGAGAATGTTGTGTAATGGACGCCAAGTCTTACTCTAAAAGGTATGTTGCTTTTACGCTTATTTGTTATGCCTAGTATGACGTTATACCTAATTAAGACAGGTTTTATTTCGGCTATAAGCCTAATGGCCTTGGTAGGATGTCTAAGGGATTATTAAAAATCACTGTAAGTAGCTGGTTATTATGGGTGCTAGTGAATGGCTCTAAAGAAATTCTATTGGCTGTGGTATGAGTTCTGTCCAGACCCTTTTTGTACTAGGATGTATATTTTTGATTGATTTTAATAGAATGCTCTATCTTATACACACGCAAAAAACTACTTGAAGAGGTAAATATATTAAAACAAGAAAAGAGGCGTGGTCAAAATCAAGAAAAATAAACGATATTGGATAAAGAGTCTACCAAAAAACTTGAAGACAAAAATTGCAAGAAGGTTGAAGAATCTCTAAATAGAGATGACGTAAAGAATAAATGCAATCTATAATCTAAGAAGGACACAAACAATTAGTGAATGACACCACATTGTAGCTTCAAGAGGAGAAGAAAGACAAGAATCTAGAAGGAAACCAAAAAGTACTGGAAGAAGTTGATCTCCATCTTGAAGATGTAGATTTCAAATATGAGGGTATTATGTCAAAAGCGAGAGCAATCAAAGACCAAGCACAAAGGATAGAGGATGCCATTACCTGTGAAAAGAAGATTGATGATATGGGTGCATAGAAGTATGTTCCTGGCATATTTTTTGCACATATCCGCCATCCTTGGCTTGCCCGAGCTATTCATTTCACCTTATTGTAGTTGGCATCATATTCTCTACCGATTAATGTAAGCATCGAGGTTTCTTTCCAGACAATATGAGCATTAGAAATTGAAACTGCATCATTCCACTCCACCCTATAAATGTTATTTCATCACTCACAATGGAAAATGTTTTCAAATTAAGCCTCCAAATGTGTTCCAAACCCTAAGAATCCGAGTTTCCATTGCATTTTGTTGCCGCAACCAACCTATCACAAACAACTTACTCAAAACCATGAAGAACACATCAATCATAACTAAAACCGATATGCTAAAAATCTCTCTATGACCTACGATTATCATCTAAATATAAATTTAATAGTTGTGGGATTGGCTTAAGGAATTACTAGAATTTACAAGATGCTTGATTTTACATGCATTCATATACTATCAATATCAATAGAGAAGATTAAAACAAGTTATCCTCTCATTTCCATTAGCCTCGAATTTATTGAATACTTGCTCCAACTCTATAGAACTTGGCACCATATATTAGCAACAACTTCTAACATTGATGGATGGTGTTTTATCGAATTTAGGAGCCACATGTTTGTTGGAGATATCATACGTCGATCAAGGTTTTGATGAAAACATATTGGACATTTGCGAATGTTAATCTAATGTTTCAGCCTGATATTTTCTTCGGATTCAAAAATGATAGGAAACCCATTTCAATACTAGCCAAATTGAAATTTGATCCCTCCTTGTAATGAATTATTTAATATTGCATCTTGATCTCTCTACGATTATAATGCTTGAACAAAACTCAATTCCAAGTGAACTCCTTGTTTCACACTTATCCCTATTTGAATGGATGTCTAAATAAAAATTGTCTCCAAGTGAATTCCTTGATCTTGGAAAAAAAGAGAGAGTATATGATTGTTGATCTTGAATCTATCTCTTCTCCTTCAACTTTGAAGTCTTTTAGCGGGTGAACCACAATGCACATCGATTACTTGGAAGCAACTATATATAGATTGCTTTCACAATATTTACTCTGATTCAAGAAAGTCAAGGGAAATTTCTTTTATGTATGTTGCTTCCAAAAATTTACAATATCTATTCACCTTTTCATTTCAAATAATGACCCCATATGGGTCAAGTAATGAGGGATATCCACCAAGTAAAGTAGTTTGTTAAATCCACTTATCACACTCTAGTAGTAATTGTGCAACACAAAATATAGAACAGAAAAATCTTGGAAGTCTATTTTTTCATGAAGGCCCTTTTTACATCTATTGATTTAAAGATGAGCACAGTGACCACAGTCAATCCATGACAATTCCCCCCACTTATTTTTTTGTCTTTTTGGTACTTGCAACAGTTTTTTGTGAGTGTAAAATAAAATTAAGTTGAATTGTATTGGGTGCATTCTTGGTAGATATTAAAATATCCCAACACCCCCCCTTAATCCAAACTTGTGAATCCTGGGACCTGGTTACTGAGACCAAAGGTCACCCATACAATCAAATAAATGATGAAAATAAAATAGTTGTCCATGAAACAAGGTAATGGGGAAAACCTCATGGGAACCCCCCCCTAAAAAATAGGACAGCAGTAGGGAACTCAAATAACGTCCACACTAAGCAGAGAAGGAAATTTTTTTATGAGTGAAATCCTTTGTAAAAATATAGGCAATCTTCTCCTATGTAGGATAGAAATGTAGGTGCTAGATATAGATCTAGATTTGCTCCTCTGATGTACCTCCCACTGTGTCGAAGTTGTATTTGCGAAAACAAGTCTTCCAGGAACCCTTCTTGCTGTTGGAATATTTAAAATCCATACCTATGTCAATTAATACATTAGAGGCATTAATTAATCATTTTATGATTAATTACTATTTTACCTCAATTTTTACCTCCGTGGATGCCTTGGTTGACATGAATGTACTGATGCATGCTGGGGAAAATGATGAGGAGGAATTCTACCACAAAAGCAGAAAGATCCTTCTCTTATTCTGAAAATCAACCGCTGGAATGAAAATGGAAAGGAATTTCAAAACTACTGAAACAAATGATGTTGCAAGTCACTGTTGAAACCATTAGATCACATAATCTTTAGCTGCTACAAAAACGAGGTACAATTCTTACCATGCGAATGAATGTGTTGAAGTCAAGCATGGAAGGAAATCATTGGATTACCGGCCATTAATGTATGTCATTAACCAATGTGAAGCAACTCACATTTGATGACAGTGAGCTCTAAAGTACCTTATGTTGATGTATATGTAACTTTTGAATGTATTTCATATATATATTTATTGTACTCCTATAGAGATGTATTATTCCTTTATATGGAAGTGTCGTCATTTGTATTGACAAGTGTTGCAAGTGTGTTAACTTGCCGATGGGTTATTAGACCACCTTGTAAGGGGTCGGCCCAGATTAATGTAACATGAGGTTATTGTGCTAAGCTAGACAAGTTGACCCCATAAGATTATTGGGCAGTCAGGACAAGTATAAATAGAGATCTCCTGATCTCTATTTGGATCACTTCAGAACTCACACTTCCATCACTCAGAAAGTGGCGCACATGTGAGGAGGAGGATCAACTGCTAGGAGGAGTCTATCTCTATGTACTTTGGTTGTATCATTGCTCTATCTATCTCTGAGGAAGTTGTGGGGTTTTTCACCTTAGGGTTTTCCCCACGGAAACTCTGTGTGTCTATTGTCTGTCATGCTTTTGCTTCTTGTGATGATTGACATGCTTGCCATGATTGATATGCATTGATATACTGTACATGTTATTCTCTCCGTAAAGATCCTAGAGTATATTGAATTAATGCTCAAAATCTAACATGTTATCAGAGCCAGGTTGAGAAGAAGACACTATGCAGTTGCAGAAGCTAGGGCTTCTTGTTTTTGGGTTTCTCTCCATGGATTTTGGAAAAGTAAAATGATAGATTGAATCTCCTCAGCACGGTGAATCTATCTGTCCAATCAGAATTCAATTCTGAGTTGTTTCAGTTTTGGCTCTAAAATTAGGGTTTCCACAAAAATAGGAATTTCTGAAATCTGAAGACATAGTTGGAAGCTCCTTGGAAAAATCGAAGCTTAGAGATTTGGATCAAGATTTTTGGCTGGGTAAATCTCTGGGAAACACAAACCCTAATTCAGGGTTCTCCTGGGTGAATCCAGAAAGACTAAAAAGCATTTCTGAAGGGTGAAACTTTGTAGATCTCAATTTCTGAATATACCAGGCTGATCAGTTCATCAAGGCGCATCTTTCTATCCTTTCAGAAAGTTGAAACTCAAAGTTTGAAATTTTAGGGTTTCTTTGACAAACCCTAATCCGACACCAGATCCAGTTTTCAGCAAATCAAGTGGTAAGACCTAAAATCTCTGCTATTTCCATTTGAAGTACTCTTTAAGATGTCTCACCACACCAAGCTTGAGGATAAGCTTGAAGGGGATGATAAATTCCGTGCATGGAAATATAGGATTGGGTTAATCCTCGAAGAAAATGAGTTGGACACTTATATAAGTGAAGAGGTCCCTGTCCCAGAGGGAGAAGAGGCTAAGGCTCTTCACAAGAGGAACTTGGTCAAGGCAAAGAGGATCATTGATGATTCTATCAAAGATCATCTCATACCCCATGTGTCATCCTTAAAGACACCAAAGGAGATGTTTGATTCCTTGACCAAACTATTTGAAGGGAAGAACATAAATCGGAAGATAACCCTGAGGAATCAATTGAAGAATATCAAGATCCAGAATGCAGAAACTATGCAGTCATATTTCTCAAGGGTCTCCCAGATAAAAGAACAACTTGAAGCTATGGGTGAAGATATAGAGAATGGAGAAGTGGTGATGACCACTCTTAATGGCCTTCCTAGGTCATGGGATTCCTTCATCCAAGGAATTTGTGCTAGGAAGAAACTCATCACCTTCAGTAGCATGTGGGAAGAATGCTCACAGGAAGAAGCTAGAATTGTAGCTCGAGAAGAGAAGATGGGAAATGAAGACCAAGCTCTCACAACTCACTCCAAAAGAAACGGTGATAAGAAAGCTCACGACCATGGCAAGAAAGAAAGACATCACCATCAGAATCAAAGAGGTAGTCCCAGACCTCGAAGGAACATGTCCTATATCCATTGCTATACATGTGATGAGAAGGGACACTATTCCAGAGATTGTCCCAAGAATAAGAAAGAGGGTTCTCACAATAAGAAGAACTTCAAAAGAAGACATCATGCTCATGCTGCAGAAGATGATGAACCTCCCAGGAAGAGGGCTAGAGAAGATAATGAAGATTCTTCTAGTGATGAAGAATATGTTTTGATTTCTGCTCTCACTGGAACCATTACTCATGGAAGTAATGATTGGCTTATAGATAGTGGGGCTTCTAAACACATGATAGGATTCAAAGAATCCTTTGTGAATCTATCTAAACATGATTCACCCCACAAGGTGAAACTTGGGGATGACTACTAGTATCCAATAAAAGGGATTGGTGAAGCCTCCTATAAACTAGACTCTAGAAAGTCTATGAAGATGAAAGATGTACTTTATGTTCCAGGTCTCAAGAAGAATCTACTCTCCATATCTGCATTGGATGCAAAAGGCATGAGGGTTTCCTTTATATATGGCCAAGTCCTAATGTGGCCAAAAGGTAAGACTATAGATGATGCAGTTGTGATTGGAGAGCAAGAGGGAGGATTATACAAATTAAAGGGCCAACCAGAACAAGCCATAGTCCATGAATCAGTAGAGCCAAGTGAACCTTGGCACAGAAGGCTTGTACACATGCACTATAGAGCACTACCAATCGCAAGCAAAGCAGTGGAAGGTCTTCCTGAAATCCAGAAAAAGAATGAAGGCATTTGCAAAGGTTGTGCAAAGGGAAAGAACACCAAGAAGACATTTCCAAGTAGTGAAGGAAAGGCATAAGTAATCTTGGAAATTATCCACTCCGATGTATGCAATCCAATGTCATCCAGTTCTCTGAGTGGGTATGTATATTATGTTTCTTTCATTGATGATTTCTCTAGGAATACTTGGATTTGTCTCTTGAAGAACAGTGATGAAGTATTCAGCAAATTTAAGGAATTCAAAGCCTTGATATAAAACCACACTGAAAAGAAGATCAAGACTTTCAGATCTGACAAATTCACTTCAGAAGATTTCAAGAAGCTATGCAGCAATTCAGGGATTAAGAGGGAGTTGTCCACTCTCTACATTCCACAACAGAAAGGTGTAGAAGAAGCTACTTCAGAATAGGACTCCAATAGCTCCTACAAGGAAGCAAAGATTCAGAGGGAGTCCACCCAACAAACAAACAAAGATAAGTATTTGAATTATCATTTCATGTATATCTGATTGTTTAAATTCAATGATGTATATACTTATGTTCCTAGAATTAGGTTGTGTATTATGCATATTAGAATAATTGCAGTATACTACTAATATGCATGTGATGGGTAAGTGGCCTTTAGCACTGTACAACATTCCATTGCTACTTATCTAGAATGAAACCTCTTTGCTGACATGTTGGGAGTTGTGCACACTCTTAACAATGTTCTGGTAGAGATTGGAAAGCATCTAGAAAGTTACAGGATATGGATAAATGTTGTATTGAAGCATTGGCTAAAATAATTGCATGACTGTATGACATATTTCTTTATGTATAAGAATTTGTTCTGAAAACTATGAGATGTTTCTAATCATGCAATTTAACTTGTCTTGTAGGAAAGATCGTATACCATCACCTACAAAAGAAGGACTACAACATTTGTTCCAGTAACAAAGCTATCTATTGAAGATATTGAAGAATATGAAGTTCCCAAGATCCGGGATGCAGTATTGGAAGAATGCCATGATCTGTCGATCATGAAGAATGATGTGGTTGTGAAATTTCCCACATAAGATCCAAAGAGATGATGTAAACCTCACAATTGAAGAATTTAGGAATAATAGAAGAAGAGACAAGCAATAGAACTTAGATCCAAAGAAACTCTGATTGAGGCAGAATAATTACACATGTTACTATTAACAGAATAATGAACTGGTAAATATACAATGCTGAGTTTGAGGATTCGAATTCACTAGGAATATTTCGAATTGGCCTTCATGCACAGATCCATAATCGGTGGAGAGTCATGAATGCCTAAATAGGAGTCCACCTGCTCATCAGTGAAGTCATCAATGCACAAGTAATGATCAACCGGGAGTCAAATTGAGTCTAACTGAATGTGGTTGGTGTAACTGGCACATGGAAGCACTAATATAGTGAAGGAGGCTCAGTGGAGGGTTCCATAGGAGTTAACTAGAGTCAAAATGGTCAATCTAGTCTCACTGGAGGTCCAACAGAGTGATAAACTCAGTAAAGAGTTAGTTAATCCTTAAATCAAGGAAATAACTGAAGATAACTCAATATAAATGAATATAACTGGACTGGTAGGTGAAGAAGGCACCCTTGTCATGCAGTGGAGCAAAGGAGGGTGCATTAGTCACTGGGAGGCCTAGAAATGATCTGAAAGAAGCTCCGGGGGCTAGTTTGCCGAGGACTAGGTGCTGGGACTGATGACCTAGAATGCATGCACGCCCTAATTTTGCATGCATGACTGAAAATGAAAATGACTGGAAAGCTAGTAGGACTAGGATGGAGTATAGGAATATCCTAACACCCCCCCTTAATCCATCCTGGGCCCTGGTAACTAGGACCAAAGGTCACTCATACAATAAATGAAATGATAATAAAATACATAACTGTCCATAAACTAAGGAAATGGGGAAAACCTCATGGAAAAATACCCCCCCTAAAAAAAAATAGTAAATAACTCAAAGAACCATCATGCAGAAAAGAAAGAAGCTTTCATCAGTGAAAACTTTTGCTGATCCCATGTAGGAAGGTCTCCCACTGTGTGGAGGATGAAGCAAGTCTTTTAGGAACTTTTTATGTATCTGGAGCAAATGGAACATGAGTAGTCTTCCCAAAAGATGGAAGAGAGAATCCCATCATCATGCTGCATATCTTATGGAGATATGGATGGCATAATGCAAGGTTAGCATGCTGCTGAAGTCTAGTAGTTCTGTAAGCAAATAAATCATCAACTGTGTTCTCAGTAGTAGCAAGGATTGTGTGAGAACATATTTCTCTTGAATCTGGACTGAGAATAGGTGTTGGTTCTGAATCTTCTTGAACCATGATCTCAACATCAAAATATTGATCTTCTTCTTCACTAGAATAGGAGTCACTGGAAGAGAAGTCATTGTGATCTTCATCAGAATCTGAAGGAATAGTTGGAGAGAAGGTCATGAAGTGTGAGAACTCATATGCCTTTGAGGCATGATTAGAAATCCCATTTGCTATAACCTTTCCAGTGGATATTTCTGTAATCTCTACTGTGTCTTGACCAAAAATTACTTGTTTTGGAGATCCTGTATGAGTCATTTGATATACTGACAACAAATTAGCTGCAAGAGAAGGAACAAATAAGACATTTTTGAACTTGCCATGCTCCAATGAACTGTACCCAAACCTTTCGCAAAAATCTGAGAGTTGTCTCCCATGTGAATGGTAGGCCCATCTTGGAGATCCAAAGAGGAGAAGGATTCTTCTTGTGCCATCATGTGGTTGGAAGCTCCAGAATCTATGAGGAGAGCTTTTGTCTTTGAAAAACCAACCATCAATGCATGACAATCATCAGATCCACTTCTAGAATCAGACATCTTTGCTTCTTTTGGAACAACAATTTGGTTTTGTTCAAGAAGCTTGGTTAGAAGATCAATCTTCTTATGCATGCAGGCATGCTAAGGATGATTTCCTCTCTTGCAGTAGGTACAATTTGGTCTCTTTTGTTTGTCATTCTTGGATCTTGAAGGTTTCTTTCCTTTGCCTTTTTGTCCCCCTTTTGCATTCGCTCCACTTGATTCACCAGCTAAAAGAGCTAGATCTCTGGAGGTTTTGATGGCACCCATTTGAAACAGTTTGTTCTCTTCTTGAGTGAGAGATTCAATAAAGTCACTTAAGGTGGGAAAATTCCATCTAGGGATGGACATTCGAACATAATGAAAGGTAGATACAAAGACAGAAAATTGAGATCCAAGTTTGCTCAATATAGAGAGTATCAATTGCTCATCACTTTTAGTGATGCCACATTGCTTGCAATGCAAAACCAAATTTTGAAATTTGGAGAAGAAATATTGGATGCTCTCGAAATTGCTAGGTTGAAGGGAAACCAATTCATTCTCAAGAATGTAGCATCTTAGTTCATCTTGTTTGCCAAAAAGACTCCTCAATTTTATCCATAAATCATTTGGAGACTTCAATCCATCAGTATGAAACAATAGATCATCAGATATATGAAGGCATATGCATCCAAAGGCTTCAGCCATTTTGTTTAGGTGCTTGATTCTCTTTTCATCTTGATGTGGTATGGCATCCTTTTCCTCAACTATTCTAGTAAACACTTTTGACCTCAAGATATTTATCATCTTCACCTTCCATTCGAAATAATTGAAAGGAGTGAGAAGTATAGAAGAAGGAGCATTCGAATTGCTCATCTTGACTGCTTGAACAAGTGCAAAATAGAAAGATGCTGAATCTACTGCTGGAACTTCGAAATACCTGCAAAAAACTCTCAAGAATGGAGGTAGAATATACTCTCAAATGGATCTGATACCATGTGAAATTTCCCACATAAGATCCAAAGAGATGATGTAAACCTCACAATGAAAGAATTTAGGAATAATAGAAGAAGAGACAAGCAATAGAACTTAGATCCAAAGAAACTCTGATTGAGGCAGAATAATTACACATGTTACTATTAACAGAATAATGAACTGGTAAATATACAATACTGAGTTTGAGGATTCGAATTCACTAGGAGGATTTCGAATTGGCCTTCATGCACAAATCCATAATCGGTGGAGAGTCATCAATGCCTAACTAGGAGTCCACCTGCTCATTAGTGAAGTCATCAATGCACAAGTAATGATCAACCGGGAGTCAAACTGAGTCTAACTGAATGTGGTTGGTGTAACTGGCACATGGAAGCACTAATATAGTGAAGGAGGCTCAGTGAAGGGTGCCATAGGAGTTAACTGGAGTCAGAATGGTCAATCTAGTCTCACTGGAGGTCCAACAGAGTGATAAACTCAGTAAAGAGTCAGTTAATCCTTAAATCAAGGAAATAACTGAAGATAACTCAATATAACTGAATATAACTGGACTGGTAGGTGAAGAAGGCACCCTTGTCATGTAGTGGAGCAAAGGAGGGTGCATTAGTCACTGGGAGGCCTAGAAATGATCTGAAAGAAGCTCCGGGGGCTAGTTTGCTGAGGACTAGGTGCTAGGACTGATGACCTAGAATGCATGCAAAATGCATGCAAACCCTAATTTTGCATGCATGACTGAAAATGAAAATGACTGGAAAGCTAGTAGGACTAGGATGGAGTATAGGAATATCCTAACAGTGGTCCCAAGACCATATGGGAAGTCTGTGGTGACTTCCAAATGGATCTATAAGATCAAGCATGCTATAGATGGCAGCATAGAAAAATACAAAGCTAGGTTTGTAGCTCGTGGCTTCTCCCAGAAAGAAGGGATTGATTATGAAGAGACTTTTTCTCCTGTGGCCAGATACACTTCCATTAGATCAGTACTTGCTCTGGCTGCAATGATGAAATGGAAGGTACACCAGATGGATGTCAAGACAACTTTCTTGAATGGTGTAGTTGAAGAGGAGGTGTATGTGGAGCAACCACTCGGGTTTGAGACACATGATAGAGGAACACATGTTTGCAAAATGAAGAAATCCCTGTATGGTTTGAAACAGGCACCTAGGACCTGGTATGGCAGGATAGATGGCTTCCTATCCAGTTTGGGCTTTACCCAGAGTAAAGCGGATTCCAACCTTTACTACAAGGTTGAGGAAGTCAATCCAGTAATACTACTATTGTATGTGGATGTCGTGTTTCTGACAGGTGAGTATAGATTGATTGCCGACACGAAGAGGAAGCTGGCTATCGAGTTCGAGATGAAGGAATTGGGTATGATGCACTACTTTCTTGGAATGGAGGTGTGGCAGAGTACAGATGGAATCTTCCTTGGACAAGGGAAGTATGCAGTAGAGATCCTGAAGAGGTTCAGGAGGATGGATTGCAAGGCCATGGCCACACCTATGGGATCGAACCTGAATCTTCTATGTGATGCTTCATATGAGCCGGTTGATGCTACGATGTATCATCAGATGATTGGGTCCTTGATGTACTTGACGAATACAATACCAGACATTTGCTTTGCGGTGAACACGTTGAGCCAGTATCCGACAGATCCGAGACATGTTCACCTGATAGTTGCAAAGCATGTTCTGAGGTACCTGAAGGGTACAGTTGATTATGGGCTCAAGTATGATGCGAATCAAAAGTTTAACCTGGAGGGTTATGTTGATTCGGATTGGGTAGGCAGTGCCATTGATCGGAAGAGCACTTCAGGGTGCTGCTTCAATATGGGATCCGGTATGATCTCTTGGTTTAGCAGGAAGCAGTCCTGTGTGGCACTAAGTATAGCCGAAGCAGAGTATGTCGCAGCTTGTTCGGCTAGTTGTGAGGCAGTATGGCTTAGGAAGCTACTGACTGATTTGTTTGATCTTCAGTTGAGTGCTACTTGTATATATTGTGACAACCAGAGTTGTGTGAAGTTGTCAGATAACCTAGTGTTCCATGACAAGTCAAAGCACAATGAGATCAAGTTCCACTATATCAGGGATATAGTGCTGAGAGGAGCAGTGAAGCTCCTGTATGTTGCAATGGACGAGCAGATAGCCGATGTGTGGACCAAGCTGCTGGCCAGAGTGAAGTTTGAATACTTAAGAGGGAGACTTGGTGTACTTCAGATCGATATGCCTTCTAAGGGGAAGTGATGAAGTCCAGAGACACAGATGCACATGGGCCATTCTCACATAGTGGTAGGAAATTCCTCCTATGTTGATAGATGTAAGGGCCGAGCCATTCTTACATGGCGGTAGGAAAGTCCTCCCATGGTAGGATGTAAGGGCTGGAGCCATTCTTACATGGTGGTAGGAAATTCCTCCCATGGTAGGATGTAAGGGCTGGATCCATTCTCATATGGTGGTAGGAAAGTCCTCCCATGGTGAAGATGTAAGGGCTGGGGCCAGTCTGGCATGGTGGTAGGAAATTCCTCCCATGGCCATTGACATAAGTGCTGGGGCCATTCTGGCATGGTGGTAGGAAAGTCCTCCCATGGCCATTGATGTAAGTGCTGTGTCTCACATGCTGGTAGGAAATTCCTCGCATGTTGGTAGACTGGGTCTCGTATGGTGGTAGGAAAGTCCTCCCATACTGGAGACTGTGTGATGTGCATCTGGGTGCTCCGTGGACTATGTGGTGATTTGAAGACGATGATGTGACAGTTGGGTACACAGGTTTTGCAGAGGCATATAATTAGTCCTGAGATGCTCTTGCAGTTTTTACAGAGGCAGTGTAATCAGTCCTGAGAGATCTTGCAGGTTTTGCAGAGGCAGTGTAATTAGTCTTGAGGTGTACCTACTTGATGGCTTGCTCGTAGAGATGATGATGATCATGTGATGATATACATCAGGTGGATGTATGGTGAGTATCAGGTTGATACTCTGTGGTCATGGACAGGTTGTGCAGTGGCATGTAAGAGATCCTGGGAGATTCGATAGGTTGAGTTGTGTGCTCGTAAAAGGCCTAGGATACTCTTGTGAGGTTTTGTCGACGCATGTAATGAGTCCTGAGGTTTCCATAGTATGAGTGATGATGAAGACCTACATGGAGGCTAGGCCTACATCCAACATTAAAAAGGGCTGGCTCTGTAGAACTTCCTATGACGAGTAGATTCTGAGATTGAGCGAGATAGTAGCAGCAGTGACGATGACGATGATTCGAGGACGATGCATCGATGACGATGATCCATAGAAGAATACTTGTGCTAGAAGATCTATGTCGAGAAATACCTTCCTAGTTAAGAGGGAGTGTTGATGTATGTGTAACTTCGGAATGTATTTCATATATATATTTATTGTACTCCTATAGATATGTATTATTCCTCTATACAGAAGTGTCATCATTTGTATTGACAAGTGTCACAAGTGTGTTAACTTGCCGATGGGTTATTAGACCACCTTGTAAGGGGTTGGCCCGGATTAATGTAACATGAGGTTATTGTGCCAAGCTAGACAAGTTGGCCCCATAATATTATTGGGCAGTCAGGACAAGTATAAATAGAAATCTCCCGATCTCTATTTGGATCACTTCAGAAATCACACTTCCATCACTCGGAAAGTGGTGCACATGTGAGGAGGATCAACTGCTAGGAGGAGTCTATCTCTGTGTACTTTGGTTGTATCATTTCTCTATCTATCTCTGAGGAAGTTGTGGGGTTTTTCACCTTAGGGTTTTCCCCATGGAAACTGTGTGTGTCTATTTCCTCTCATGCTTTTGCTTCTTGTGATTATTGACATGCTTGCCATGATTGATATGCATTGATATATTATACATGTTATTCTCTCAGTAAAGATCCTAGAGTATATTGAATTAATGCTCAAAATATAACACCTTAGTGCATCTTGACAGGTACGAATGAATGTGCTAGAGTCGAGTCACTTGCAAGATTTGTCAATCAAGAGGTATTGATGAATCCCCATGATTAACAACAAGGAAATCTGCCATTGATTCATGCAGATCCCAAGGCACTATAAAAATATAATCTCGATCCCATATGATGTGTTGGAGTCGATGGGAAAATACCATTGGAAGGTGGACCTTAATGAATTCCACATCATCCAATACGAGTACAAAATAAATGATTGTGAAAAATTATCGTGAAAAGTAGAACCAACATGAAACTCAGAAGTGGAAAGTATATGTGAAGTCATGATGTAGTAGTGTTAGCAAATAAAAAGGTTAAGGTTGACTACATAAGCAATGGAAAATGGGACTTCGACACGAATGGATTTTTAGAGCTTTTAAAGGAGGAGGGTGAATGAATATATCATAGAAAATTTGGCTTTCTGAGAGGTTTCTTTTGGTAGCAATTGGTATGAGAGGTGTGATGAGCTTAATGTCTTCTTAAAAGGATTCTTAGCATGTAGCAATGGGACTTGACTTCAGAAACATTGGTATTTGTATGGTTTTCACATCAATCTATCCATTTTATGTGCTCAATCCATTTTCAAATTGAGAAAAATTCTTCAAGAGTCACTTGTGCATGCATTGACCTTCTTCTTCCAAGGACCTGCAAAAACCTAGCACTTTCCTGCAATAAAAAATGAGATGATGGAAGAAGAGAGGTGATTGGTCTCTCTTCACCCAAAAATTATGAAAAAAACTACAAGAAATTACTTATAAAACAAATCCAAAGAAAAATGAATGAAGCAAAATACATTTTATACCTGCTGGAGAGCGATGGCCATCTAGACTCACCAACAATATTTCGACCATAAATTCTTCATTCCTTGTCCGATTTGAGTGATTCAAAATCCAAATGAAAGTAAATTCATAGTTCTATGTCCATTAGAAACAGGTTTTAAAAATTCTAGGTCATGATATTCCAAATTTGCTCAATAACAGCCTGCATGACAAGGTGTTTTTAGAATTCCGGGCTAGACCAACAGTCACGTTTTAGGCATAAATTTTTTCGTTTGATAACGGATTGATGTGATTAAAATTGGATATGAAAGTATATTCATATAGGTGTCTCCATGTGAAACAGGTTTTGAATCCAAAAAGAATTGATGGGTCAACTATGCCAATGAACAGTCTAAGAAACCGAGTTTTAAAAATGCTGATTTGTGATAGGCAGTCGATATTTTGGTCATAAAATTTTCGACTGATATCGGAATTGAGTGATTCAAATTGTGTTGTAAACTATATTCATAGGGGAATATACCAATGAAACATGTTTGGAAGATATATCCAAAAAGACATCCAAAAAGTGACTGTCCCAGCTCTGTTCCTAAGATGCCTGCTTGACACCCTGTTAGTATTTTGGCCATAAATATTTTGTTTGATGCCCAATATCAAAAATTCAATTTGTTTTGGAAACTAGATTCAAAGGGATACTTATAAATGAAATAGGTTTTAAAAATAATTCCATTTGGTCTCCCAAAAATGGACTGTCCCGACTATGTTTTAGCAAATATTTCAAGCCAAAATGCCACAGAAATCCAATCAATTAAATATGGCTCCCAAAAAGTGATTGGAATAGGTGTGAATGTTTTTAATGATGTAAATTTCAATAGAACACATGCCCATACCAAAAATTTCAAGCATTGAGTACCTAGATTGACTTACACAATGTGTTGCAGCAACGGCTACAACTCTTAAAAATAATGATATAATGCTTGAAATAAAGCCTGTGTATTTTTATGGATGTGTTATATAGAAATTAAAACTACACACATACCATGATGATCGCACAAGTTTTAAGCTTTAATTCTATAATCGTTTGGCTCGTTTTCCCGTGGAGTCTTCATTCACCAATGCTTCCTTCCTCTTACCACCTTCCCTAATTACTGTAATTTTGTTTTCAGGAAGGATTTTTGTAACAAATAGAGACAAATTAAAATTTGAAAATTGACTTCCAGATCGCAACAAGGCGCGAGAAGAGAGCATACTTATTGAAAATAAAAACTAAAAAAACAAAAGCATGGTTTTATTTTGTTATTCTATCCTACCCTATTCTATTCGGAAATACAAAAATTGTTCAAGTGTATGCATATTTCCAATGTAACCACATGCGTAACAGGATTATAAACATATTCACACTCAAGTTTGAAAAATGTAATTTAAAGCACATGAGAGTGTGGGAGACAAGTTGTGGGGAATAATATGATACAAATAAGGAAGGAATAATGAAAGAATGATGTGACCTGGTAACTACTTCGAACCACCTTTCAATATAATCATGATATTCTTGATTCTCTTCTTGGTTTAGATCACACTGCATCTCTTCTTTGGACTCCTTGATCTCAGGTTCGAATGATTTCTCCCCATTAGATGTATGTGACTCATGGAATGTTGGTTCTTCTTCCACTTCTAGAGAGGTGGATAAGTTTTTGAATGCTGTCAAGATGTGATCCTCCTGAGAAGAAGAAATCCCAGCTGCTACTAGGATTTGAGAGAGTTCTTCCAAAATTATGTTCATCCTTGAATCCATCTTGCTGGTAATCTTGTCTTCATAATTGGATTAGTAGAAAGGGGGGTTCTTACAACACTCAAAATTTAACTACAAACTGAAAAATGAATTAAACTAGCTGCATAAATAAAATCACTTTTGCAGAAAAGAAATCACACACACTTGCGAAAAAAATGGAAATCACACCACCCTTAAAAGCAAATTCAATCAAATGAAAGAAAACAATCATGCATCCTACATGCTCTACTTTAACAATGCATCTAAAAAACAATGTCAGATGTACTTTTGCACCATTGATAACTTCCCTGGAAACGACACCAAAATGTTGGTTGGATTAATTGTCTAATTAAATAAACAACTGAAACTCCCAAAACATAAATTGTCAACCCGAGGAAGTCTTTTATTTCAAAGCTATCGTGTAATATCTATGCAAGCACAATTTCTACCTGACACTATTGATCTATTGGTATGAAATTGAAACTCTTTGCAAACTAGATCACACCTTCTTGAAAATAAATCAAACCCTAATCCTATTCATAAAACTATAAATCTAATCACACTTCAAACAAAATCAATTCTTATGAAGCAAGATCTAATTTCATGAATCTAAAAAAAGTGCTATGTTGGCCAACGATCTATCAAACGAATTAACAGGAAAACAACTATGATAAATATAATGAATGAAAGCATACAACTATGATAAATCTAATGAATGAAAGCATACAACTATGATAAATCTAATGAATGAAAGCATGAAATAAATAATAAACAAATCTACACCATAATAATCAACACTATCAGCATCTGCTCAGGGAAGAGGGCCCTTCCTCCACTGAGCAGAGCTGGATCTCCACAATGAAAGTCTACAACTCCAGAATTAAGAAATTTCCAACATGTATTATCATAATGAACGTATTACAACAGAGTCTAGATCAAATCCTACAGCATAACATTGCTTTCTCTCCTCCCCATACATTAGAATGATTACATATTTATACATAAAATTCTCTCAGGAGAATGAGAAAACCGAATCCCCAACTTGTGATATGTTTCAACAAATTTGCTAATTTGAGAACCGGCCGTAATTGTAGATCTGTGAATTACATGTTTAGAGAACGAGATGTATATCTCAAACTGTGGATTTATTTGGCGATTCCCTCACAATTTAGGTAATTGAGGCCGTTATGGACAAAACCCATGTCCTAGATTTTTGAGATTCTTCTCCATCTGCCCACATATCGCGACGAAAATAAATGTGTTCTTATCTGGCACGTGTTTTTGGTTGGAACCGTTTGATCATGAGATGGAGGCTGCCATGTTGGACTTGAGCACGAATTGAAATCACAAATCCACATAATCAAACCTAGGAATGAAACCATGTTGTGAATCTCCATGTGGATGTGTGCTAGCATGCCAACTTTGGAGGCTTGAACCATGAGTGTTGCTACTGTTAATATGAAAAATCACTCCATAAACCATCATCAATAAATTTATGCATAATAGTCTTCAATTCATCAAAGATAAAGGAAAATAATCATTATTAACCACTAAAGTATCAATGTAAGTAATATGGTATTCAACGGGCAATTACAACAAATGGATGGAAAATGGAATGATAAATGGATAATAATATGAAGAAGAGGGATGAAATATATGTCAATAGGTGATGAAAATATGGACAAATCCGTGAATCCCAACAGAGGTGCGCCCAAGGAGTTGCTCAACTTGGAAGCACGACAGAGGTGCTACCAAGGAGCAGCTCGAATTGGAATCCCGACAGAGGTGCGCCTGAGAAAGCAGGCTCTAGTGGCAAATACAAGCACACCCACCAAGTGAGAACCTAGAAAAAAGACAAGGAAACGATAGATAAGAAGGAGAATCAGTCATGACTTAATGTTTTGAGATATACTTGGAATCCCAACAAAGGTGTTCCCAAGGTTCAACTTGACTTGGAAGCCCGGTAGAGGTGATTCCAAGGAGCAACTCGACTTGGAATCTTGGCAGAAGTGCGCCCAAGGAGAAGCTCAACTTGGAAGCCACAGAGTTGCGCCCAAGGAGCATCATGACTTGGAATACCGCAAGAGGTGTTCCCAAGGAGAAACTTGACTTGGAAACCTGGTAGAGGTGCACCGAAGGAGCGGCTCAGCTTGGAAGCCCACAAAAGGTGTGCCTAAGGAGCAACTTGACTTGGAATCCCGCAAGAGGTGCGGCCAAGGAGCAACTTGACATGGAAGCTCGATAGAGGTGTGCCCAAGGATCAACTTGACTTGGAAGCCCGCAAGAAGTGAGGCCAAGGAGAAGCTTGACATGGAATCTCGGTATAGGTGCGCCTAAGGAGCAGCTCGACTTTGAATACCAACAGAGGTGCGCCCAAATAGTATCTCAACTTGGAAGCCCGACAGAGGTCCTCCCAAGCAGCAGCTCGACTTGGAAGCCCAACAGAGGTGTGCCCAAGCAGCAACTCAAATTGTAATCCTGAAAAAGGTATGACCAAGGAGAAACTCAACTTGGAATCCCATTAGAGGTGTGCCCAAGGAAGCAAGAATAGGTACAAAATACAAGCTTGCCCACAAAGCGGGCACTCAGAAAAAAGACAAGGAAACAAAAAATAAGAAGGAGAATCAGTCACGACTTAACATTTTGGGCTAGACTTGGAAGCTCGACAGAGGTGCGGCCGTGGTGCAATTCGACTTGGAATCTCGACTGAGGTGCACCCAAGGAGTAGCTCAAATTGGAATCCTGAAAGAGGTGTGCCCAAGGAGAAGCTCGACTTGGAAGCCCAATTGATGTGTGCCCAAGGAGAAACTCAACTTGGAAGCTCGACAGAGGTTCACCCAAATAGAATCTCGACTTGGAAGTCTGAAAGATGTGTGCCCAAGGAGAAGCTTGACATGGAGTACTGATAGAGGTGCATTGAAGGATGTCACCTACCCAAATTTTGAGACTATTTATTTTATTTGCAAAATACATTATGTTAAATTTTAATTACAAAGTTTTGTAATTATTACCAAATATGGTCAAGGATGATTGTAATGACTTATTATCATTATTAATAAATTAAAACAGGAGACAAACACACAAGGGAACTGTTAAATGAGTGTTCACTGACCCACTAGGAGGAATGGAAGCTGTTAGAAGGCATGGGACAGATGTTAGCATTTGCACTCCACCACTAGCTGTTGGTTATGGGAAAACTACCCCTAAATTTGTGGCATTATCCCCCAGGTGGGTGGAAGAGAGTTGATGGCTCATTAATGAACATGTTGACCACTAAAAGGCCTAGGCAGCCTATATAAGGCAATTCGAATTGAGCAGGCAGCTCTACATTATTTTATGCAGAAATAATTCCTCAAGTTTATTAGGTGATCATTGAGAGATTCGAATAGGGAGGCTAAGTGGAAGTGCATTGTGAGGCTGCTGAAATAACCGAAGGTGCTGGTGTAGGTCTTTTGACTGTGAAGTCTATATGACTGGATGAACTACTTTGCTGCTGCAAGTGGATTGACCTAAAGCTTCTACAGATTCTTCTTCCTAGTGGTTTAGTGAATAGGCTCGGAGGTCCTAAGGCAAGTAATTTGGCTGTCTTCAGGAATAGGTTGGGTGGAACAGGCTCCTTGGGTTGTTTGTTTCTCCTACAGTCAATCAATTTCTACTGTTCTATCTTATTGTTTACAGTTAATGATTTTCTGCATTGTAGATTTATTATTTACAGTTATACAGAAGCAACTGTTTCAATTTCTGACTTAAAGATGATATGGTTTAAGGATGGTTAAGTAAATAGGATGAATGATTAAACTATTTTCTGTATTTTTCCCATGCTGTTTTCTGTATAGTACTCTAGTACAGAAAAGCGGAATTAATATAGATGAATGAAGGGCAGAATGCCAAATGATTAGATAGATTAAAACTATAGGGATTCTTTTAAATTCTGCCATTTCAATTATATGTCTAAAACTCAGGAAATAGTACAGCATATTATAAACAGATGTATAACATTTCCTCTACTTCATAATAAAAGAAAAACACCTTATTTCTGCACAGATCTAGATTTTCAAAATCAACTCTATCTATTTTTGGATGATAATACTATGCATTCGATTATTATAAATCCAATGGCTTTAGGCATTTTATATTCTAGAAATATAGCAGCTGCAAATATTCTTCTATACAGAGTTGTTACTTACAAACGATAAATAAACACTTATTATTTTCATCACTAAATATCACTATTCTATTTTATACTCCTTTCTCATATTTTGACTTAGTATAGATTTCAATCATTAAATATAAACACTTTCATTATAGAATCAAAACCCTAAGATTTTTTTTCAGATTCTAGTTTCTAAACATTCATTTAGTATACAGTTCAATAATTTTCGTATCAAGCCATTCATGGCAAAGACAGATAAGATTTTTGAAGGTATAGCAAACATAGGTTCAAACCCTAAACAACATTTTAATTAACCTTACTATCTATCATTCGTGTTGAGAATATTAGCAAGGCACTTAACTTCACTTAACAGAAAACATGAAATTAGTATCGTTATCTAATAGGGAGCTTATAACCCTAGTAGGAACATAAACAATATTGAAAACCAATAGATGAACAAGTTAAGGCTCGGTTCTCAAGTTTGAATTCTTGGTACTATCAGAGTACCAACGAAACCTACAGGGTAGGGTTTCGTTTGTTGAAACAAGATCTAACCCTGTGGCATATAGCCATTTTAAACATATAACATATCAAGTTATACAACATCATCTTCCAAACTCAAACTTTAAAAATGATACGAAGTACAGGGTTTATCTACCAAAAAGTATGCAACTTACAACTCTCGGCCAGGGACAACTTTTGTTTTTCTAAACCAAATTATCATTTAGACAAACAAAATTTCATTTCAATATTCAAATACAATTATAACATTTCGATACAAGACTGGTCCATGTTTTACAGAAGCGAATGAACGCTCAGCTCTCGGATTTCATGTTCAGCAGTATAGTCAAAATTTTGACAGAGTTTACATTGAAAACCATTCAAGGTTCTAAAACCACATAGGGTCATTCCTCTAAACAACCACATTGTAAAACAAGTTCACAGTCATCATTAATCGTTGTAGCAAACACTACTGAGCCGAATAGAAACATCAACTAAGGATTTATCCTCTTACAATATTGTTCAAAACATTTTTTTAAAACTCGGCTATTACCCTTGTCAGGGGAAGAAAATCCAACCTCGCCGAATTGTAAACAACGACCAAATCATGCCAAAGGAGAACCTACGAGGGAGGAACCACCGAGGCTTACCAAGTAAGTGGAGTAACAGTAATCCACCGAGCTTTGAACTCTGTAAACTACTGATGAAGATTGCACCTACCACAAAAACCAGAGCAAGGTTAATGAAGAAACACGCAAAGTTTAAACTCGAAACATTACGAATACCACTATCTTTTGCACAACTGAAGACATTACCTGAATTAATTTATTTATGGAGTTAGAAACACCTTCAGCAGACAGGATGTTGAAGCCATCTACCAATTGTAGAGAATAAGCGTTAGAACCCAAAGAACAACCACTCATAGCTAGGAGAATCGAACTCCAGTTCGATTTACACTCAAATAAACTGGCAGAGAAACCTCAAAACTAATTCAAGGACTGTGTCGTGATTCCATTCCACAAGGAATACAAATCCCGTAACATATAAATTTCCCTTACAGGTCCAAGGTTCAAAACCGAGGAAGGAGTCCTCCTAATAACCAACTTCCAAACCCTACATTGCAGCAGAACTGTCGGCCCCTCTACCTTGCCACTAAACGTGAAATGAAGGCCAGGAAACATTTCATTGTTAATTACAACGAAGGACTAGGGTTTCTTTCCAAGCCCTAGATCTTGTAAAGATCAATGATGGAAGAGCTGTCAGCCGGGCACGTTGAAATTCAGGCAACCATTGTAATTAATACCATATTGATTATTGCATCTACCATGTCGCCAAATCACCAGTTCAAGGGCTAATGTATGGCACAGCTCAGCATCGTATTGTGCTTTGTTGTAAACTCTTTCACGTGAAGACAATCCACCTAAGATTCCACTTCACATAACAGGTAGGCGACGTTAATGCTAGGACTGGGTATCGATAGACTGAAAGCATGCTAAGTACTGAGACTTTAATGCCCTGTCATTATCATATTGAATGCAATGTTTAGAATCATAGTTCATATTTAATTTTATTCCCAAAGTTTATATTAGGCATCGTGATAATAGTAATACATTCTAATGTATGGTGCATGTAATGCATAGTTACTATATGTTGTACATTTTCTTCTCTATAGCATAAGTATAGTCATATAGGAAATAGTGGATTATAGGGTAAAGTTTATATATTTCATGCATTGCTAATCAATTGATAAAGGTGAGACTTTAGTTACTTAAGGTATAGTCTAAGTCCTTTTGGTGCACATTATAATGCTAGTTCATTTTGAAATAACATAAGCATTACATTTACAAGATTTCAAATAAAGTTACAAATTGACAATGGTATCACCGTATTGATGTTAATAATAATTGTCATATTAGAATGATTTTTCATAGATGATAAATATAGCAATGTAACAACAAAATGACGACGGGATTCTAATGAAACTGAAAAGCTGGTAAGCTAGCACGTAAACGAGAAATAGAACCAAAAATCCATACCTCCAATAACTTGCTTGCAAGGAAGTACTTAGAATTTTTCATATTACATTGACGATGAATTGAAAGACACATTTACTCTTAACTCTTGTTTTGTCGTAAAATCCTTACCTGTGTTCTGCACATTGAAACAGGTTCAAATGCCTTAGCTAAACGTAGCTAAGTCAACCTCAGGGTACCTCGTAGGACCCCTTCGTCATCATTCAAAAACAAACTGTCAGCACTTTACCAAGAAAATTATCATAATATAAACCTATATACAACATGTAGTTTACATTTAAACTTCAACAGATCTGAAGATGTAATCTTGTGTTATGATCATAAAATGCCTTTTGTTAAGAGATTAGCATCAAATTAGTCTGCATTAGCAAATACAACTAGCATCATATTTTGTTTTGAGAATTTCGATGTGTCGTTATCATCAATTATTTTAGTTAAGAGATTTAACTATTATTATATGTTCCGCATTAGCAAATTTAGTAATTATTGCCATTTTAAATTTTTTAAATTTTTGTAAATTTACGAGATGTTACAAAGGAGCAGCTCAACTTGGAATCCTGGCAGACCTGCGCCCAAGGAAGAACGCTCCAGTGGAACATACAAGCGCGCCCACCAAGTGAGCACCTGACAAAAAGACAAGTAAACAACATATAAGAAGGAGAATCGGTCATGAATTAATGTTTTGAGATAGACTTGGAATCCTAGCAGAGGTATTCCCTAGGTTCAAATTGAATTGGAATCCTTGTAGAGGTGTACCCAAGGAGAAACTAGACTTGGAATCTCGACAGCGGTGCACCCAAGGAGCATTTAGACTTGGAATCTTGACAGTGGTGCACCTAAGGAGAAACTCGACTTGGAATCCCATCAGAGGTGCACCCAAAGAAGAAGGCTCCAGTGGCAATTACAATAGCACCCACCAAGTGAGCACCCAAAAAAGAGACAAGGGAACAATAGATAAGAAGGAGAATCAGTCACGACTTAACGTTTTGAGCTAGACTTGGAATCACGACACATGTGCGCCAAAGGAGCAGCTCAACTTGTAATCCTGACAGAGGTGTTCCCAAGGAGTAGTTCAATTTGGAATCCCTACAGAGGTATGCCCAAGGAACGACTTGACTTGGAATATCAATAGCAGTGTGGCTAAGGAAGCAGGCTCCAGTGGAAAATAGAAGCACACCCAACAAGTGAGCGCCTGAAAAAAAGACAAGGGAGCGATAGATAAGAAGCAGAATCAATCATGACCATCACCTCATCTTCAGAGGTAATATTCATTGTAAACCCTAGTTTACACCATAATGCAAAATATATTTCATGGGTTTTGATCTACTTGTTGTTTCTTGTTATAATAGTTAGTTAGATTTATTTTATGTTATTATTGGCATTCATGTAGGTTATTTATCTATTTTCCACTTTTTCCTATTTTTATGAACTGCTACCAAGGGTTCCATAATCCTTAGTAGGTTCTCTTTAGCACGAGCTGGTTTGAAAACACTAGCTATAGTTTTGGCGACTTTGCTGGGTCGATTCCCATCGATTTTTGGTTTAGTTAGGTTCTGTATTTGTTATTTTGTTTGCATTTTACAGTTTTGGCCTAGCTTTGGCCCCCATACTTATAGATATGGCCCTTTCCTTCGCAGTGCCCTTAAGCAGTTTCATTTTTACGAACCGGCCTACAAATTTCTGCCATTTACCTGCAGCCCGAGTGCGACTTCCGGCTCAAAAACCGTGCTCCACGATGTGACTTTTAGCCCTCAACTCGCACCCTGAACGTGCCTATCATCCTGAAACCTGTGCTTGAAGCGCACCTTTGGCCCTGCAAGTCGCACTTTCCGCACGCATTTCGGCCTGCAAGTTGCTCTTTCAGCGCGCCTTCAACCCTGTAAGCCACACCCTCCACATGCATTCCATCCGGAAACCCACACTTTAAGCGCGGATGCTTTCCTGAAATTCGCGCCCTCAGCGCACCTCTGATTCTGAAACCTGCGCCCCAGCCGTGCCCTTTCCACCCAGAACCGTGCCGTTGTTTCCTGTTTCAACGCGTTTTTTCTGCAGTTTGTCACACCCAGAGCGTGAGTTTTCACCTCATAGTCGCACCCTGCACCTATTTTTCCTTTTTTTTGACCTTGGATGCACCAACAAACCCCTGTTTTCTTGGACCCACTTGCCTTTTATTTTTTCTACTGTTTTGCTTGCTGTAGTATTAGAGACATTTCTGTGTGCATGCACCCTTAGTGCATTTCTAGTTCAGTAAGTTTATTTCTTGCATACATGTTATATCAGTTGTATTTTTATTTGAAAAAGTAAAAGAAAATAGTTTTATTTTTCAGTCTCAGTTGTTTCTTTCAAGCATTTACTATCTGGCGATATTAGGTTCACACCACTTGTGCACACACACTCTCCCCATAATTCAAGTGAGACTTAAAATTGGCTTAATTTAACCAACTTTAACCCCACTTGGGGAACAAAAAAACAATTATGTAGCTAGGTAGGACATTGGGGTTATGCATCTAGATAACACCCCCTTTGTCATATACATTTGAGACATAGCTGTTGTCTTTTAGGGAACCAAAATCCCCTATGACTTATTGGTACGGTTGACACAGATTTATCAGAGGGCCTCTCCCTTAGGATGAAAAGTAACAAGATTGGTTTTAGAAGTCTGAGTGGAATACCTCTCTCCATTATGTACTGAAGGATACCAACATGTTTTTCTTGTCGTGCATATTGGCGCCCATACCGGGTGTGCGACGGCTAAAGAACTGAAGCCGTGGGACACCTTTCCGGACGTGCCATAAACATGGTAGCTTAGTTTCCATTCTTCTAGGACTCATTTACCAAAGTTCCTATCGGTAGAGGGATATCCTTTAGCCATTTAGTTCTCCATTTCATATTTCCTGACTGCGAATTTTATCACCCTGCAGGGGATACGATTTGTGTGAGCTTTCATATCTTTTAGATAGGTGTTTGCATGCTCCTATACCCCCATTTGGTTAGTGAGTCTACCTTTTTTTATTTTTTAGGAGTGCTTCTTGTTGGTATTCTGACCATTTTATTGTCGCTCCACTTGTTGTAGCATGTTGTTGCAATATGTGCTTTTGAGCTTGTTGTTGGCCTGAGCACCGCCCTTTTTTGAGAGCTCTCCTTTTGCACACACGGTTGCACTAGGATTTTTTTATCATTTTATCTCCAAAGCTCCTTAGCACTTTCACACCTATCACCATTGATTCACTGAGACACTCTCATCGCCTACAGGGACTATCCCCACAGCATGGTCCACTTTACCTCACTCGTCACAGACGCACAACTTCGTCGCCGGATCTTCATCCCAATGCCCCTTATTTTACATCTGATTCTGAGCCAGAGTTACCCATATACACAACTCTGTCTATCCCCATAGTCAGCGTGAATCCAAACCCCTTTACCAGCGGGATTGTCGGTAGTGGTTCCACCACTAGCCTAGCCACCATTTTGGAATCCATCCCCACCATGCCATCCATAGGATCCACACTTGGAATTCTAGTCACTACTTCCATACCCATCAGTAGTAGATCTGCTCCAACTAGCGTTCCTTTGGTCACTAGTAGTACACTTGGGGACACTGACCCTTCCTAAACGATCCCACTGCCATTCACCGGAGGTCCCTCGATCCCCTTTATGACTCACACCACTGGAAGACCCCTTGGTGGAGGTGGCCCCACAATATCCGCCATAGCTAGAATGCAGACCACTTCAAATATGTCACATCCTCCTGTTAGTTTTCCATTCATGGCTAGTCTCAACCTCCTTGATCTGGCCTGATTGACCAATGACCCGATCCAACATGACCCCACATGGCCTCCCATGCCTACCAAACCCCCCTCGAAAATATCAAAGTTCGAAGGGAAGGGTGGTGAGGACCCCCAAAACCATATCATGTCCTTCAACTTATGGTCTTCCTCCAATTCCATAGTGGATGACTCGATCCGCCTCATCCTTTTACAACGGACACTCACTAGCTCTGCAACTAAGTGGTATATTGAACAACCACATGGGACTCACTCCACTTTTACATCCCTCACTTCGAATTTCCTGTAGTTCTTCTAGTTACCAGTCCGTTATGATGTTGGTGTTGAGATTTTACTATCTTGCAAACAAAACATGGCTACCCATATCACTGACCATATTCATGAATGGCATAGACACCGTAGTTTGTGCAAGATTAATTTAGATGACCGCATATTCTTAGATTAGTTCTTGAAGTCCCTCATACTAGTTATTTCCAATTATGTGGAATCCGAAAGGCCCTAAACCGAAGAAAAATCCATCCTCAAATCCCAATAGTTTGACCTCATCTATGCATAGTTGGGCTACCTCTACTCCATTTTACCAGATGTTCTGCACGACAATTCCTCTCGGAAAGAGGCGCCAAGGGCATCCCACATTGCTGATGAAATTATTGAACACATTGCTTCTCATATCCATACATATGTCCATATGCCTCCTGCCACCACCCCAACTTATAATTCTATGCCTAATTATTCCATGAGTGGTCCCGAACGTTTGCGTGCCACCACCCATTTAGGAACAACACCTTCGTATGCTCCCCTGGACCAATGCCCTCATATACATGAACCTTCTTGTCAAACGCATTGCTAGGTACATACACCGCCAGTGTACGCCCCCCCTACTACACCACCTTCCTACTACCATCCACCACCAGCACCTACGCTTGCACAAACCCAAGTCCCTCTTGCTTATTATCCACCGTAGGATGCCCCAACACCTGCTCAACCACAAAACCTCCTTGTTTCCCAAGGGTAAGTTTATGCTCAAAAAAACCAACAACAGAACCAACCTACCCAATGGAACCAACAAGGAAAAAAAATAGGGGATGAGGCTGTAACTGAGGAAACAACCAACCTCCTGGTAGAGGTGGTCCACCATCGAACCCCCTGATAATAATGGTGCTGCACCGGCTAACCAAAATCCTGATCGACAACCTCGACAAGGTAAAAACCCCAATTTACGCATGAACCACCCATGTTCTATTTGTGGGGTATACAACCATTACACGCATAATTGTGCCCATCTAGACCGTGTTTTCCAAATTTGGACTGATGACGCCCAACGCCAAGGACATGCTTCACCTATGGCACCACCTAACCCCCCGCAACCTCATGCACAACCTATCGTGTTGTAGAACCCCCTACCCATGCAAGGGGTAGTGACCACCCAAAAGTTGGCTCCCCCTCAAGGTGTTGTCGCACCAAAACAACAAGTTACTTATGCGGCTCCCGTTAGTCAACCGATTGACTCAGATACCCACCACCTTTTAATGATGTCTTTGGATAATATAAACCTTCAAACATGCCATAACCAATATGGCTCCACCATAGAAACCATTCCTGTGTACAAGGATGATAACACTCTTTCCACAGATCAGTCGTTACGTATACCCCCCACACCGTTCGATGAGGCCCCCAAAGCTCCTCGCTTTCCTCTACTTCACATCAACAACAACCCCAATGCTCATGCAGCCACCAATTATAATATCGTGGATCACTTATCCCAATCACTTGTTTCTATGTCAGCCTATAAGTTTTAAAGAACTTCCCAGTGCAGCGCAAAAAACTGTTATCCGCCAAAGGTGCGATAGACCCTTCCGACTCACGGATGATGGGATTCGATTTAGACCAATCTGAACCATGCATGCCTTTCAAATTAGCTTTCAAGTTTCTATTTTTGTCCGGAATCTTGTTATCCATCGATGCATCACCAACGAGGGTGCCTCTACATGCGTTATGTGTACATTCGTGTGGCAGAAGCTCAGATCCCCTAGCCTACATCCATCCACAACTTCCTTACGAGCTTATGATGGCCGCTCAGCTCACCCACAAGGCCTTCTGGCTAATGTTCCAGTTCAATTAGCTGGTCAAACTGTCCTGATTGACATCGAAGTTGGAAACATACAGCTTGACTATAACCTACTCCTAGGACGAAGTTACATGTATGACATGAAGGTTGTCGCTTTATTGGTGTTCCACATTATGATGTTCCCCATGAGGGACAGGGTGTCAAAATCGACCAAGTTATGTACTATGATCGAATGCACCCACTACACCAGAAAATGTTCTCCCCATGGTTGAACGACCTGCTTTTGGTGCGCCCACCTATTTGGTTTCCACCGCCGGACTTGGAATTTATTCAAAGACTCCAATGGTCTCCACTTTTCATTCCTTACCACCTCCTCTGCCGACCATTGAGATATCTGATTTGAACACCATTTCGTTGAATCAATCGGTACCTAACCCGCAACTACCATTGCTTCCTCAACCGTCGTCAGTACCTATCCATGTTGGAGCCACACCAATCCATACAATATTGTTCTTATTCCCACCATCTAGGGTAGTTAGTATGCCCATCATGGCCACACTAAATATACTGGGGTTGACATTAGGACTTCCCGTATGGTATTTACCTGCTCCCAACCCCACTCCGATGCCACAAGTCATCCTTTGACTCATCCAACATATCACCACTGCCACTCATCCACCTCCCGGCATGGTGACCACACCGACATCCAACAATGCTCCTCAATCATCCAGGAACACTAGGGGTAGAGCCACACAAACTTATACTACACCACATGCGACTAAACCCGTGAAACCTCCCCCTCCTTTCCGAGCACCTTCCAAGTGTGCTTTGTGTGATGATTTGGTCCATGCAACCCATAATTTTCCGCAATTACAAAACCTTCAAGAACAGATGAAGACATTGGATGACGACCCAAATATTCCAGTTGTTGAACTAGAAACCACCCCCCAACTGCGTAACAAATCATTGTGCACCAACCACTCTTGCGCTATATGTGGAATCTATGGACACTATTCCCATCATTGTCCTGACTTACCTGAGTATTGACTGGTTCTCCACGAAATGAATCATTCTTCCATAGAGTCATCCATTACTACCATCAAGGAGATTCACCCACCTGAATCCTCCTCCTCGGTAGAGATTACAAATATCTATATGATTTCCACAAGTGGCAAACCAACTTCAACCCCGACCTCCAGCTTTACCTCTTCCGATCTGTCCACACAATGTTTTCGCAGTGAGGAAGAAATCCTTGAAGCATTAACTGCACCTGGCTTCCCTTGGGATGACATGCATCATTGATTGTACTTCATTTCCGAGGAGTCTACCCCTGTTGCGGCCAACCAACTTTCGGTCAAGTCGAAAGACTTCATCCATAACCAAGTGGACTGGTTTAAGAATCCCATCCCAGCTCTCGATGCCTTCGAGAAAGGTAACATGGCTAACATCTCACCTACCATACAGGTTGATATTTATGACACACCCAGTATAGTTGAGAACATCAGGTTAGGTGCCTCATGCACTCCAGAATAAGTTGCTTCCTATAAGAAGCTCTTCTAGGAGTTATGTGATGTTTTTGCTTTGTCATATATTGAGATGCATGGTATTGACCCCATCATAGTTGAGCACCGTATCGATACTGGGCTTGGCATCCCTCCCATCCAACAAAAAAAATGACCCATTCACCCCTCCAAACTACCAACAGTGAAGGCTGAGATTGAAAAATTACGCCAATCTTGTTTCATTTATCCCATTGCTTACACCACATGGGTGTCCAATCCTATGCTGGTTAACAAAAAACAGGGCACCATTTGCGTCTGTACTAATTTTCGTGATCTGAATTTATTTTGTCCCAAAGACAACTTTCCTATGGCCTTCATAGATCATCCAATTGATTCATGTGCGGATTATGAGATTCTATCCTTCATGGATGGTTTCTCTGGCTACAATCAGATTCAAATCTGCAAAGAATATCAGTATAAGACGTCCTTCACTACTCCGTGGGGCACATTTTCCTATCAAGTTATGCCGTTTGGTCTTAAAAATGCTAGTGCCACATTTCAGCGGGCCATGACCTTTTTCTTTCACGACTTGGTCCACATTATCCTTGTATACTTGGATGACCTCACCGCTCGATCCAAGAAGTGCTCCAACCACTTGGACGATCTCCGGCAAGATTTTTGCATTGTCGCAAATACAACATTCGCTTGAACCCCAGCAAGTGTTCTTTTGGCGTTCCTACAGGTCGGTTATTGGGTTTCATTGTTTCCCAAAATAGGATCATTGTTGATCCTTTGAAGTTTCAAGCCATTCTTGAACTTTCTTCGCCACGTACATTACGCCAATTACAGAGCCTTCAATGGAAATCGAACTTTCTCCGTCGCTTCATTCCGGACTATGCTACGAAATTTCATGGTTTCCTTCGCTTGCTTCGGACCCATGCCCCTTTTTTTTGGGATGAACAAGCACAAGCGTATTTTTAAGCACTCAAACAAGCATTGACTCCCCCCCTTGATTTCACCTCCTGATTTCTCGAAGGATTTTATCGTTTACATTTTGGCATCTGAATATGCCATTTCTGGCATGTTAGTTCAAGAAGAAAGCGGGCGACAAGAACGTGTCATTTATTATGTGAGTCAGACATTATCTGTCCCACCATTACGCTACCCCATGAGGAGAAGTTAGCCCTAGCTGTAGTATTCTCTGTCCAGAAGGCACACCACTACATTCTGATGAGTCGAACTATAGTTGTGGAAGACTCCAACCCTATGGTCTATCTTTTCAGCCGTGGCCTCCTTCAATGTTGCGTAGCTAAATGGGTCATCATCCTTTAAGAATACGACCTGACATTCGTTACACCCAAGAGTACCAAATACCTTGCATTGGAAAACCTCATGACTGACTTAACATCTTTGTCAGAGTCAAACCCCATCATCACTAACTTTCTCGATGACCACTTGTTCACAATTTTGTCAGATGACGCATGTGTCATGTAACAAATTTGGCATTGGGTCACAATGGCCTAATCACATTGGCCATATTCATTAGAGTTTGTCAAATTGATGTTAAGGGTCAAATAATTGCCAAGGAGGAAAATTACTAGTTTCCTAGGTTTGGGGTGGAAGCTTTGGGATTTGGAATAAGGGGGATAATAAATGATGTTTGAACATTAGAATGGAATAAATATTTAATAAAGGAGCTAAATAAATATACACAAGTGAAAATCAAAGTGGCATTTGATCATGAAGACACATGGAGGAAGTGGGACCCACATATGGCTAGATTTCCCCACTACACTTGGCATCATTCTCTCACCAATTCGAATTCAAGGTGAATGGTAACATACTTGGGGGAGTTCAAAAGCTATTATTCATGGCATGACTCATCCAAGGTCGAAATATATAGGAATATTAACTCCCATGGAAGAGGAAGAGGCAATTTGGAGCTAGTGAGACACTTGGGCTAGATTCCCTAGCTCTATGACAACAATGATGAAGATGCTATGACACCTATGACACAAATCAGACCTGAAGGCTGAAATATGACATATATGACATGCCATTGCTAAAAATAGACTCCAAGAGGGTGCTCAAGGGTGTTAGGGAAGCTAATATGCTTCCACATGTGATTTGGTGGAAGTGGGAGACTAGGAATTGTTGTACAAGTGGCGCTCTTTGGAATCTCTTCCCAACTTGAGTTGGCATGAGTCTCTTGGAAGGAATTATACCCATGGAGGACATTGTAACTTTATAAATGTAAATAAAAAGGAATGAAACTAGATTTTGATCATTTGTAGAATTTGCAATTGCATTTGTGAAGAGGGAGAGCTAGTGGATGACTAGTTTCTTGCCTTAGCCAATTTCGAGGGTGAAAGATTCCCATCCAAGTTGGTAATTGGAAAGGCCATTCAAACATTTAATTTGGAGCTTTAATGGAGTCTTTATTTGCAGGTGTAAGCTACATGGCAGCTCATGGTTTCTTCTATTGCATCTCACTCCTTCAACCATTTCCAGTTTTGATGGCATATTCTTGATCCTTGAGGGAGGGCGATTTTGGTGAGCTATTGTACTCTTTGGGGGAGATTATAATGCCCCATTTATTTTTTACTATGAATTAAATACTTTGTTCTTCATTTCCAAAAATTTTTAGGTCGAAATTCCAAGTAGAAATGTCTAAATCTCATTTTTAACGAAAGAACAGTGCCATTTCCCCACTACCTTGTTGTGAACCAATGTAATGCTGATGATTTTGAATGAATGGATGATTAGCTGGTATATTTGTGATTAATAGACTGCCATGGATGTATTTTACAAGTTTTATGTACTGTACTTGAGCATTTGAATTATTTTTACTCAGTTTAATTGCATTGGGAGAAGAAATAGTGTCATTTCCCCAAGGGTCGAATGGGTGATTTTTGCAGCTGAATGGGAGAGGGTTGGAACATATATAATAATAAATTAATGGTGCACATGAGACCTTAATAACATCCTTAATACATTCCCTACCTCTGTTCAGAAATTTGAGTGGGTTTGGAGGCATTTGGGAAGCCATTTTCAGTACTTATCCCAGGGGGATTTGAACTCCAAAATACTAGTAAAATTGCATACTTGGTCCAGAATATTAAGAGGGTTTGCAGAGGTATTTTGGTGGCCATATATCATACTTGAAAATCATATTCAAGTTCTAATATAATTCATACACCGTCCTTGAATATTTGAAGGCATTTGGAGTCAATTTGAGACCTAGAGACCAATACTAGTCAAAGGGAAATCACTAGCAAAGTTACCTACATTGGCCAGAATTGAAAGATGATTTGTAGAAGCATTTTTAATGTCCAAAGGCATCCTTGAAACACATATTTATGTTATAATATCATTCATATGCATTCTCAGAAGATTTGGGATCATTTGGGGCAAATTTGGGACCTAGGCATCAAAACTAGTCAAAGGTCGAAATTGGGGAAAAAGTGGGAAATTGGGTATTTTAATAAAATTCCTAACAAGGGACATTACAGTGGTATCAGAGCATGATATTGGCACCTGATGTGGTCTGAAATTTATTATGACTAAAAGTTAGGGACCAATCTTATACATTGGAATCAAAAGTAATATTGTTGACGAGGAGGAACTAGGAAAAAAAAGTGCATTTTGAGAAAACTATGACTAGGGAAAAAAAGGAACCTTAGAGGAGAATGAGGAGTTTATAAAATTACTGAAACCATCCTTTGAAGACAAGTGGAGGCAACTAATGCAAGGGTTCGAATTGTTGGTTAGTCAACTTGAAATCAACTTGGAAAAAAGAATGAGCAATGGTTTTGTTTTCAAGGAAAAGAAGGAAATGGATGAAATAATTGCCAAGGAGGAACCTCATGTGTAACATACCCACCCATCCATCCAAGGAAAGGGAGGGAACATGATGCCAATCTATGGGGATTTTCAAGAAAACTCATCCCATTCATTAGATTCATACAATTAAAAACCATTGTGTGCAGATGCAACTCAATTGAATATGCACAGCGGAAATAAACAAATCATCCACACACATTTTATTTGCATACAACATATCAATATAATCATCAAATTAGACATTGCAGAAGTAAAATACAGAGACAGAGAACACTTATCTTCATTGTGCAATCGTCCCAAACAACTAGCTATGTCGCTGCAACGTTCCTCCCAACCGTAGGTCTCTGCCTAACTTGTATTATTTTAGCACTCAAAGACCACCTTCGAGCTGGGCATGATATCTACAAGGAAAAGGGGACTCTCAAGCTCATCATAGCCCAAAGAAATGGATACCCATCTCAACCCCAACATTTCTTAACACACAACAACTCAAAACTGAGCATGGATACTCATAAGAGCAAAATCACAATTTCTGGGCATGAAGAAAAATGTTGGGCAACTAAAAAAGAAATGGCAATTGGGGAATCACCCTGGGAGAAAAAAACCGTTTCCAGAAAACGTTTGTGGGAACTTAAGGGACAAAAACGGCCTCCATAAACCCCAAATTCGTGGCTCCCTTCTTCCTAGCCATTGAGCAATACAAAAACGAGTTCCCAGGCATGGAAAATGTAGGAGATAGATGAAAAACGTGATGGGAAAAGCCCCAGCTAGCTCAGACTGCGTGAGAGGGCAAAGGCTTGGGCATTCAAGGGCCAAAACGACCTTCACACAGTCATTAACTGGCAACAGGAAACCAGCACGATTTTTGGGCAAAACCGTGACAGGTTGGCACCTGGAATTGACACATACACAGTCACACAATTGATGGGAACATTCAAAAATGATTTCTGAGGTAGGAGATAACAGCTAGGTTCACAAAAATGATTTTTCCACAAATGAAACCAAATCTAGAAATTCAAAAAACGTTTTTACAAAAATAATGGAAACAACAAGCTATCAAACTTATCTATTGAGCTTCCCAATGGATTCTCTTCTTTCCCCACAGTCTAGCCATCACAAAAACGCCCTTCTCAGCTTGAAAACCAGTGAATTTACAACATACTCCATGAGAGAAATGCCCAGCAAGCTCCAAAAACGTGAGAGAGTGAAGTCTGGTCCTGAATAATGGCTTGGGAAGGCAATTCGTGGATGTTTTCTTGCCCAAGAAGGAAAAACACGATTTTCCATGAGGGTGGCTTGTCCATACTCGAATTTCGAAAACCATACCTCCCCAATCCCCAAGGCATTAACTACTTCACCCAACTCTTGGGAGAAAAGAATGATTGGGCACCAAAGTCAACATGGGTAGTTGATGGTTGATGGGTTCTCTCATTGACACTTGGCTTGACTTCATTGACTCAAGGGTTTGAATATTTCCCTCCCAATTCCTTGTAATATCATGCCCCCATGTCCCGTTGCATTGCATAGCTAGTTGTGGGTATTTTATTAAATGCATATTTACAAGATATTTGAAATTCCAATGTGCCTGGCTAGCACGTAAACCATATGCATCAATAAATCGATGGCAGGGCCTTGGCCTTGAGCTCCTCACCATGATTTTATAACAATATTACATAATTTACATTTTAATGCAATGGGGTCAATATGGGGACGTGACATTTCCCTCCCCTTGGAATAACACCGTCCTTGGTGTTCCAATACTTCAGAGTATATACCCACTTTACACATGCCTCAAAATTCACAACTGGTGGCAGGTCTATCCCACGTTTCATCTCTTGAATTTGAACTTTCAGGATCAAGTCCTTTGGCTTCCTCAAGCTGCTCCTGCTGGCTTTGATCTTCCAGCTTTACAGGTGGGCATTGCTCCACAACAATCCCTTCCTTTTATTCACCTTCCAGCTGATCTACAAGTCTAGAATTTTCATGGATGCCATCTTTCTTGTTGTCCTGACAACTATTTGAGGAAGTTTTTCAACCAAAACAATAGCTTTTGGTCTACTGCCATGATCAATGCGCACAACTGGCTCTTCACTTTTCTCACTAGAAACACTTGCTTGTGTCATCTGCAACCAATTGTTCCAATTTATCCCTGTGAAATTTATCATGGAAACTCTTAGGACAAGCATAATATAAATATTAAAATTAGTCAATTATTTCCCAATTGACATGGAATGTCCATGCTTCACTCATGCGGCTTCCAATTTTTTTTTCATGCTTTCCCAACATACACATGATCTCTTTCATGTTCATCCTTTCACAATGAAATTACTATTTTAGCATTCACAATTTAATTCAAGCAAATAAACACATTCTTCTTCTAGTCATGACATGCATTCAACAATTCTTTGTTTTATAAATGCATCAATAAAAAGGAAAGGGAAGAGTAAGAGTTTCTCCCTCTTAGTCTTGTTTTATTATGGAGCTATGCCATCACTGTAGTTTCATGCTCCTTAGTCTCTTTCACTTTAATGTGAATGCTTGAATTGCCTTTTATTGGCTATGACACTTAGTGTCTAAGGTCTGTTTAAGGATTTCCAACGTGGGAGTCCTTACCATTGTTTCCTACAGGACCTTTGGCTGCTAGGACCCACACATGTCCACTAGTACCATCTTTCATTACTACTCATACTGAGCTCTTTAGGACAGTCACATGTCCACATGCATCCTCCAGATGTTTTCATAGTCCTTGCTTCCAGCAATACCTACACTCAAACATTGAGTCAATTCATATGTTTAGTTTATTTCCATAGGGTTTGTCTCCAAACAAGAGTTTAAGAAATCATAAACAAATCATATACACACGTATTTCATAAGCAAGAAGCTGCAATGTAACCAAATACTTATCTACATTGGATGTCTTCACTTTATTCCACAGGCTCCTTCTCTGCTTTACAAGCCTTGGATTGCCCGTGGATGCAATAATGAATGTTGGGCCAGCACGCAGGCTACTCCACAACCATTCGAATAGGCAATTCCCAGCCAGTACGCCGACTGGGTTTCATCAATCATCTCATTTAGAAATATGCCAGGCTAGTGCTCCGACTGGTTTTATTAATTAATTAAAGAATGTTTGGCCACCACGCCGGCTGCTCCACAACATCAAGTGGTTAATGCCCCCAACAACTATTCTCTGAATTTATCGAGCATCAATTACTCTCTGGATTTACCAAGAATTTATAGTGCACAACCAGTTACTCTCTGGTTTTACCAAGAATTTATAGTGCACAACCAGTTACTCTCTGGTTTACCAAGAATTTATAGTTCTTTCAGGGTTCGTGCTTCCTACAATGACCAAGGTTTCCAATAAAGAAACCACAGTGTATCAGCTTAGCTGTTAGAAAACTTATACCTGAAATCTTCATTATTCCAAGCAAGAAATAAATGAAAGTGAATACTTATCTGTATTTTGCATTTCCTCGCTACTCCACAGGTTTCCTTCTCTACTTTACAAGCCTTGGATCACCTGTGGGGTGGATGCTTGGCCAACACACATGTTGTTCCATACATCATCCGAATAGGCAATGCCAAGCTAGTACACCGACTGGGTTTATCAGGCATCCCAAAAATCAGTATGCTAAGCCAGTATGCCAACTGGCTTTATCAAGTATTTCAAAAATCAGTATGCTAAGCTAGTACGCCGACTGGGTTTATCAAGCATACAATGATTATTTCCAAGCCAGTTCTTCGACTGGGTTTGTCAGGAAATAACACCATTCACCAATACCTCCACAACATGCAAACAACCAATGCCAAGCCAGTACACCAACTGGGTTTATCAGGCATGCAACAACCATTTCCAAGCCAGTACACCTTCTGGGTTTATCAGGCAATAAGAACCACACAATATGATTACGTGGATCCTTCTCTTATGCAAACCAGTGGTTCCCTCCAGGAACTCCATAGGTGACTTGCTTGACTGCAGGCTAGCATGGCCCCACAATACCCTACTTACACTTACACAAGGATGATGCCCCTTTTTCCTGTTACACAACTCCTTGGGCCCATCCATCTCTTCTAGTGTCCTTTAGTGTGAGCATATAAAGGTTACCATTGCCCATACAGTCCTCTCGAGCACCCTTCTTAACTTTGCCTCTTACGTGCAACACCAGAGTGCTTCTGTGTAAGCTGATAGCACAAGAAGGATAAGCAGGTTCATCAGTATTGCTGCTCTAAAATTGTAATCATATTTCATAACATTCACTATCAAATATTGAAACACCAGGAATGCGTCCATTCCCTTAGGGTGTAGTCAATATTGAAAACCCTAACATAACCCATCACCAGAAAAGGTATGCACCCCCTTTCCGATGTGTGCATGTAGGCCCTAATCATACTCAAGCAGTCTACAATGATATAAATAAGATAGAGCATGCTCTGCATATTAACCCTAATAATTTAGACATGCATGTTCTTGTCTAGGGTCACATAATACTCATTCATTTTGCAGATGTATCTCACATGCCTTCTGGGAATAGCTTTACCATCTCACTCTCATGGTTTACTGTCATCCGGTTTAGCTGAGATATTGTCAATGGCATTTCACCCGAAACCCATTTCCAAAGCATGGGGTCTTTCCCATCTAGTTTGGCTTTTGCAGGCCATCACTCGTGGTCTTCCTGCAATGTGTTTTCCTGGCACATTTATCAAATAGCCAAACAGTTAGCAGCATTTAGCAATAAGCTTCAAGTATGAGTGTTCCATAACCAATCATTAACATTAATAATTAATTCAACATGAATTTGCAACTCTGTCTCCTACAGAAATTGATTTGTTTAACCATGAAGCCATCCTCATATTGTTTGGCTCTCATAAGTGGTATCGCTCTGTCCATTATGGTTTTACACTTGATACCATACATGAACATCCACCTACAACATGTCCTCTTGACACAATTTATATAAGCCAAACAGTGATTAGCAATTATAAGCAAATTCTCAAATCTGAAATCTACAAATCTGTTTTTCTACAGATATTAGATTTGCAATCATGAGATTATTCTCATAATTTAAACCATAAAAATTTCAGATTTGTTTCATGCATACTTTACAACCATGAGAACCTTCTCATAGCCTTTGGCTTCTGCACATGGTAGATCCCGGTCTTTACTATGGACTTATCCTCATTGCCATACGTAAGACTTTTTCTACCTGAAAACTGAAACTTCAATCAGCCAAACACGTTGTGAGTATCTATGCATATAATCCTTTCATTGCCACAACAGTCATTAAAGTGATCTCAGAATTATGACACTCCATAATTCAAACACCTTCAACTATTAACATTTGAAATGCAATGAAATATATATACATTCCTATATATGCATCATTGTCACAATAAAATTGTAAGACATAGTCACATTATCCATGCAATTTAAATAAACTGTAAATACTCATTACTTCACATTCCATGCAATTTTGTCCTTCCAACAAGCCCATCACATGTCTAGCTTCTTCATGCAATCATTCTCCCACACCTCACCATACTCGGTAGGTTAACATTCCCATTCAGGCACTCAATACCACATGCAAACAATTCAACATAGTTTAAACATAGTGAAGGTATCTCACCAAATCCTCTTTCAACATTCATGCAATTAAGCACAATTAACCATTACCTGCATGGTTGTTATTAAAATCACTTAATGTTACTTGATCCGTTGGCCTCTTACCAAGGCTACTCAGTCCTTTTGCCAACATCATGATCACGGATTTGTTGCACCATCCTTTCTTCATAAGGTCATTGGTCACGTGCAACAACGTCATCAACTTCTTTAGCCATGCTTTAGTTGCCTTTGGTCCTATAACCAATGTGAACACAACTGATTATTAGAAACCACAATCATTATCTTAAGTGGCTCATTACATATGTAAAACCTCACTATTTTACCAATATGCAATATCATATACACGCAAAACATTTTCACATGCACTGTGCAATGTTTATTGATATGCCATCTAGTGCATATTCATCTATGTAATCCTTTGCATTTTTAACATTCATTCATGATATTTTCCAAGCATACAATTATTATGTTATAAACATAAATGGTTTAAGGTGAGAGATTTCCCTTTCATCAGCGTTGCCTTACTGCTCCCATTGCTTTTCCCCGTTTGGCGCAAATATTAAGGCTAAAATGGCCGCCATTGTCGCAGATCTTATCGTTATTTTTGCTGCCGGTGTCGCGAAATTTAAGGTTATAATTGTCGCGGGTGGAGCGGCTCTTATCGCTAATTTTGCCGCCGCGCATGCAAAATTTATCCTTAACTTCTCCGCGGACGTTGCAGATATTAGTGCTAATTCTGCCGCCGCGCACGCAGAATTTAACGTTAATTCTGCCACCGTGTGCAAAAGTTAACCTTAACTTCGCCGACACAGCCTTCGGCAAAATTTTGAAACACTTAGAAAAATTTTAGAATTTTCTCTTCCTTTTGGCGCAAGATTACCAACTTCTCCGCTGACCGTGTCACAAAAGATAACCTTCACTTCTGCGCCCGCAAGCCTTCGTCGCTAAAATTGCCACCGCGCGCAAGCCTCCATCGCAACTTTTAAGCCTAAAATTGCTGCCTGCGCGCAAATTTTGAGCATAGATCCGCTGCCAGTGTCGTAGAATTTAACATTACTTTCGCCGCGCGCATTGCAGATTTTAAAATTAAAATTTCCGCCGCATGCGTGCAAAACTTATCGTTAATTTCGCCGCCTTAGCCTTAGCAGTAGACACTTAGAAAATTTTCAGATTTTCAAAAACAGTTAGAAAAATTTAAAATTTGTCCTTCTTTTTTTCTGTGATGATCATTGCTCAACATGAAGCATAATTAGAGATCATACTTCGCATAAAACAGAAAGTATTTCAAGAAATATTGCACCTCTTCCATGTCAAGCATGAAACAACAAACAACAAATAATATAAGATGGCAAGAGGTTGCGCCTCCTTCTCTTCTTCATGGGGCAATCATCAAATGAAAAAACAGAATGCTACTACATTAGAAACAATGTAAGTAAGCATTCAACCCGAGAAGGGATTTTCTCCCTCCTTCCTCACTTTCATAAGATGAAATCAATGCAAGCAGTTTTGCAAAAATCCCCAAAATAGTCATGGGAATGATTTCCCATCTTAATCAAAGAAAAGCTATGAGATCTTTAGGTTTCTTTAATGCATTTTAATTCCAAATACAAAATACATATACACACAATGATTTATATTTCTATGAAGGGCCCAACAGCCATAGTGTTGAACCATAAGCTCTGATACCAAATGTAACATACCCACCCATCCATCCAAGGAAAGGGAGGGAACATGATGCCAAGATATGCGGCTTTTTAAGAAAACTCAGCCCATTCATTAGATTCATACAATTAAAAACCATTGTGTGCAAATGCAACTCAATTGAATATGCACAACGGAAATAAACAAATCATCCACACACATTTTATTTGCATACAACATATCAATATAATCATCAAATTAGACATTGTAGAAGTAAAATACAGAGACAGAGAATACTTATCTTCGTTGTGCAATCATCCCAAACAACTAGCTATGTCGCTGCAATGTTCCTCCCAACCCTAGGTCTCTAGCTAGCCTGTATTATTTCAGCACTCAGAAACCACCACTGACCTGTGCATGATATCTACAAGGAAAAGGGGACTCTCAAGCTCATCACAACCCAAAGCAATGGATACCCATCTCAACCCCAACATTTCTTAACACACAGCAATTCAAAACTGAGCATGGATACTCGTAATAGCAAAATCACAATTTCTTGGCAAGAAGAAAAACGTTGGGCAACCAAAAACGAAATGGAAATTGGGGAATCACCCTGGGAGAACAAAACCGTTTCTAGAAAATGTTTGTGGGCACTCAAGGGACAAAAAAGGCCTCCATAAACCCCAAATTCGTGGCTCCCTTCTTCCCAGCCATCAAGCAATACAAAAACAAGTTCCCAGGCATGGAAAATGCAGGAGATAGATGAAAAATGTGATGGGAAAATCCCCAGCTAGCTCAGACTGCGTGAGAGGGCAAAGGATTGGGCATTCAAGGGCCAAAACGACCTTCACACAGTCGTTAACTAGCAGTAGGGAACCAACAAAATTTTTGGGCAAAACAGTGATAGGTTGGCACCCGAAATTGACACATACACAGTCACACAATTGATGGGAGCATTCAAAAACGATTTCTAAGGTAGGAGATAACAATTGGGTTCACAAAAATGATTTTTCCACAAATGAAACCAAATCTGGAAATTCAAAAACGTTTTTACAACAATAATGGAAACAACAAGCTATCAAATTTATCTATTGAGCTTCCCAATGGATTCTCTTCTTTCCCCACAGTCCAGCAATCACAAAAACGCCCTTCTCATCTTGAAAACCAGTGAATTTACAATGTACTCCATGAGAGAAATGCCCAGCAAGATCCAAAAACGTGAGAGAGTGAAGTCTGGTCTTGAATAATGGCTTGGGAAGGCAATTTGTGGGTGTTTTCTTGCCCAAGAAGGAAAAACACGATTTTCCATGAGGGTGGCTTGTCCATACTCGAATTTGGATAGCCATACCTCCCCAATCCCCAAGGCATTAACTACTTCACCCAACTCTTGGGAGAAAAGAATGACTGGACACCAAAGTCAACATGGGTAGTTGATGGTTGATGGGTTCTTTCATTGACACTTGGCTTGAATTCATTGGCTCAAGGGTTTGAATATTTCCCTCCCAATTCCTTGTAATATCATGCCCCCATCTGTTGTTGCATTGCATAGCTAGTTGTGGGTATTTTATTAAATGCATATTTACAAGATATTTGAAATTCCAATGTTTCTGGCTAGCACGTAAACCATATGCATCAATAAATCGATGTAGAGCCTTGGCCTTGAGTTCCTCACCATGATTTTATAACAATATTACATCATTTACATTTTAATGCAATGGGGTCAAGATGGGGATGTGACATCATGTAATGGTGAAACATGAGGTACATGTTGATACGTAGGTGCTTGAAGATGCTACACTCAAATAAGAAGAAGAAAAAGCACTTGTCTCTGTTCAGATGGATTATGCGGTGCCTCATGGGGAGAGCTGCAACGCCTTGGAGGAGGAACATGATCTCACAATACTTGGACTAGCCAATTATGGAGAAGATGAATTAAATATTTCGATGGGTAATATTTGTAAAGATTTAAAGTTGGTTCATAATTCCTCACCCCATACTGCTTTTTTAGACACACCAATTAGGGATGAAAATTGGGTGAAAGTTTTTTTTTTAATGGTGCCACAAGAGGGGTATGAAACTCCTACCTCTCGTTTTGATGATGACATGAATATAGCACCTCATTATTTACATTTAAAGTAGCAAATTGTTTTACCTTATGATGATACATATCTTCCTGGATGCATTTATGATGTTCACTTGAGTCACTTGAAGCCTCATGATTTTCCTTGCTCCTTGCTTAGTTAAATTGATGTTGGAGGAACTTCATTCACTTCTTGGATGAAAGAATACATGGTTGAATATTTTGATGCATATCACATCCTTTTGGAGCATCATGATAGGACATGGGATCCTCACCTATGTCATTGGAGCAGATTTGATTGGTTACTTGATGCTTGCATGCACTTGGAAAATGGTGGTCTACTTGCTTGGAGGTATAAGCACTTTCATGATTCTTTGATGACGCATATTCTTGATGTTCATTTTCATTATGTTATGTACTTTGATGATATATATTTTGTATTCATGATGTTTGGAAGAATGCATACAAGAAAATGGGATCCGGGAACTATGAATTGGAGAGCACTTCTAATTGTTGGAGTGCAATACAAGCAATGGGACTCTGGGATAATTCTTAGTCTCATTGGTTTCAATTTTTGGGGGAAACAAGCAGTATGGGAGATGGATTTCCCACTTAATAAATTGTTTTTTATTAGATTAGTGCAGCATCAAGCATGGTGGTTCCTCTCTAAAATATTCATGGAAACTCAAAGACTCAAGGTTGGGCAATTCAATGGCAACTTCAAAGAATTATACAGAAAGCAGGTTCTTCAACACCCATGTTTACAATTGCTTGAGGACAAGCAATATTGGGAAGGGAGGATTTGTCATGTCCCAAATTTGGCATTGGGTCACAATGGCCTAATCACATTGTCCATATTCATTAGAGTTTGTCAAATTGATGTTAAGGGTCAAATAATTGCTAAGGAGGAAAATTACTAGTTTCCTAGGTTTGGGGTGGAAGCTTTGGGATTTGGAATAAGGGGGATAATAAATGATGTTTGAACATTAGAATGGAATAAATATTTAATAAAGGATCTAAATAAATATATACAAGTGAAAATCAAAGTGGCATTTGATCATGAAGACACATGGAGGAAGTGGGACCCACATATGGCTAGATTTCCCCACTACACGTGGCATCATTCTCTCACCAATTCGAATTCAAGGTGAATGGTAACATACTTGGGGGAGTTCAAAAGCTATTATTCATGGCATGACTCATCCAAGGTCTAAATATAGAGGAATATTAACTCCCATTGAAGAGGAAGAGGCAATTTGGAGCTAGTGAGACACTTGGGCTAGATTCCCTAGCTCTATGACAACAATGATGAAGATGCTATGACACCTATGAAAAAAATAAGACCTGAAGGATGACATATGGCATATATGACATGTCAGGGGCTAAAAATAGACTCCAAGAGGGCGCTCAAGGGTGTTAGGGAAGCTAATATGCTTCCACATGTGATTTGGTGGAAGTGGGAGACTAGGAATTGTTGTACAAGTGGCGTTCTTTGGAATCTCTTCCCAACTTGAGTTGGCATGAGTCTCTTGGAAGGAATTAGACCCGTGGAGGAAATTAGAACTTTATAAATGTCAATAACAAAGAATTAAACCATATTTTGATCATTTGTATAATTTGCAATTGCATTTGTGAAGAGGGAGAGCTAGTGGATGACTAGTTTCTTGCCTTAGCCAATTTCGAGGGTGAAAGATTCCCATCCAAGTTGGTAATTGGAAAGGCCATTCAAACATTTCATTTGGAGCTTTAATGGAGTCTTTATTTGTAGGTGTAAGCTATAGGGAAGCTCATGTTTTCTTCTATTGCAGCTCACTCCTTCAACCATTTCTAGTTTTGATGGCACATTCTTGATCCTTGAGGGAGGGCGTTTTTGGTGAGCTATTGTACTATTTGGGGGAGATTATAATGCCCCATTTATTTTGTACTGTGAATTAAATACTTTTTTATTCATCTCCAAAAATTTTCAGGTCGAAATTCCAAGTATAAATGTGTAAATCTCATTTTTAACGAAAGAACAATGCCATTTCCCCACTACCTTGTTGTGAACCAATGTAATGCTGATGATTTCGAATGAATGGATAATTATATGATACATTATGATTAATATACTTCCATGGATTTATTTTACAATTTTCATGTACTGTACTTGAGCATTTGAAGTATTTTTACTCAGTTTAATTGCATTGGGAGAAGAAATAGTGGCATTTCCCCAAGGGTCGAATGGGTGATTTTTGCAGCTGAATGGGATAGGGTTGGAACATATATAATAATCAATTAATGGTGCACATGAGACCTTAATAAAATCCTTAATACATTCCCTACCTTTTTTCATAAATTTGAGTGATTTTGAAGGCATTTGGAAAGCCATTTTCAATACTTATCCCAGGGGGATTTGAACCCCAAATTACTAGTAAAATTGCATACTTGGTCCAGAATATTAAGAGGGTTTTCAGAGGTCTTTTGGTGGCCATATATCATCCTTTAACATCGTATTCAATTCCTAATATCATTCACACACCTTCCTTGAATATTTGAAGGCATTTGGAGTCAATTTGAGACCTAGAGACCAATACTAGTCAAAGGGAAATCACTAGCAAAGTTACCTACATTGGCCAGAATTGAAAGAGGATTTTCAGAATTATTTTCAAGGTCCAAAGGAATCCCTGAAACACATATTTATGTTCTAATATCATTCATATAAATTCTTAGAATATTTAGGATCATTTGGGGCAAGTTTGGGACCTAGGCATCAAAACTAGTCAAAGGTCGAAATTGGAGAAAAAGTCGAAAATTGGGTATTTTAATAAAATTCCTAACAAGGGACATTACAGCATGGTATGGTGATATCCTAGTATACCTACGAACACAAAAGTTTTGCTCCAACCTCGACCGTGATGATCGACGTCACATACGCCAACATGCTTCATGATACCTCCTTCTTGATGACATAATTTATCGACGTGGCGTCGACACCATTTTACGATGATGCCTCACACATGACGATGATGAACAAGTTTTAATTGATTGTAACAGTGGAGCCTGTGGTGGCCACTTCTCTGAAATGGCCACTACCCCAAAAGGTCATCTGCACTGCGTATTTATGGCCCACCCTTTTCACTGATTGCATTATAATAGTCAAACGTTTCTGGAATTGTTAGATCTTTGCTCCCAAAGCTAGGACCCCTCCTTCCCCTCTCCATCCAATCATCATTGTTGGCCCTTTTTGTAAGTGGGCCATCGATTTTATGGAGTGTAACCCACCCACGGTGAGTGGTCATAAATACATTATTGTGGTTCTTGACTATTTCACTAAATGGGTCGAGGCCATGCCAGCATTTAACTGCCAGGCCAAGACCGCAACACTTTTCTTATTTAACCATGTCATTGCTCGGTTCAGGGTCCCCAAACAACTAGTATCCGACCATGTCAAACACTTCGAAGACACCGTTTGGCAAGCGTATTCCACCTTCTTGAAGTTTGACCACCAGTACGCCTCATCCTACTACCCTCAAGGGAATGGCGAACTTAAGGCTATCAACAAAATCTAGAAGACAATCCTTCAACGAATATTAAACCAGCACAAGTCCAATTGGCACCATATTATCTTTCTAGCACTTTGGGCTTACCGCACTTCCACTAAGATTTCCATGGGTTTTACCCATTTCCATTTGGTTCACAGTGTCCAATCGGTGCTCCCCATTGAGTGTCAAATCCCCAATTTACACATCATCATGTACCTTCTCCCGGACACCTCACCTCTTAAGCAACGCTTACTCCTATTGGAACATGTTGAACAAGAGAGACGAGTATCTTTACAAATCACTGAAGCTGCCAAACATCGCTCCAAATCCAATTATGACAAGCATGTCCACCCCTACACCTTCCACGAAGGTGACCTAATGTTCGTTTATGACCAAGTTCATGAGAAGCACAACAAAGAAAATTTTGAATCCATGTGGCAAGGCCCTTACATTGTCCAAACCTATCTTGGCAAGGGGGCATATATCCTTACCAATTTTGAAGGACACCCCTTATCCAACCCTCGCAATGGGTTGTATCTCAAACGATTTTACCCTTAACACTTTTCTCGGACTCCATAGTCCTTGTTGTATAGTTTTATACCTTCTTTTTTCCCCTTTTCTGCATTTTGAACCTTATAGTTTGCTTCCATGCGTGACCATAGATGGATCACGTTCCACCATTTTATGTCAGTTTTTCCGACGACGCAATTAGATGGTCTCCAAACCTTGCCTCCACAGCTTGGATATTGTATCCCCCCTCACACGAGTTGATTCACCTCGATGGAGTGTGTATCGGTGCTTCCACCAATAACCAGGCTGAGTACAATGTTGTGATCGGTCTATTGACCACTGCTCTCCAACTGGGCATAAGTCACCTTCATTTGTTTCTCGACTTCCAGCTCCTTACCTCCCAACTCAATAATTTTTACCAAGTACGGGATCCTTTCCTTTTTAGAAATTTCCTGTGCACTAAACAATTGATTAGACAGTTTGAGTCCATTACATTCACTCATGTCCCACGAGGTCAGAACAATGTTTCAGACCAAATGGATAATAATTTTCTAGACTGGCACATAAATCACAACATATAAGAAGCAAACCATACAAATGCATCATCATACCATCCACATGCATATATACATCATAAAAACAAAAAGAGGACCATCATCATAATAAAATGCATCCACGTGCATATATATATATACATATATATATATATATACATACATACATATATATATATATATATATATATATATATATATATCACATAAAATGTCATAATTTGCACAGCACAACATAAACATCAATACATTAAGGATCCCCAACAACTTCCTCATCATAAAATTAATAGCTGAATACAAAAATTCCCCATGCTCATCGCATTGTGGGGAAGTTCCATCAACTGCCTAGTAACTTTGAGTCATCATCTTCCTCGTCCTCATCCTCCTCATCCTCGTCCTCCTCGTCCTTGTCCTCCTCCTCTTCCTCTTCTTCTTCCTCCTCTTCCTCCTCCTCCTCCTCCTCATCTGACTCAGTCTCCTCCTCCTCCTAATAATATGGAGCATCATACCATGCCATGGATCTCACTGCCTCATCTACCATCGCAATCCACCGCATCATTGGTCTCCACTCCCATGGAGCATCATAGTATATATAGACCAGCTCTTGATCTAAGTGTTGCCAACCATAATCAACAACTCCATCCCCACTCGCAGTGACTACATGGTCGTCGATGCACTCTGATGCTATCGCTTCCCACGCGCAGGAGAGTATACCCGCTCGACTTGACCCCTACGATCTTGGTACCCTACCGGAGGCCGTGGTCCCACATCTGCACACAAAATCACATCATCGGTCTCAGTGTCATAAAAATCCTCTAGTTATCATATATGCTATGAAGTATGCAAAACATGATATTGTAAACTGAGTAAATAAATACCATCTGGTCCCCATTCCTATCCAGGAGGTCGTGGTAGCTATGGATCCCCCTTGTAGTCCATACCGACATAGGGGAATTCCTCAATCACCACTAGAAGCTTCCGCCACTGAGTGAACAACTCATGTATAAAGAACTGACCCACTAGTCCCCCGCAACCACGAGTCATCATCTCGCTACATCGCCGCATCTGCGGTTTAGTAGGCCCACCATCACACACTTCTCTGTGCAGTTGTAGCGTCGAAAATTGCTCAAAGAAGAACGAGCATAGGAATGAGGGGAAACAAAAATACCTTCCTGTGCGGCTCACCTTGTTTAGCTCACACCGAACAACTATCAAGTACATATGGCCCCAACTGAAGTAGGTACCTGCTAAAGCCTTCCCAACCAACATCATCTACCCTCTAGAGACCCTGTGGGGCGACTTCGACCCCAGTATATGCACTACCAGTGTCTCTATAGCCCGAGTCTCTAGACTCTCTATGTCGTAGATCAATATCGCATTGTCATGCACATATGTTGTGGCATAACAATGACACTCCAGTAAGTCCTCCATGGATACATCATGAGGATTCCTCGGCTGGGTGTCTGAAATCATACCCAATCGTAGGAGCCCCGTCAGGAAGTACACATCTGTGAGCGATATCTCTATCCGTTCCCCCTGTATCATGAATGCCTCCACATCAACATCCCAGAACTCCACCAACTTGTTCAATAGCAACTTCGCTGAACGCATTAGGGGAACCTTGGAAAACTTCAGTAACCCACATCGGGCCAAAGAATCCCGAACATCCTCGTCATCCAGGATGTAATCACGCAACCGTCCAAGCTCTCATTCTCACCAACTCACTCTCAGCATCCTACCAAACATAGATTTTTATCTTGTCATAATTAAGTGCGATCCCAAGAAAGAGATAATCGTGGAAGAACATCATTTTTAATTCCCCCTTCTTGTTGATCATATCGATAACATATATTGTTCCTTCCTAGAGGATCTTATCATTCATATATATGAGGAATCCATAGCCACCTCTGATTGGTACAGGGACCTAAGGATTGGCTATCCTTTGTTCTATTTTGAAGGGAAGAATACATGTATTTAGTGGGCCTATCATTATCCCTCGAGAAGTTGGTTGAGCTAGTAAAATCCTGTAAAATCTCTCGCTGTCTCCATTTAATAGATGGTTGTATTTAGAAGATGTCATTTGGAGGATAGTAGCATGTCCAATGGATGCATTTGGAGGTTTAATGGAATACCTTGTGGATGAGGACATCTTCTAGATCATAATGCTCTCTCATATTGTTGCTTGAAAATGTTGTTGTTCTACATGGTTCCAACAAAGGGAAACCATTATGTAGATCGTTCTCCTAGATTGGTTTGCAACCCAGGTAGAGAATGGCCCCATCGTAGCCCTTGATTATGTGTCTTGAAGATCATATGCTTAGCTTCTTCCATTCATGTGGATTGGAGTGGTAGAAGGCTAGAGGTCACATTGCATACTTTATGTGGAAGTGCTCTATAAAGGGAGTGATCTATTCTTATAGATTGAGATGACTTGCAAGGGAATGTTATCCCTATGTATATTAGAAAAATCTTAATATAATGTTGAATTTGACATTGGCTCAAAGAAGTGTCCAAGACTTCTTAGAGTATGGTCAAATCAACATTAGATATCTATGGAAGTATTTGATATGCATGTTAGGAGATATCATCAAGGATAAATTTTCTATGATGAATAAATATACATCAATTCAAGACAAACCATTGAAATAGCTCCAACAAACAATAAATAAGCTCCACAAGAAAATTAAAGATGAGAACTACTCAAATAAGCTTGAAGACAAACCAAAGTTGGTGGTCAAAAGTACAAGTGGGCCCCAATAGAGAAAATACAAGTTGGCCCCTTTGAGGAAAGTTCTAGTGACTTGATGAATATATTAAAGAGCTTCACATTTCATTTGTTCACTCAGTCAACACACTCTTCCCTCTCCAATTGTGAGCATCACCTAGGAGGGCCTAGCAAAGGAAAGAAGTAAAATTTCGGGGGTTATATTATTCTCTTGGAAGATTCACTACCCTTTATAGGGTTTCTTGTGAAGGGAAAATCTCTCTTGTACTGAGGTCCATCTTCATGATTGGTATTTTTCTTGTATTGATTGATTTTTTTATAGAAAAGTTTAATGGTTTTTCTCCCTATTGGGTTTCCTGGGATAAAATATTTGTCTCTTGTGCATGGTTATATTTATGTGATCATTGTTTTATTTCCATTTCAAATGAATGATGTTGTAATTGTGGGATGAAATGAATTATAAAATTAAAGTTGATAGAGATGAAAACTATACTGCTAAGTTAAAATTCAACATGGTATCAGAGTAGTACTGAATATAATCCATTTCTAGAGACTTCTTTGGCCCTAATCTAGAAACTATGGATTCAAGGTTTGGAATCTCCTCTCCATAGTTTGGACTTAAAAGTATCATTTCGGAACTCACCCTAAGAGGGTGCATTTATTTGTGGAAGCATATCTCATTTTTGTGAAGATTTAGTTTTGACCTAATTTTTGTTGAAGTCAAGGAAGTAGGGCTTCCAGTTTCTACCCCTTGTGACCTCACATTGGGTTTGATCTTAGCACCTTGGAGCTTACCCTAGGAAGGAACATTTATCTATGGAGACAAATTTCAATTTTAACAAATTTCGTTTTTGACCTAATCTTTTGTCTAGGGTTTCTGAATCAACTTTTTCAGAAATGGCCTCCAGTTCTAGCTTCAGAATATTGTCATAAGACACCTTGCAAAATGGAGGAATAGAAGCATGAGAACACAATAAGGATCATATAAACGCTGATGGCAAGTTTCAAAATGATCAATCTCTTATCTCTGCTCTTACAGTTACTATTACAAATAATAGTGATACTTGAATGGTGGACAATGGTGCCTCTAGGCACATGATAGGTTCAAATATTCTCTCAAAAACTTAACAAAAAAGAAATCATCATTGCAAATCTAACTTGGAGACAATTCCAATTATGTTGTAAAAGGAGTTGGAACATCATCAATCCAACTAGATTCGAGAGATTCTCTACATATGAAGGATGTTCTACTTGTACCAGGACTAAAGAAGAACCTTTTGTCCATCTCATCTTTGGAGGATGGAGGTTAAAGAGTTTCATCTGTGGATGGTCAAGTCCTTCTATGGTCAAAAGGATCAAGCATAGACTCAGTAGGAGTGATTAGAGTTCAAGAGGGAGGACTATCATTGATTCATGATAGTATCAGTTGATGTGAATTATGGCACCAAATATTTTCCCACATACCCTATAGAGACTTTATAGGATTAAGAAATATGGTTGTAGGTTTTCAAAAACCTAAAATAGAACATGATGGTGTATGCAAAGGTTTTGCACTTGGCAAGAATGTCACAGTTTCTTTTCCAAATAGTGATAGTAGATCCAAGGAAATGTTGGATATTGTGCACTCAGATGTTTGTGGACCAATGTCAGTATCATCCTTAGGTGGATTCTTATACTATACATAACATTTATTGATGACTTATACCAAAAAAATTTGGATCTACTTTATGAAAACCAAAGATGAAGTCTTCAATAGGTTCCAACAATTCAAAGCCCAAGTAGAGAACCCAATAGGATAGAAGATTAAGATTTTGAGATCTAATAATGGAAAATAATTTACCTCTAGGGACTTTAATAATTTTTGCAAAGAAGAATGCATCAAGAGGGAGTTTATATTTCCCTACAATCCTCAACAAAATGGGCTTCCAGAAAGCATGAATAGATCAATCGTAGAAGCTATGAAGCTATGATACATGATCAAAACCTACCAATGTTCTTAATGGCATAAGCCATGAGCACAACAATATATGTTCAGAACAGAGGTCCTCATCAAATCTTGGAAGACAAGACTCTAGAAGAAGCATTCACAGGAATAAATCCAAAATTTAACCACTTGAGTATCTTTGGTTGTCTATTATACATCCATGTTCCAAAGGATAAGAGGAAAAAGTTAGAACCCTCTAGAAATAATCGTATCTTTATAGGATACATAAAATAATTCTAAGCTTACAAATTTCTATTTCAGGATAATGTCGTATTCAAGTCAATTGAGATGGAAATAGATTATGAGGAGAAAGAGAATCCAAGTAATGAAGGTACACAACACTCTAATCCAGTTATCAATTCCTCAGATGATCAGGAGATACAAATAAAGCCTGCATAACTAATAGATGTACCTAGATATGTTACTATGACCAGGAAGAGGCCAATATGGATTTGTGATACCTCGCAGGATGCAAAGAAACATGTAGCTCCCAGTGGCACCTTCAGGGAAATAAGAAGACCTAAGAAGCTCTCGAGTTACATGGCCTGGATGACTCATGTCATTGATTCTAAACCTTCTAGTTATGATGAGACAACATATGTTTGGGTGTATAAAGGTTGTATTAGAGTGTCCTATGTCCTTCAGAGTCCCTACTTGCACCATTCGAAATAATTTGGAAGCATCACCTAGGAGGGCCTAGCAAAGGAAAGAAGTAAAAATTTTGGGGTTATATTATTCTCTTGGAAGATTCACTACCCTTTCTAGGGTTTCTTGTGAAGGGAAACCTCTCTTGTACTGAGGTTCATCTTCATGATTGGTATTTTTCTTGTATCGATTTATTTTTTCTGAGAAACGTTTGTTGGTTTTTCTCCCTATTGGGTTTTCGAAGAAAAAATATTTGTGTCTCTTGTGCATGGTTATATTTATTTGATCATTGTTTTATTTCCATTGCAAATGAATGATGTTGTAATTGTGGGATGGAATGAATTATAAAATTAAAGTTGAAAGAGATGAAAATTATACTGCTAAGTTAAAATTCAACATGGTATCAGAGTAGTACTGAATAGAAGCCATTTCCAGACACTTCTTTGGCCCTAATCTAGAAACTATGGATTCCAAGTTTTGACTCTTCTCTCCATAGTTTGGACTTAAAAGTATAATTTTGGAACTCACCCTAGGAGGGCGCATTTATCTGTGGAAGCAGATCTCATTTTTGTGAAGATTCAATTTTGACCTAATTTTTGTTGAAGTTAAGTAGGGATTCCAGTTTCTACCCCTTATGACCTCACATTGGGTTCAATATTAGAACCTTGGAGCTCGCCCTAGGAAGGCACATTTATCTATGGAGACAAATTTCAATTTTGAAAAATTTCGTTTTTGACCTAATCTTTGGTCTAGGATTTCTGAATCAGATTTTTTAGAAATGGCCTCTAGCTCTAGCTTCAAAATATTGTCGTAAGACACCTTGCAAAACGGGGGAAGAGAAGCATAAGAACACAAGAAGGATCATATAAACATTGATGACAAGTTTCAAAATGATCATTCTCTTATCTCTGCCCTTACAGGTACTATTACTAATAATAGTGATACTTGATTGGTGGAAAATGGTGCCTCTAGGCACATGATAGGTTCAAATATTCTCTCAAAAAATTGACAGAAAATAACTCATCATTGCAAGTATAACTTGGAGACAATTCCAATTATGTTGTAAAAGGAGTTGGAACATCATCAATCCAACTAGATTCAGGAGATTCTCTACATATCAAGGATGTACTACTTGTACCGGGACTAAAGAAGAACCTTTTGTCCATATCAGCTTTGGAGGATGGAGGTTATAGATTTTCATTTGTGGATGGTCAAGTCCTTCTATGGTAAAAAGGATCAAGAATAGACTCGGTAGGAGTGATTAGAGTTCAAGAGGGAGGACTATCATTGATACATGATAGTATCATTCGATGTGAATTATGGCACCAAATATTTTCCCACATACACTGTAGAGCCTTTATAGAATTAAGAAATATGGTTGTAGGTTTTCCAAAACCTAAAATAGAACATGATGGTGTTAGTTTTTTAGAATTTACTTCAATCTAATCTAGGATATTGGCTGAGAGAACAACATTTACAACATATCTACAGCATATCAATCATGGACATAATAATGCAAGCACACAAGAGACAATAGACACACAAAGTTTCACTAGGGAAAACCATAAAGGTGAAAAACCCCACAACTTCCTCAGAGATAGATAGAGAAATGATACAACCCAAGAATAAGAGATAGTCTTCTCCTAGCAGCAGCTCTCCTCCTCCACAAGTGCGCCACTCTCCGATCAGAGTATGAGTGAGAAAGTGAATAATCAAATAGAGTCGCTCTCGCACTTTATTTATACTTGACTTGACTTGCCTAATAACCTTTACTAGGTCGGCCTTAACTTAACCACATAACATAATGCTGATTGGGACGACCCCCAATAGGGTGGTCTAATAACCCTTTGACCCACATGACTTATACAGGGCCGACCCCACCAAGGTGGTATAATAACCCATCAAGTATAAGTTACGACACTTACAATATAAATGACGACACTTCCATATAGAGGAATAATAACATCTCTATAGGAATACAATATACATATATGAAATACATTCTGAAGTTACAAATACAACACTCCCTCTTAACTAGGAAGGTATTTCTCGACACAGGTCTTCTAGCACAAGTCTTCTTCTCTGGATCATCGTCACTGGATAATCGTCATCGAATCATCGTCATCGTCACTGCTGCTGCTATCTCAATCAATCTCCGATCTACTCGTCATAGGAATTTCTATAGAGTCAGTCCTTTTTCATACTGGATGTAGGCCCACCACCTACAGGTCTTCATCACTAGCCATACTGTGGAATCCTCAGGACTTATTACGTGTGTCAACAAAACCTCGAAAGAGCATCCCAGGCATTTTACGAGCACATAGCTCAACCTATCGTATCTCCCAGATATTTTACATGTGACTGTCACAAAACCTTAAAAGAGTGTCTTGCCAAGCAAGATCTCTAAAGAGCATCTGAGGCCTTTTTCATCGTGTCCAAATCTCCAGGAATTATTACATGTGACCCCTACCACAAAACCTTAAAAGAGTGTCTTGCCAAGCAAGATCTCTAAAGAGCATCTGAGGCCTTTTTCATCCTGTCCAGATCTCCAGGACTTATTACATGTGGTCCCCACAAAACCTTAAAAGAGTGTCTTGCCAAGCAAGATCTCTAAAGAGAATCCGAGGCATTTTTCATCCTGTCCAGATCTCCAGGACTTATTACATGTGGTTTAGCAAAACCTTAAAAGAGTGTCTTGCCAAGAAAGATCTCTAAAGAGCATCTGAGGCCTTTTTTATCTTGTCTAGATCTACCGGACTTATTATATGCTACCCTTACACAACCTGTCCACGACCACAGAGTATCAACCTGATACTCACCATACATCGTCGTGATGTACATGATCATCCTGATCATCATAACTGCATCGTCTTGATGCATGTCATTTGGAGCAACATCCTGAAGCTCGTCATCCATGATCATCTTGATCATATAATCCATCTACCTGATGCATACCAAGTATCTACCTGATACATATCATCATACATGATCCACCTGATCATACAATGTATCCACCTGATACATGCACAGATACATGATCCACCTGATCATACAATGTATCCACCTGATATATATCAACATACATGATCTACCTGATCATACAACGTATCTACTTGATACATATACAGATACATGGTCCAAGCATCCAACATGATGCATATACATATACATGATCCAACTAATCATAACAAGCATCCAACATGATGCATATACATATACATGATCCAAATGATCATAACAAGCATCCAACATGATGCATATACAGAGCAGTAACTGGAGCATCGTCTTGATGCTCATCATCCAGTGCTTACATCCACAGCCATGGGAAGGATCCTCTTCTCACCATGCTTGGAATGGCTCCTGCAAATGTGTCCATCACTTCTTCCTCGAAGTGTCGTCAATCTAAAGAACACCAAGCCTCTCTCGAACTTCACTCTGGCTAGTGGTTTCGTCAACACATCTGCAACCTGCTCATCCGTCGCAACATACAGGAGCTTCACTGCTCCTCTCTGCACCATATCCCTGATATAGTGATATTTGATCTCAATGTGCTTCGACCTGTAGTGGAACACCAGGTTCTCAGACAAATTCACACAACTCTGGTTGTCACAAAAGATACTAGTAGCCTCCAATGAGAGATCAAATAGTTCAGACAGTAGCTTCCAGAGCCATACTGCCTCACAACTAGCCGAACAAGTTGCAACATACTCTGCTTCGGCTGTACTCAGTGCTACACAGGACTGCTTCCTGCTAAACCAAGAGATCACACATGATCCCATACTGAAGCAACACCCATATGTGCTCTTCCTATCTGCAGCATTGCCTGCCCAATCTGAATCAACATAACCCTACAAGTTAAATTTTTGATTCGCATCATACTTGAGACCATAATCAATTGTACCCTTCAGGTACCTCAGAATAATCTTTATAGAAACCAGGTGAACACCTCTGGGATCCATCAGGAACTGGCTCAATGTGTTCACCGCAAAGCAAATATCTGGTCTTGTATTCGTCAGGTACATCAAGGACCCAATCATCTGACGATACATCGTGACATCAATCGGATTAGATGAAGCATCACATAGAAGCTTCATGTTCGATGCCATAGGTGTGGCCATGGCCTTGTAGTCCATCATCCCGAACCTCTTCATGATCTCTAATACATACTTCCCTTGTCCAAGGAAGATTCCATCTGCACTCTGCCGCACCTCCATGCCTAGAAATTAGTGCATCATACCCAAGTCCTTCATCTCGAACTCGACAGCAAGCTTCCTCTTGGTATCAACAATCAATCCATCCTCTCCTGTTACAAACAGGTCATCCACATACAAGAGTAGTATCACAAGATTGCCTTCCTCAACCTTGTAGTAAAGGTTGGAATCTCTTTACTCTTGGTAAATCCCAAACTGGATAGAAAGCTGTCTATCCTACCATACCAAGTCTTAGGAGCTTGCTTCAAGCCATACAAGGCTTTCTTCAGTCTGCACACATATGACTCCCTGTCATGTGTCTCAAAACCAAGTGGCTGCTCCACATACACTTCCTCCTCGACTACACCATTCAAGAAAGCTATCTTGACATCCATCTGGTGTATCTTCCATTTCATCACTGCAGCCAGAGCAAATACTGATCTGATGGAAGTGTACCTGGCTATAGGTGCAAAATTTTCTTCATAGTCAAATCCTCTTTCTGGGAGGAGCCACGAGCTACAACCTCACTTTGTATTTCTCCATGCTACCATCTACAGCATGCTTGATCTTATAGATCCACTTGGAAGTCACAACAAACTTCCCTTCAGGTCTTGGGACCACATCCCAAACATGATCGATTGGTACTTCTCGACCATGGAATCCTTTTACTGTATCCCGTATCCTGGGAACTTCAGATTCTTCAATATCTTCAATAGATAATTTGAACTTTGTTGTTGGAACAAATGTTGTAGTCCTTCGTTTGTAGGTGATTGTATACGATCTTTCCTACAAAGCAAGTTAAATTGCATGATTAGAAACATCTCATAGTTTTCATAACAAATTCTTACACATAAAGAAATATGTCATACAGTCATGCAATTATTTTAGCCAATGCTTCAATACAACATTTATCCATATCCCGTAACTTTCTAGATGCCTTCCAATCTCTACCAGAACATTTGTTAAGAGTGTGCACAACTCCCAACATGTCAGCAAAGAGGTTTCATTCTAGATAAGTAGCAATGGAATGTTGTACAGTGCCATAGGCCACTTACCCATCACATGCATGTTAGTAGTATACTATTCATTAATGTAATTATTCTAATATGCGTAATACACACCCTAAGTCTAGGAACATAGGCATATACATCATTGAACAATATTATTTAAATAAACAAGTATGCAAGAAATGACAATTCAAATACTTATCTTTGTTTGGTTGTAGGGTGGACTCCCTCTCAATATTTGTTTCCTTGCAGGAACTACCGGAGTGTGCTCCCTCTTGATCTTTGCTTCCCGGATTACTTGTCCTTGGACTTATATTCATCCTGGACCACTATCCATGCTTAAGTGTGCACTAGTGTCATGATTGTGCCATCCTCAAGATCTCATACATAATCATACATCCATTTGTATAGATACTAAAACATGTATAGTCATGATCATTTCAAACACATATAATAAACATTAGTATTCAAGGTTTCATGGAATTTTACTCATGCATATTCTTATTGACCATAGGACTCTTCTGGTTAGTCATATCATCAATCAAAGTAAGAAGCATAATATGCCTAAACCCATGATTACTAACTTCAATGAATAATCACTATCAATCATGCCATGTATACTTATATAAGAGATTCTAACACAAGGTAGGATTCTAACTTGATATAGAAAAAAACATACCTAGATTAATATGTTAGATGATTATTGTCTAACATACCCACATGATGTCTTCTTGTTCTCTTAAGTGACTTGTGCTAGTAACCTGCATATCTCATAGGTTAATCATTATAGAACCAAGTTATACATACCTCATAAGTAGATATTCTATGTGATCCATGGCAATGGATGAACCTTTGTCTTCATGTCACCATGGTCATATGTTCTTGAACTAGAACATGATTTGTCTTTCTTGATGTACCTTTGATGTTAGCGGACAACATCAACCTCATACAACACCAAAATGCATTAGTACAATCATAAGTGTTAAAACCCTAATCAATGAATATCTTCTATCATGCATTCATAATTTTATTAAAGTGATACGACAAGTCTAAAGTTAATCAATATTGTACTAACCTTAATGAAGACAAACATATCATAAACTTAATCATGAACAGATTTTGAAACATACCTGTAAGTCATACCTATCGAGATTGCTTGTAATCTTCTTATGTAAGGCCTTAGCCTTATCTCCCTCTGAAACAGGAACTTCTTCATATATGCAGGTGACCAATCCATTCTCTTCTAGGATTAACCCAATCCACTTGATTTGCAGAAACTGGATCTGGAGCTGGATTTGGGTTGGTCAGGGAAACCCTAAAAATTCAAACTTTGAATTTCAAACTTCTGAAAGGATAGAAAGATGCGCCTTGATGAGATGATCAACCTCGTATACTCAGAATTTCAAAATTGCAAAGTTTCACCCCTCAAATTTGGTTTTCAAACTTCCGGATTCACTGGGAGGACCCTGAATTAGGGTTTGAGTTTCCCGAAGCTTTACCCAACCAAATAGTTTGATCCAAAGCTCTAAAATTTGATTTTTCCAAGGAGCTTCCAGCTATGGTCACAAATTTCAAAAATTCCCATTTTTGTAGAAGCCCTAATTTTTCACTTTTCCGATCAAAGTCTCGAACTAGGGTTTGATCAAGCCCGACCTTCCACCCAACCAAAAAATATGACCTTGGTCTCTAAATTTCTATTGTGATGAGTAGCATTCAGTTTTGGTCTCTGATTACAAAAATACCAACTTTCTCTGAAACCCTAATTCCCGGAGCCATGAATGAAGGTGCTTAAAATCCAATTCTGTTTTGACAGAAATATGCACCTGATTGTTTTTGGTGTAATTCAAAAAATACAAATCCAAAGGGTCTGAAACTTCGACCTGTGGTAGCCCGACCTGTGGTAGCCCGACCTGTCATCTTTCCAACCCCATAGGTCCGACCTCAATTGGATTCTCTGAGAGAGAGTTATGCCAAGTGTCACAACGTGACCTGTTAATGGGATAAAACAGAAGAGCGAACTTGTACGGCATGCCACGTGTCACTGGTTCAACTTTGGCCTCTGAAAACCTTACTTGAGAAACTAAAGTCCATGCCCTATCTGTCACTTTTTACGAAATTGCATTTGGATCTTCCTAGCCCAAGTTGTGACCTTTTTTCCTAGGTCACTTGATTATGACTGAGATCTGGAAGAGGAAGAAAACCTAGATTGTACAGATCATAAAACACAAAGTACAACGAATTATAATTTTTTCTTCGGACACAAGGTACATGGGGATCTTATCTTTGACCTGTAATAGTTTTAGATCCTGAAACCTCGCCGAAATGGATTTATAGCGACAGTTCTATGATGAATGTTTTTTGCTATATCAAGCCCTAGCTTCGCAAGGGCAACGAGTGTCATAAATGCCATACCATGCCTTCTTTCAGGATAGCTCTGATACCATATTAGTTTTTCAAAATTTACTTCAATCTGATCTAGGATCTTAATTGAGAGAACGACATGTACAACATATCTACAGCATATCAATCATGGACATAATAATGCAAGCACACAAGAGACAATAGACACATAGAGTTTCACTAGGGAAAACCATAAAGGTGAAAAAACCCACAACTTCCTCAGAGATAGATAGAGCAATGATACAACCCAAGCATAAGAGACAGTCTTCTCCTAGCAGCAGCTTCTCCTCCTCCATAAGTGCGCCTCTCCGATGAGAGTATGAGTGAGAAAGTGAATAATCAAATAGAGTGCCTCCAGCACTCTATTTATACTTGACTTGACTTGCCTAATAACCTTTACTAGGTCAGCCTTAACTTAACCACATAACATAATGCTGATTGGGCCGACCCCCAATAGGGTGGTCTAATAACCCTTTGACCCACATGACTTATACAGGGCCAACCCCACCAAGGTGGTCTAATAACCCATCTAGTATAAGTTACGACACTTACAATATAAATGACGACACTTCCGTATAGAGGAATAATAACATCTCTATAGGAATACAATATACATATATGAAATACATTCCGAAGTTACAAATAATTCAACAGATGGTGTATGCAAAGGTTGTGAACTTGGCAAGAATGTCACGGGTTCTTTTCCAAATAGTGATATAGTAGATCCAAGGGAATGTTGGATATTGTGCACTCAGTTGTTTCTGGACCAATGGCAATATCATCCTTAGGTGGAATCTTATACTATATAGAACATTTATTGATGAATTCTACCAAAAAACTTGGATCTACTTTATGAAAACCAAAGATAGGATAAAATATTAAGATTTTGAGATCAAATAATTGAAAATAATTCACCTCGAGGGACTTCAATGATTTTTTCAAAGAGGCAAGGATCAAGAGGGAGTTGATAGTTCCCTACAATCCTAAAAAAAATGGGGTTGTGGAAAACATGAATAGATCAATCGTAGAAGCTGTGAAAGCAATGCTACATGATCAAAACCTGCCAATGTTATTATTGGCATAAGCCATGAACACAAAACTGATATGTTCAGAACAGAGGTCCATGTGCCAAAGGATAAGAGGACAAAGTTAGAACCCTCTAGAAAGAATCGTATCTTTATTGGATACTTCAAAACTTCTAAGATTGCAAAATTTCTATTTCAGGAGAATGCCTTATTGAAGTCAATTGATGTGGAAATTGATTATGAGGAGAAAGAGGATGCAAGAAATGAAGGTACACAACACTCTAATCCAGTTATCAATTCCTCAAATGATCAGGAGAAACAAATAAAGCCTGCAGAACAAACAGATGTACCTAGAGATGTTACCATGGTTGAGAAGAGGCCAAGATGGATTCGTGATACCTCGCAGGATGCAAAGAAACATGTAGCTCCTAGTGGCACCTTCATGGAAAGATCTAATAAGTTCTCGAGTTACATGGCCTTGATGACTCACGTCATTGATTCTAAACCTTCCAGTTATGATGAGGCAACATAACATGTATGGAAGGATGTCATGATGGAATAATATAAATCCATCATGAAGAATGATGTGTGGGAAATTGTTCCAAGGGCCGAAGGGAAGTCAGTGGTAACTTCCAAATAGGTTTACAAGATCAAGCATGCAGCAGATGGTAGGATCAATAAAAAAAGGGGAGTTTTGTGGCGAGATGATTTTCCCAAAAAGAGGGAGTAGACTATGATGAGACATTCTCCTATTACCAAGTACACCTCTATCAGATCCATAATTGTCCATATTCAGTGATGTGATGGAAATTAAATCAAATGGATGTAAAGAAAACATTTTTCAATGTTGTGATTGAGGAAGAGGTATACAAAGAGAAACCTCAAGGCTTTGAGACAAATGAGGAGTCTCGTGTGTGCATATTAAAGAAGCCATATATGGACTCAAGAAGGCCCCTGGAGGTTGGTATCCCTATATTGATAGTTACTTGATGAGCTTGGGTTTCACTAAGAGTGATGTAGATCCCAACCTTTACTACAAGGTTGTTGATGGTGATCCATGACCACATTAATGGAGGCAAATCGGAAGAAGTTGAGTGATTATGCTTTAGATTCAGATTTGGTGGATCTCATAATGTATAGACATTTGATTGGATCATTGAGGTATCTAGTTAATACCATACAAAATATTTTCTTTATAGTGAACAACCTGAGCCAATTTATGGTTGAGTCGAAGCGTACACATTGGGTGGTAGAAAAGCATACACCATAAAAAATGATTAAATAAAAAAATCAATGATATCACATGGGAAATTAGAAACTCTTCATAAGACTTTCAAAAAACATGGTCCTAAATATAGATTCATTATGTAAATATATCCATATATCAATAAAGTCATAGAACATATCACTTGATGGCATTTACTCTTGAAATTAGAAAAACGTGTTGTAATTAGATTCTATATATAGATTCCATTTTTCCAATAATTAGATTCTATTATTGGCAACAAGAATTATTTGAATAGTTTTCTCATAGATTTCTCTTGGTATATTTTTTCCTATTACCAAGTACACCTCTATCATATCCATAATTGTTCATCTTCAATGATGTGATGGAAATTAAATCAAATGGATGTAACGAAAACATTTTTCAATGTTGTGATTGAGGAAGAGGTGTACAAAGAGAAACCTCAAGGCTTTGAGACAGATGAGGAGTCTCGTGTGTGCATATTAACAACTAGAAACACCATAAAAAGTGACTAAATAAAAAAATCAATGATATCACATGGGAAATTAGAAACTCTTCATAAACTTTCAAATCATAGCATCACCATGACAAACATGATCCTAAATATAGATTTATTATGTAAATATTCATATATCAATAAAGTCATAGAAAATATCACTTGATTGTTGAAATTAGAAAAACTGTTTTGTAATTAGATTTTATATATAAATTCCATTATTCCAAAAATTAAATTTTATTATTAGCAATAAGAATATTTGAATATTTTTCAGAACTATTTCTCTTGGTATATCAAAACCTATAAAAGAAGGCTAATAAATATATCTCCAAAAATAATTAGTAAAGTTGATACCCACAATTCCTCTCTACAAGACGAAAAGCAAAACACATATATAAAAGAAGGCTTATAAGTAAATAATTAGCAGAGCTGATACCCACAATTCCTCACAATATAACAGAGGAAAAGAGACCAAGTAAGCTTATAAGTAATCTCTATCTCCAAAAATAATTAGCAGAGCTGATACCCAAAATTCCTCACAATATAACAGAGGAAAAGCAACCAACTAGGCTTATAAGTAATCTCCATCTCCAAAAATAATTAGCAGAGCTGATACCCACAATTCTTCACAATATAACAAGATGAAAAGCAACCAACTAGGCTTATAAGTAATCTCCATCTCCAAAAATAATTAGCAAAGCTGATACCTACAACTCCTGACAATATAACAGAGGAAAAGCAACCAACTAGGCTTATAAGTAATCTCCATCTCCAAAACAAAAACAAAAATAATTAGCAAAGCTGATACCCACAATTCCTCACAATATAACAGAGGAAAAGCAACCAACTATCCAGAATAAAAATAAAATTAAACGTCCAGGGGAAGATTCTGCTAGCCCTTCATACATGAAAGCATCTCGTGCGCCTATTTACTCGTTTTTCTTTTTTCTTTTGTGTGCTCAGCTGCTCCTCCTCCTGTGTGCTCAGCTGCTGCTCCTCCTTTCTGTTTTGTGTGCTAGGCTGTTGCTTCTCCTCCTTTCTGTTTTGTGTGTTCAGCTCCTCCTCCTCCTGTTTGCTAAGCTGCTGCTCCTCCTTTCTGTTTTGTGTGCTAGGCAGCTGCTTCTCCTCCTTTCTGTTTTGTGTGCTAGGCTGCTTAGGCTGCTCCTGTTCATAGATGAGAAGAACGTGCCCGGTTATTTTGCACAGACTAGAAAATGGTATTAATTCTACTCTGCTGTCGTCCACTTTGTACCACATGTTCTCCCTATCAACCAAGCGCTGCTCGTCACAATAAATATCATTTGCATACTTGGAAGCTCTTACAAAGGAGATACCATGGTTTGCAATTCCCGTGTTTCCTGTTTTGACAACCTCAGAAACCACTACAAGTTTATATTTAGCTTTCATTGTTGGAGTAGCCTCTGCCTCTGACTCAGCTAGTTGGCTGAGATCGAGAAATTCATCAAGAATAACAGTAACTCGGCAAATCTTAGAAAGTATCTCTAGGTTAAAAATCAAAGTATGCGGAAAATGGGTAACTGTAGTTTGAAATTGTTCTGTGTTGAGAAAGTCACAAAATGACAATTTGGACGGGTGGTTGGGATACAGTCGAGCAAATTTGAAAAGATGGTGTATTGGCAAAACTCTAGTGGTGTTATTATCACGGCCAAACTCTAGTGGTGTAAAGAATGTAAGCATGATATGGTTTGTAATTAGTTTATTGTAATTAGGAGATTCAGATGTACTGTATTTCCCAGAGAGGTCTTCCTCTAAACCCTTTACGTATCCTTCCTGTATGAGTTGCATAAGGATATCATGCAAAGTAAGTGCAATGTCGCCTCCTCCCTTTTCTTCGAAACCCGGCGGCAACTGATTCCTGTCCATCATTTTGTACAACTCCCTCTTCACTATTTTTTCAATGCGAATTAAGTGTTCCTGAGCGATCGCAGGCTTCCGTAAACGGCGATAATCAGACATCTTAGGCCTCCGTCTATGCAGGAAGAAGAAATGGATTAAGGCCGTCATGGAGTCATCTGGTATGCAGTAGAGGGGAGAGTCTGGATCTGGCAGATTCATGAATGCTCTCCTGGTGGCCTCCATGCTTAATATGCATTGTATGACTACAGATAGATAACACGTACCAGATTTATTGTGAACCCCTAGACAAACCAAGTCGTAACAATTTTCATTAACTTCTCCCACAGTGTTTGCCTGCATGTTTGCCATGTCTTCCTTTCTGGCTCTACTGTTCAGTATCTCTTGCTGCTGTCAGATATCAGATAACAGACCGTTCTTTGGTAGGGAGACCAGAGACGTAATGTACAAATATATTGACGCCTGCAAATATATTTGATCTTTTCTTTATTAATATATTTATATACGTGTTTCGAAGTGACGAAGGAAGGATGGCCGACGTCCATGGGAGATGACTTTTAATTAAAAATATCTTCAAACAGGTAAATAATTGAATGGAAACTAGGTAAAAACCCACCATAAAAATAGTTGATGATTTTGAGTTACATGCACATGGATATATGTCCTAGCACATGATTTTAGTTTTCTTTATTCATATGGTTATAATATCTACAAATCTCTTGGAGGTTGTTAAATGGATATTGTTGTTTATGTTGATTCAATTGTTAATAGTTTAATTTTCTCATTCACTTTGTAGTGTAGTGAGTATTATTTCTTTTATACATGGGAGGAATTTCAAAAAATGTCACCCATCAATTTTACGGGTTTTCAGCTTTGTAGTGTAGTGAGTATTATTTCTTTTATACATGGGAGGAATTTCAAAAAATGTCACCCATCAATTTTACGGGTTTTCAGATTATTTCTGAACGTTTTCTGGTTTTCTTTGTTTTATTTGACGACTTGTTTAAAATTTAAACCGATGGCTCATGACGGGCATTTTGCCCGTCAAATTCCAACCCTACTTTTACACATCACTTTTGGTATCCTTAGCATCATTTCCATCACCATATAACCTTACCCTTAATAATAAAAACTAAGCCATTTCTTAAGTTTTGTCATTAAAGTCAAATCATGGTATTTCCTCAATATTTATCACCCACTAGACACTAAAATAGTCATGATCCACTCCATAGTCCACTTTCTCAATTCAACTATCCACTTTCTCAATTCAACTATCAGGAGGGTGCAGGTAACTTATTTTCCCCTTTTTATCAATAGAAATATTCACATTCTTTGCTATGTGTTCTCTATGTGATTATTCAGTTTACATAAATCTTTGTTTTGCATAATATATGTAGAGCTTGAGTGGGCCAAATGGTTAAGAGCATGTGTTTCCTCCTAGGGGGGTTGCAGGTTCAAATATGGAGTGGGGTAGGGTATCTACACCTCTGTAGACTTTACACCCTTGGCGGTGACCTTAAAAATAGATTATTAGTAATAGTAGTAGTATATTGGAAGGCCCTTTATTTTCATAGCTCTTATGGCTTATATATTTTGATCTAATACTTAGGCAACACAACCTCTAAGAAAGTATTGTTTTGTACACATTGGTGATCATACACCAACACCACTAGAAGATATCATGGATCTAGATTTGGGTATTATTATTTTATTTGGTGACAATTTTGAGCCCTAGTTTGTATAATAGAGACCCACTCACCTTGTAATGGTTGCTGGAGAGTTGGAGATATTCTCTTATGTTTTTCTTGTTCTTGTTTACTTGTGAATGTTATGAAGTAAAGGGTTTTCCTATACACGTGTAGCTGCATTTTATTGCAATAAAGGACTTGATGCTAGGTCATATATGTCATTGAAGAAAGAGAGTGAATGAGGTGCTATCTATTTCATTCCTTGTGGTTTTTATATTCAAGTTGAAATTATTTATGTTATATCATCTCATAGGAAAGTTTCATTATGTCTATTAGCTTGGAATAAAATCACTCCCTATTGTATGCATGTTCATGAGTTGAGAACCTATCTACGGCCTACATAAACTATTAATTTATAGTCATACAATTATGTATTCATAGGTTAAACTTTGCATGCTAGGACAATTGATTTTCCCTCAACCATTCATCTTTTCGACCCTCTAGAAGCCTTATGACACCATATGCCCAATTGGGTTATTAGCACTAGTCAATCACCTCCAACCACCCTAAAAATAAAATCAAATAAAACTTTTAATTGGTTGCTTTTCTAAGGAAGCTCACCATAACACCTTAAGTTATTATTGTCTAATCTGTTTTCATCCTATTTGTAAAACTATTATATCTTGGGCTTGAGAGATCCAAATTGAGTGAGACCTATTGAAATAGATAGAATATATACCATAATATTTTTGGTAGTAACTTCATAATAAAATACCAAAAATAGGACACGCAGTAGGACATACATTATTGCTCTCATGAATAGGAAAAAAACAAGTTTTGGGAAGTTACCGTAACTCTTTTCTTGGCACACCAAAACTAGGAAAAACTTGTGGAATTGCTTACAAGACATGCCAAACTATTACATGATGAAATTTCATAATCACAGGGGCCTAAATTGCGAAGATACATTGGTGTAACTTTTGACTGGAAGGTCAACTTTAGGTGATTAAAAATCCATTGGAGAGAGGAAACACATGATAATATGTTGGAAAGTTAATATTATCAATTTTTTATACTATTTTCAATATATTGAGTTTGGAAGTTGAAGGTTTCATTTGGACCTCAATTAAAAATAAATGGAAACACCTGGATTTTGTGAAAATGAATATAAATATAAGATTGGTATTGTGGGATGGTTTGAGATATCAAAAAAGTAATTATTATAATAATATACTATTGAATCAAGTTAATAGTTTAAGAAAGGGATGAGTCGGATGAAGAATTGAAAAATAAGGATGAATAAATATGCAAATAATGAAACCATAATAGAAAAACTACTTGAAGAGGTAAAGAGATTAAAACAAGAAAAGAGGCATGGTCAAAATCAAGAAAAATAAAGGATATTGGATAAAAAGACTACCAAAAAACTTGAAGAGAAAAATTGCAAGAAGGTTGAAGAATCTCTAAATACAGATGATGTAAAGAAGAAATGCAATCTATAATCTAAGAAGGACATACAAAATTAGTGAACGACACCACATTGTAGCTTCAAGAGGAGAATAAAGACATGATTCTAGAAGGAAGCCAAAAATTACTCGAAGAAGTTGAGCTCCATATTGAAGATGTACATGTCAAATATGAGGGTATTATCTCAAAATCGAGAGCAATCAAATACCAAGCACAAAGGATAGAGGATGCCATTACCTGTGAAAAGAAGATTGATGATATGGGTGCACAAAAGTATGCTCCTGGCATATTCTGTGCACATCTCTGCCATCCTTGGCTTGCCCCAGCTATTCATTTCAACTTATTGTAGTTTGCATCATATTCTCTACCAATTAATGTAAGCACCAGGGTTTCTTTTTATACGATATGAGCATTAGCAATTGAAATTGCATCCTTCCTCTCCACCCTATAAATGTTATTTTCATCACTCGCAATGGAAAATGTTTTCAAATTAAGCCTCCAAACAAGTTCCAAAACCCTAAGCATCCGATTTTCCATTGAATTTTTTTGCTGAATCCAACCTCTCACAAAGATCTTACTCAAAACCATGAAGAACCCGTCAATCATAATTGAAACCAATATGTTGAAAATCTCTCTATGACTATGAATATCATCTAAAGACAAATTTAATAGTTGTGGGATTGGCTTTAGGAATTTTTGGAATTTACTAGATGATTGATTTTACATGCATTCATTTACTTTCAATATCAACGAAGAAGATAAAAACAAGTTTGGCTTTAGGAATTTTTGGAATTTACTAGATGCTTGATTTTACATGCATTCATTTACTTTCAATATCAACGAAGAAGATAAAAACAAGTTATCCTCTCATTTCCATTAGCCTCAAATTAATTGAATACTTGCTCCAAGTCTATAGAACTTGGAACCACATATTAGCGATAGCTTCCAGCATTAATGGTTGGTGTTTTATCAAATTTAGGAGCCACATGTTTGTTGGATATGTCAGATGTCGATCAGGGTTTTAATGAAAACATATTGGACATTTGCGAATGTTAATATGATGTTTCAACCTGATATTTTCTTTAGATTAAAAAATGATAGGAAACCCATTTCAAATTAATACTATCCATATTGAAATTTGATCCCTCCTTGTAATGAATTATTAAATATTGCATCTTGATCTCTCTACAATTATAATGTAGTTGTAAGGACACACGGTTAATTGGAGGGAGATCGAGGCAGGAGTGAATTTAAGAAGGAAAGGACGGGTGGAGAGTTACATTTAAGGATAAGTGACTTGGAGATGGCCTACCAGTTTGGCTCGACGTCAGAAGTTGTTATGCAATGGAGAATGATATACACCTGATATGTGAGATCTCCAAGCTTTAATGGAGGTCATAGATGGGAAGGGAAGAGTGATAGAACTGGACAACAGGGTGGCTTTAATTCTTCACATGTCAACCTGAAGGAGATCATTAATGATGATCCTTGGGACTGGGTGCGAAGGATGTTATTTAAGGAGGGGAATAATGCAGGAACAGTTGTTGGATATGATTAGCATTGCAATCTGTGTTGTAAATAAGGTGGCAAGATGTTCACCTTGCTATTTTTTGGTCCCTTGCATCAGAACGTGCAGTTGCCCAGTTAGTTAATGGCCCCTTGCCTCAGAGCTCCCAGTCGTCAAGGTGGAAGGGGAAGGGTAGGATGGTAGGCGATGGAAGAAGAGGTTGGGGAATAATTCATGGAAGAAATTCCACCCTAGATTGACGATGCAATCATGGAGATGGAAGAGGAGGAGGTTAATTGCATAATAGAAGAACGAGGAATGGAGGTTGACCTGAACCGATACTGGATCCTGAAGTGTATTCTTGGAAGATTCATGGCAGAAAGAGTTAGTTTCGGGGACCTGGTTATTCAAGTGGTCGGCATTGCAAATTGAAGACATGTTGTGCAATTCGATGGATTTGGAAGGAGTGGTGGATATTTCTCTCACCTCCTTCATGGTTCCTACCGAGCGCATCTAGTCTCCCCAAATGGAGCCCAACCATTGTCATCGTTTCAAGAGGAGGAATTTGATCATCTGATGGAGAATATGGAGGCTCACCTGGTGATAGCAATCAAATTAACACCCTTAACAAACTCAAAGGTAGAAGCACATTTTACTATGCACCCAAAACATGAAGACAAAAGACAAGAGAACAATGCTCTCTTATCTAATTGCTACTTCCATGATCAGAAGGATTGAGTGAAGAAAGAAGGGTCCTAAAGAGACATGGTTTAGTGATTAAACTGCTCAATTGAAGGCTTAAATCTAGTCTCCACCAGTCAAAAGTGAAAATAAGTGCATAAGATTGATTGTACTTAATAATTCTCAAGGTATGACAAAAGCCTAAAAATACTATGGAAAGTGGGTTTTGGGGTAAAAAGAATCAAAATCAAGAAAATGGATAATCCCACATTGAAAGAGGAAACTTGAGATGCCATTTCCCAATACTATAAAACAAAGGCATTTGGGGCATGGTAAGGGAGGAAAAAGGAGAAAGCAAAGGCATGCTGGAGAGATTTGGAGATTGAAAAGCTCATATTCATCAAAAGCAAGGATGGAGAAGGATGGCTCTAAGCTAGGGAGGATGGATGCATCTCAAGCTCTATTATAAGTAAGTATTTTTCTTCCTTGGCATATAATAAAGCAATTTAATTCCTTTTCTATGCATGAGTTTAAAGTTTTTCTTCCAAGTTTGATTTGAACTCTAAATGGTTAAATGTATTAGGGAATGTTAGATAATTGTGGATTTTCTGACAATGAACCTGACAATGAAGTTGTTGTTGTAATTTTAACTTCGGAAGATATTCCATTGTATTTTATATTGTTATTATTATTGTATTTTATTTGTACCTCCATTGGAGATTTTTTTCCTCTGCTCGGAGATTTAATTATGATTCTTAGTCATACTAGGTCATTGAGGTAAAATCCTCCAATGTAAGTCGTGGAAATAGTCCCCCAAAAGAGTCAAATGTAAATGTATTTCTAGGTATCCTAGAGAATTCGCCCCAGTTGGGTAAAAAGGTCACCCCAAGGTAAAGTATAAATAGAGAGCAAGGCTCTCTCATTTGGACACACACTCACTCACTTGAGTTCGCATAAGTGAGAGAGAGAAGACAAGTTCGCATAGGAGGAAAGAGAGAGAGCTGCAGAAGACCATCTTGTTTTGGGGTTTTACATTTTGTGATATTGTATTGGTGATGATTCTATCTCTGAGGAAGTTGCGGGGTTTTCTCCTTTATGGTTTCCTCGAGGAAAATATTTGTGTCTCTTGTGTTATGTTGTGCTTGCTATTCTTTCAGATAAGATCCTAGATAATATTGATTAAAAGTAGAAAGTCTAACAAAATCTTGCCTTAAATCTATTAAAGAACTTATTTTTCATGCTTACAAATCCTTAGAAGATCAGATCTAGCCCTAATCAGCTCCTAAACAGTCAAAATTATTTATAAGAAGGTTTAGATATCGACATTTCTTGATCCATGTCAGGAGCCATGACCGAAGAACAACTCATTCAGAGTGCTCAATAGATGGATTTGATATATTCCCAATTAGACACACTTTATGATTTAATACCTCATGTTGTAAGACTTGTGTCTAATCCAGATAGGCCACCAAAATGACCTCATACCGATGGTGTGATTAGATCCATCAACCAACTTGAATAGATTACCCAACAATTGGGACAAATGTCGGTTAAGACTTCACAACCCACAGCTGGCCAGGAAACACAACAATCTGCAACTCCCACCCAAACTTCTGAAGTACTTATGGTTCAAATTGCGGACCCAAAAGGAAAAAAGAAGAAACAAAAGAAGAATCCCAATGTTAATTCTGGGATAGGAGATGCACCTAAGGTGAATAATCCTACTGGAGGCAATCATGAAAAACGGAAAAAAAAATACCTTTGCAAAATTTTCCAAAGGGATCATCCTACTCACCTTTGTCCTCATATGGATGATATTCATCGAATGTTGGCACCATGAGGAGGGAAACAACAACCTACAGTCCTAACTCAACCTTTCCCCCAGCAACAACAAATGGTTGTTGCGGCTCTAGTACCTCCACCAGGAGGAAACCAGGCAAACCCCCCACAAGAGGAAAATCCACCCAATGCTAATATCTTCACGATTGGTGAACATGAAATAAACATTCAAACAAGGGATCATTCTTATGACATACATTCAAAAGATGCAGAAACAAATGGATCTCAACCTAGTGGTTCTCTAACCATTGAGAAGCCAACCATAGACATAGTACCTCAACCTCCAAAAGGGGTTTTCCTTATGTCGACTCATAAAATAAAAAATTATGGAAAGTATTTAAAAAAAATCCATGTTGGTTAAGAAAATAAAATATTATGAAAAGTAATTAAATATTTTGGTATATTTGTGAATATTTGATTAAAAATATTATATATAAGCAAGCTACTTCAGTGTATTTTATTGATACTAGATATTTTCATTACATATAGCACCTATTGTACTTGTAAGAACAGACACCCTACAGTCAGAATTGAAATAGAAAGATGAAAAGTGGCTCTTTGGTATTTAAGTCAAAGAAAGAGGGCTACAAAATCCAAGGTAATATTTAGAATTCAAATATCGCCATTAATTTCTTCGAGTATAACTGGAGCTTCTTGAACCTCGATTTGTCATCCGTAGTCTCTTCCAGTTCCATTAGTTTGCTCTCGACTGCAAACCCAAGCGCACCATATTTTCCTTTGAATAGCTCTACTAACAATCAAATGGTGGTCAAATCACATGGCCGATTTGATATATCTAGTTGAAAGATTGCAGGATTTGGGAATGAGGTCAAGACTGGTAGCAAGCATATCAAGAAAAGTAGAAAACACCAGGTAATATTCCAATAGTACGTGGTACAACACTATTGTTGGAGGTTAAGTTTCCTGCCCGTCCTATATTACTTTGACCTTGATTTAAATCCATTTATAGCTATAGGGAGTTGGATTCTATTCTATTCTATATGTAGTGCTTCGTTGAAGAAACTATATGAGAATGAATTACCGAAGCTAGAAGGTATAGAAGGGTTACCTTACATCTGCTCAATAAATACATATCAGCTCAAGGGATCAAGGAAACCAATACGTAGCCAGGTCTATCCATGGACTGCCAACAACAGTAGTAGGAGGTCTGCTAACGAGCTTAAATGGTGCCTCTAACACGCTAGGCAGAGGGAGGTGATGATCCAGATGACTTGATGATCCAGGGAGGTGATAAATAGAAATGTCCCTAATTGGAGCCGTTTGGTTCTGTGCAGAAACATCACCGTTAGACACAAATTTCGCCATTCTTTACCGCAAAATCTATCTCATTGAGATCAGGGAAATATAGTTTGCATAACACATTGCACTCGTGGCACTGCCATAGTGACGTGGTTGCCTATCATAGGACTAAGCTGTAATGACAGCGACGGAGGAAAGTTTCATCTTCCTCTCAGTCTCGTCTAGGCTGGAAAATCAGGCAACATGAACGAGCCCCGATCGCAGGAAAATGTTGACTGCTTGCATGCAACCTGCTACGCAAAGCAGTCATGCAACCTGCCACGCAAATGTACTGCATTTCCAATGCTGGTCGGGGACTACAACGGTGGGCAGGGCTCAGTATACGCTAAACCAATTGAAATTCGGCAGGATCGCAATTTCGGTAATCTGGGATATTTAATCCATGACAGGCAATTACAATGGCTAAAATTACAAAATTAAGGAATAACAATTTCCAAAAACAATTTGAACAGTTTTTTATCAAAAAAATAGCGGGAAAAGCTAGGTGTTTTAGTTGTATTTTATCCTACTTGGTTATAAGTGCTAGGTTGCCATGGCAAGCAGTGCAGGAGTATTCTTAAATAAAAAGCTAAGTACTTAGTTTAATACTCATAAAAATAGCATTCTTACCATTGCCTTGATATGAAGCCAAATAAGGCCTTCATCATTATATTGATTGATCAAAGTCCATTTTTGCAAAAAAACCTTAGCTTAAAACACATTGAAGATGGTTGAGAGGAAGACTGCGTTAGTTGGTATTTCTTCTCGACCTTTCAAGCCACAAAGTAGGGCTCATGATCAGGAGAGAGAGTTTCAAAGTTAAATTAGGTACGGAAGATAACATTAATAAGTATGAGATTATTTAAAAAATTTTAGGGATTAGCCGACATCCTAATTGTTTAGATTTTTTATTCTAATAATTACTTACTAATTAGTTTTTAATTAGTTTAAGAGTAAAGTATAATGGGTAAATAGCCTATAGTTAATAAATTAATTTATAATTATTAATTAAATTTACTATTAAAAATTACTTTTAAATCTAAAATAACTATGATTTAGGTTAAATTTTTTTTATTATAAAATATTTCTTAATTTCCAATTTTTAAAATAATATTCAATTTTAATTAATTTTAATATAAATATTTATAATTTAGTATATTAGAATTATTAATCTAATATTAATGATTAAATTTTTATTAAAAATATTAATTAAATTTTTATTAAAAATATTAATTTAATGATTAGTTAAGTTCTAGAAATCTTGTAAGTCTCTAAAGTTCCAAAGTTTAATTTAAATTATTAAATTAATAATCAATAATCACTCAAAATCTCGTTTTAAAGTAAATAAATTAATAATTAATTTTGAGGAAGTTTATTTAAATTGATTTTAACCACAATTTAGAGATTCATAAAATTCAATAAGACTACATTTTGTTTATGGTTGGTTACCTCCTTAGGTATATTACATTACATATCTGTAATGTCCCCATCTTGACCCTATTGCATTAAGATTGTAAATGATATAAATATTGTTATTTAATCATGGTGAGGAGCTCAAGGCCAAGGCCCCACCATTGATTTATCGTTTTATGTATCGACAATTAAAAATCAGTGCATATGGATCTTGTGCTAGATAGGCACAATGTAAATGAAGACATCATGTAAATACAAATTTTAATGAAATACCCACAATTAGCTATGCAATGTAACAAAGAGATGGGGGCATGATTTTACAAGGAATAGGGAGGGAAATTATTCAAACCCATGAGCCAATGGTGTCAATCCATTTAATTGAGAAAACTCATAAATCCCAACTACCCATTTTGGGTTATGCACCCAATCATTTAATTCTTCCAAGAGTTGGTTGAGGCAGTTAATGCCTTGGGAAGGGAGAGGTATGGCACTCAATTTCGAGTATGGGCAAGCCATCAATCTATAAAATCGTATTTTGCCTTCATGGGCAAGAAAAAACCCACAAAATTGGGCCCAAAGCCATTATTCACCCATGGCCTTCGACCTCTCACGCAGTTTGAGCTAGCTGGGTCTTTTCCTGCACGTTTTGCATTCTTTTTTTGCATTTTCCCATGCCTGGGAACTCGTTTTTGGATAGCATAGTGGCTGGGAGAAGAGAACCACGAATTGGGGGTTTAATGGAGGTCGTTTTTGCTCCCGGGTTGTCCCTAAACATTTTCTGAAAACGAATTTTTCCTTCCAGGGTTGATTTCCATTTCTCCATTTCGTTTTTGGGTTGCCCATGTTTTTTTGAACTAGTAGGAACCCCATCTTTGGGCATATCAATGTAAAAACGTTTTTTCATGCCCAACACTTATACTTTTGTTGTTATGTGCATCCCTATTTTGGTTTGAACCTGTGAGCAAGAGACTTGGAGTGGTAGTGGATAGAATTGGTTTGATAAACCTAGTGGAAAAAATAAACTCTCAAGAAGATCAAGAAGGCTGGCCACTCTTCTATGCACACCTTGGACACTCTAGATTGGAAGGTATGGCCTAAGGGACCGTGCATTGGTGAAGGGAATACTTCCTTGAGTGGGGTGTGTAGGCATTGTGGGTGCCAAGCTAGATAGATCTTGTAGAGGAATCCGTGGCTCTGTGCTTGAGCTCACTAGCTTAGCAATTCTTCCTTTTCCATCTCCTAGCAGTATGATAAACCCAACTGCAGATTGGCTTGGCTCATTTTGGTGTATGCTTGGCTATGTGTGAGTCTGTTGTTCCCTGGTTCCTTGTAGAAATCAAGCCCAGCTCGGGGGTGGCAGTTGTATCAAGAGGTTGATAAGCACAAATAGCCTATGGTTGGGTGGAACGTTGCAGTTGCATAACTAGTCGCTCGGGACTTCTTGTTTAAGATAAGTACACTCATGTGCTAATTCTGTATTGTTTTAATTGATGAATGACATGAATACCTTGAATGAATGATGGATGTTTAATAGAATTTAATTCTGTTGTGTTTTCAAATATCTATGCATTTGCATATGTCCATCTACAATTTATATGAATGTTTGTTTACTAAGCTTGCGACTAGATGTCCAGTATTATCATTAGTGTTCTCTCCATCGCCTTGGTGGAACGGGAGGGACACTACATTTTGGTATCAGAGCCATAGGCTACAGCATTGGGCCTCTATGGGCCAAGTATGATCACAGTTACAAGGGAAGATTCCCTTCTAAACACCATAGATTACCATGTTGGGTCTAAATAGACTAATGTTGAACAGTTTGCAGAGCTTATGATTCAACACTGCGGCTGTTGGGCCTTTCATAGAGATATAAATAATTGTGTGTATATGTATATAGTATTTGAAGTTAAAATGAGTTAGAGAAATCTGAAGATATCATAGCTTCTATTTGATTAAGATGGGAAAACACTTCCATGACTGTTTTGGGGATTCTTGCAAAATTGCTGCATTGATTTCATGCTATGAAAGTGAGGAGGGAGGACAAAAATCCCTTTTCAGGTTGAATGCTTGCTTTACATTGTTTCCAATGCAGTAGCATTCAGTTTTGTAGTTGTCTGTTTTCAGGTTGAATACTTGCCATCCTATATTATTTTGTTGTTTTGTTGTTTTATTTTTGACATGAAAGAGGTGCAATTTTTCTTGACATACTTTTCTGTTTTTTTCTATATGAGTATGATCTCTAAGAGGCTTACCTATGTAAAGAAAAGAAGGACACATTCCAGAAAAAAATTCTAACTGTTTGTGAAAATTTGCAAAATTTTTTGTAAGTGTCTTTTTTGAAATTTTGTACCACGAGCGCGGCGGCAAAGTTAAGCATAACTCTGTGCGTGCGGCGCCAAAATTAGCATAAATGCTACGCTGAAAGGGAAGAGAGATTCAAAAAAAAAATTCTAAGTGTTTTTTTTGAAATTTTGCGCCACGGGTGCGGCGGCAAAGTTAAGCATAACTCTGTGCGGTACGCGATGCGCGGTAGCAGATTTAAGGATAAAATTTGCGTAGTACACGGTGACAGATTTAAGGATAAAATTTGTGCATCACGCGGAGCGCGGCAATAGATTTAAGGATAAAATTTGCGCGGTACACGGTGCACGGCGACAGATTTAAGGATAAAATCTGCGCGGTACATGAAGCGCGGCGACAGATTTAGGGATAAATTGTGCGGTGCGCAATGTGCGGGCGACACTTTTTAAGTTAAATTTCCGCGTTAATGGCGGCAACAATAATCTTAACATCCGCGACAATGGTGGTTGTTTTAGCCTTAATATTTGCGCCAAACGGGAAAATGCAGTAGCTTTTCACTGAGATTCTCAGGTGCCAAAAATGGAAAATTGCCGTGAAAGTTATGTGCCAGATTGCGTGAAATCAAAGGAACTACAAAAAAAAAATGATGGTGTTGCCCTCGACCCGCCCTACAATGGCGCAAGGAAGCCACAAGGGGGTAAGCCTCCTTGACCCCCGTCATCCCCCGGAGACAGTTGTTGAATGTGTGAAAGGCATTTTGCATGCTTGGGATGTGCACTATGGATTGCATAAAGGGGTTGTGGAATCCAATAAGGGTAATTGGTTGTGATATCCATTATGGAAGATGAAAGGGAAATTCCTCACCTTAAACTATTTCTGTTTATAGCATAAGAATTGCATATTTGGAAAAATAACAAGGATGAATGTTATACACGTATGTATATGTGGAATTGTTAATTCATGAGAAGATCATAGCTAATGATTGTGTGTATGCTTGGTAGGGAAGCCAAGAAAAAGATCATTTATGATGTGGAGGAGGAACTCCATTTCATGATGGATATTAAGAAGGGAGAATTCCTTCACTCCTCTCTTACTATTGTATTTATATATTGAAAATTATGGCATAAGGATTCTGGAAATGCAAGAGAGTAATAGATTAAATATAAATTAGTGGGCATGATTAAATAGTCATTGCATAGTGCATGTGAATTACTTATGCATGAGTATGATGTTTCCTATGGGTAAACGTAGTGAAGTTACACATGCAATAGCTCATTAATGGTATTTAATGTTGTTGATAATGGTTGTGTGAATCAGACCATAAAAGCATGATTGAAAACGCAAGAAAATTAGATTGATGAAGTGAATATGCATTAGTTGGAATACTAATTGCCATTGCACAATGCATGTGAAAATGTTTATGCATATGTGATATTGCATCTTGGTAAAATAGTGAGGTTTTACATATGCAATGAGCCACTTAAGATAATCATTGTGGCTACTAATAAGTAGTTGTGTTCGCATTGGTTGTAGGATCAAATACAACCAAAGCATGGCTGAAGATGTGGATGATGACTGTTTCATATGACCAACAACCTTATGAAGAAAGGATGATGCAACAAATCTATGATCATAAAGTTGACAAAAGGACTGTGAAGCCTTGGTAAGAGGCCAACTGATCAGGTAACGTCAAGCGATGTTAATAATAGCCATGTAGGTAAGGGTTAACCGTGCTTAATTGCATGAATGCTGAAAAAGGATTTGGTAAGACCCCTTAAAACTATGTTGATTTGGGTGAGTGAAGGCAAGGATCCTTACACCCTATAGTTGCTTAGAAACCTCAATGCATTCATATTGAATTATATCATGCCATTGGTGTATGCTAGATTATAAGAAAGTGAGGACTTATGGCCCTATCATGATAGTACATGGTTAGGCCATAATATGTATGAATGCATAGTACTCATAAATTAATGTAGGGTTGCATTGAGGAGATTATGTGAGTGATGTAAAAGTGCATGCATATGTATAGGTGCACATGATGAGATGCATTGTGTGAATGCATGATTGTGGTGTATATTCCATTACAACTAGATAATAGATGGAATGGTGAACCATTGTCAATCCTAAGAGCATTTCATGAACTGTTGTGAATGCAAGAGAATGAATGCATAAAATGATGTAATTAAACTATGCAACTCTAGTATGGTAATGATTCACATGAAGTAGATGATTTTGGTGATATTAAAATGCTTCAGTGACTGTGGCAGAAATGAAATATTATATGCATAGAGACTTACAAAGCGTTTGGCTGATTGAAGTTTCAGATTTCAAGTAGATTGTTTTGGGCATGGAAAATATGGGTAAGTCCATGATGAAGATTGAAATCTACCATGAGAAAGAGCCAAATGATATGAGAACGGACTCATGGCTAAGCGAATCAATTTCCATAGAGGACATAATTGCAATTCATACTTGAATTTAATTATCAATGCCCTTGACTGATTAGAGAAATCAGATTTGAATTTTATTGTTAAATGCTACTAACTGTTTGGCTATTTGATAAATGTGCCAGGAAGACACATTGCAGGAAGACCAGGAGTGATGGCCTGTAAAAGCCAAACTAGATGGGACAAACTCCATGCTTTGGAAATGGGTTTCGGGTGAAACGCCATTGATAATGTCTCAGCCAAACTGCATGTCGGTAAACCATGAGAGTGAGATGGTAAAGCTATGCCCAGAAGGCATGTGAGATACATTTACAAAATGAATGAGTATTTTGTGACCCTGGATAAGAACATGCATGTCTAAATTATTAGGGTTAATATGCAGAGCATGCTCTATCTTACTTATATAATTGCAGACTGCTTGAGTATGATTAGGGCCTACATGGCGCACATCGGAAAGGGGGTGCACACCTTTTTTGGTGCCGGGTCATGATAGTGTTTTCAATATTGACTACACCTTAAGGGAATGGACGCATTCCTAGTGTTTCAATACTTGGTAGTGAATGATATGGATTACGGTTACAAAATTGAACAACAATACTGATGAGATTACTTATCCTTCTTGTGTTGTTAGCCTACATAGATGTAGATTGATATTGCACATTAAGAGGCAAAGTGAAGAAGGGTACGCAAAAGGATTGTATAGGAATTGGTAACCTTTTTATGCTCACATGAAATATTACCAGAAGGGATGGACAGGCCCGAAGAGATGTGTAATATGAAGAGGTATCATATTTGTGTGAGTGGGGTCATGCTAACCTGTAGTCAAGAAAGTCACCTATAAAGTTCCTAAAAGGAACCACTAATTTGCACCAGAGAAGGAGTGACGTCCTTGTATGAATGAAGAGTTGTGTGTGTGAAGGGTTGTGGTGCAGGAAGGTGTGGTGACATTGGTGAAGGCATAAAATCTCTATTGGGATAGCAGTAGGAGGGCGGGTGCCAAGACTGACTAAAAAATCTGAGATTCCTATGGCTCCATAGTAGAGCCTTGACCTATAATGGTCAGGTGGCGCAGTCTCCTTCCATTGGTCGATGACCTAGACGAATGTGCTGGCTCGGAAATGGAGAGGGCCAACCAGGTATGGGACTGGTTGGGCACCACCAAATGCTTGGTAAATTCAGTTGGCATGAAGGAGTACTGGTGAAGCATTAACTACATCCAAGTCCATAGGCGATCCCAAGGCTTGCAAAGCGAAGCAGGATCCTGTGGACCAGAGGGGAAACACACAATACAGATAAGTATTCAGTTTCATTTATGTCTTGCTTGAATTAATGAAGATTTCAGGTATAAGTCTTTTAACAGCTAAGCTGATACACTATTGTTTCTTTGTTGGAAACCTTGGTCATTGCAGGAAAGCAAGACCCTGAAAGCGCTATAAAATCATTGGTAAATCCAGAGATTAAATGAGTGGGTGATATGAAATTATTGATAAATCTAGAGAGTAACTGGTTGGGCTTTCACTACTTAATATTGTGAAACAACATGTATACTGGCCCAATACCGCTTAAACAATTGATAAAACCAGTTAGCGTATTGGCCTGGCATTTCCTATTTTAATGATTGTGAAGTATCCTACGTGTTGGCCCAACATTCATAATTGTGTCCACGGGAAATCCAAGGCTCGTAAAGCAAAGAAGGATCTCGTGGAATAAAGTGAAGACATCCAATACAGATAAGTATTTGGTTATCTTGCAGCTTCTTGCTTATGAATATACGTGTGTATATGATTTGGTTATGATTTCTCAAACTCTTGTTTAGAGAAAAACCTTATGAAATAAACTAAACATGTGAATTGATTCAATGTTTGAGTGTAGGTATTGTTGGAAGCAAGGAATAGGAAGGCATCATAGGGATGCATATGGACATATGACCGTTCTAAAGAGCTCAAGATGAGCAGTAATAAAAGATGGTGCTAGTGAACATGAGTGGGTCCTAGCAACCAAAGGTTCCGTAGGAAGAATGGGAAGGGGTACCCAAGTTGAAAAGCATTAGACGGACCTTAGACACTAAGTGTCATAGCCAATAAAGGGCAATTCAAGCATTCACCTTAAAGTGAAAGAGACTAAGGGGCATGAAACCATAGTGATGGCATAGCTCCATAATAAAACAAGACTAAGAGGGAGAAACTCTTACTCTTCTCTTTCCTTTTATTGATGCATTTATAAAACAAAGAATTGTTGAATGCATGTCATGACTAGAAGAAGAATGTGTTTATCTGCTTGAATTAAATTGTGAATGCTAAAATAGTTATTTCACTGTGAAAGGATGAACACGAAAGAGATCATGTCTATGTTTGGAAAGCATGAAAATTTTGGAAGTTGCATGAGTGAAGCATGGACGTTCCATGTCAATTGGGAAATAATTGGATAATTTTAATGTTTGCATTATGCTTGTCCTAACAAAGAGTTTCCATGATAAATTTAACATGTGAGAAATTGAAACAATTGATTGCAGCCGACACAAGCAAATGTTGCTAGTAAGTAATGAGTGGTCAGCTGTGCACATTGACCATGGCGGCAGACCAAGGGCTATTAGAATTGGCTGAAAGTCTTCTTCAAACAATTGAAAAAAACCAATAAAATCTTGGAGAGATGCTTAAGCTACAGAGACAACAGAATGAGATGAACCACAAGGTTTTGCAGGACTCTATTCGTCTGCAAAAAGGGGTAAAAATCATTCCGGGAGCAATCGGTAAGGAAAAGGAAAGTGGATCAATGAAGAAGCATTCATCCAATCGGTCGATTAAGAAATGTTCCAGGCGGGAAGACTCAAAGGAAATGGAACAGGAAAAGGTAAAGCAACCAGTGAAATGTTGGGAATGTGACGGAAATCATTTCCTCCACGACTTCCCAACAAGAGAACATCAAGAGGGTAGTAGCCGTAAATTTTTCAGGTTTGTGGACCAGCTAGAAGGTAAAGAAAAGGAAGGAATTGTTTTGGAACAATGTCCTCATGCAGAGCTAGAAGGTAACCTTGCTTCGGAACCGAGCCATCGGTCAGGTAAAGGTGCAATGGAAGCACTATGATCGCGATGAGGCTACGTGGGAGCTGGAGGATGCCATGAGGGTGGCATATCCAGTTTTGTTCAATTTTGTTGAGCACTGAGGATAGTGCTAATGTAAGGGGGGGGGATGTAATGTCCCCATCTTGACCCTATTGCATTAAGATTGTAAATGATGTAAATATTGTTATTTAATCATGGTGAGGAGCTCAAGGCCAAGGCCCCGCCATTGATTTATCGTTTTATGTATCGGCAATTAAAAATCGGTGCATATGGCTCTTGTGCTAGATAGGCACAATGTAAATGAAGACATCATGTAAATACCAATTTTAATGAAATACCCACAACTAGCTATGCAATGCAACAAAGAGATGGGGGCATGATTTTACAAGGAATAGGGAGGGAAATTATTCAAACCCATGAGACAATGGTGTTAATCCATTTAATTGAGAAAACCCATAAATATCAACTACCCAGTTTGGGTTATGCACCCAATCATTTAATTCTTCCAAGAGTTGGTTGAGGCAATTAATTCCTTGGGAAGGGAGAGGTATGGTAGTCAATTTCGAGTATGGGCAAGCCATCAATCTGGAAAATCGTTTTTTGCCTCCATGGGCAAGAAAACACCCATGAAATTGGGCCCAAAGCCATTCTTCACCCATGGCCTTCGACCTCTCACGCAGTCTAAGCTAGCTGGGTCTTTCCCTGCACGTTTTTCATCCTTTTTCTGCATTTTCCCATGCCTGGGAACTCGTTTTTGGATAGTACAGTGGCTGGGACAAGAGAACCACGAATTGGGGGATTAATGGAGGTCGTTTTTGCTCCTGGGTTGTCCCTAAACATTTTCTGAAAACGAACTTTGCCTTCCAAGGTTTATTCCCATTTCTCCATTTCGTTTTTGGGTTGCCCACGTTTTTCTGAACTGGTAGGAACCCCATCTTTGGGCATATCACTGTAAAAATGTTTCTTCATGCCCAACACTTATACTTTTGCTGTTATGTGCATCCCTGTTTTGGTTTGAACCCGTGAGCAAGAGACTTGGAGTGGTAGTGGACAGAATTGGTTTGATAAACCTAGTGGGAAAAATAACCTCTCAAGAAGATCAAGAAGGCTGGCCACTCTTCTACGCACACCTTGGACACTCTAGATTGGAAGGTATGGCCTGAGGGACTGTGCATTGGTGAAGGGAATACTTACTTGAGTGGGGTGTGTAGGCATTGTGGGTGCCAAGCTAGGTAGATCTTGTAGAGGAATCCATGGCTCTGTGCTTGAACTCACTAGCTTAGAAATTCTTCCTTTTCCATCTCCTAGCAGCCTGATAAACCCAATTGCAGATTGGCTTGGCTCATTTTGGTGTATGCTTGGCTATGTGTGAGTCTGCTATTTGTTGGTTCCTTGTAGAAATCATGCCCAGCTCGGGGGTGATAGTTGTATCAAGAGGTTGATAAGCACAACTGGCCTATGGTTGGGTGGAACGTTTGCAGTTGCATAGCTAGTCGCTCGGGACTTCTTATTTAAGATAAGTACTCTCATGTGCTAATTCTGTATTGTTTTAATTGATGAATGACATGAATACCTTGAATGAATGATGGATATGTAATAGAATTTAATTCTGCTGTGTTTTCAAATATCTATGCATTTGAATATATCCATCTACAATTTATATGAATGTTTGTTTACTAAGCTTGGGACTAGATGTCCAGTATTATCATTAGTTTTCTCTCCATCGCCTTGGTGGAATGGGAGGGACAATACAATACCCCTTCGAAGAGAAATTTCTCAACATTTGATGTGAGGAGGTACAACCATAAACCAAGGTCCCATGGATGAGTGTTGATCATAATGTTAAATCCAACCAAGGAACTAGGGTAACATGTACAAGTGCTAGCTATGTAGAAACTAGTTGAATAAGCGCCACCATAAACCCATGTCCCATGTATGAGTGCTAACTGCAATGTTGAAAAAGCTAATGTGCCTTGTGCAAAGACTAGATGCAATGTTGAAGTAATCCAAGGGACTCATCCATAACTTGGGCCCCATCTCCACATGCACAAGATGACACCCAACCAATGACAACTAAGCTCCATGAATAGATGAGTATTGTGCTTCAAATTCCCACCATGGTCATGTGGATCCAAATAAGTATAACTATCCAAGTAAGCAAATCCTCCATTTAGTAGTAAACTGATGGTTCTAAAAGGAATTCTACTACTATAGAAGAAGCATACTGGAAACTAGTAGGCACCACATCATATTGTCTTGTTTGCATGATATTCTCTTCATATGGCAGAGAAGAGTAATAAAAAAGAAGGTGGAAGTAGTTTTCTTTCCAAAAATTACATTTGTCCATATAATAGCCCTCATAAGCATATTCTAATTCATTCCATGAATATATTTCTTCGGTATATTCTTTAATGATGCAAGAATATGTGGTCTCAATTAGATGGTCCTCCTTAAGTTTACAATTTATTTAAGTTCCATAGTTTCCAACTCTTCATATATCTCCTGTAAATTTTTTATCACCCATCTTTCCATTTTTCAATTTCGTGAGGGTTTGAAGGCAGAAATTTATAGTGGTTGTAGCACACTCATATTGATCGAAAATACATCATATGATATATAAGATAAAATCCCTAGAAATTCTCTATCTAATGGCACTGATTTGGTGACAATATGAACACTCTGTTAAAATGTATCTTTGCTAAAAGACTTGTGGCCGTTGTTGGATGCCCTAAAAAAACAAATTTCAAACTATTATATATCCTCTATCCGAGATCTGATTTTAGTGATTTTGTTTTTGAAGTCGTGCATTTTTCTTAGAGGAACTCAAATATACAATTAAGTTTTACAAATTATATCAAAAAAATACTCATCAAATGATGGGAGTCTTGCAGTCCTCCTTTTTTCATTCGAAATTCTACAAAAAAAGAAAAAAAATATTTGAATTTTTTGGTCCAAGAAAGAGCTTTGATACCAAATGTTGTGATATTTAACCAAGAAATTTAATCATAAACAAGATAGAATCCTTGAACTTCTGAAATAAGCACAAATACATCCACAAGGTAATGATCACAAGAATACATAAATAACCCTTCAAGTACGGTACACCATTAACCATTACTTAGGGAAGGAATCACTCCACAAGTTATATTTTTTACAACTAGTACATCCAACACATCTCACAACACATCTCGTTTCATTTCTTCTACTTCGTTTTATAGTTTCTATCCCATATCCTAGGTACTTTTTAGTAGGTGGAACCTTCTAGATAATTTCTAAAAAAAGAATATTCTAGTAGGCGGAACCTTCTAGTAAGCCTTATTGCAATTGTTGTTTTTCGCATTACACAGGACTTATTTAATAAAGATGGCCTCAATACATAGCATTATCCTCTTGGCTACCTCCCTAGGTAAATTACAAAATAGTTAGGAGTGGATGTTAGAGTGCTATCCTAACCTTGCTATTTTGATGATACTTAAAAGTACTTTATTGATGTATGAGGCCATGTTTTTTAATAAGGCCTATTAGATAGTTAGTTGATAGTTATTCAATTTAAAGGAGTCTCCTTATTGATTAAGTCCCACTAGGTGCTTTCCCTCTTTACTAGTGGGACCACATATCACTATAAGGAAAACATCTTGTAGTGGAAGTTTTTAGTGTTACGAGATTTGGGAGAATTTAAAAAATACCTCCACTCAAACCTCCACCATTAGCAATAAAGGGTTTGGCATAGGTTGTAATAGAGGTTCATTATAACTAAAAAAACCTAGGTGGTTGGAGTTTATATCAAATGTTTTTATATTAGCGTTCTTTAGTCATATGAATGCACCGATGCTTCTTAAACATAAGCACACCAATGCATAACATTTAAATTGTGTGTGCTGACACATTGTCAACATATAAGCATCAATGGATACTATTTAAGTTGTAAGTATAGGTTTTTTTCATTTATATAAAGCCCCGATGCATAATTTATGTTACAAATGTTATACATCATCGATGTTTATTATACTTATTAAACACATCCGTGCATATCATTCACACATATGCATTGTTGCTTATATTACCATCCACACTGCTTTGTCATGTAAATTTAATAGTCACGATAAGAGTCATTGGATTCCCATTTTTTGTGGATTTGGGGTGCTTTATATACATAATCATATGGTGTGGATTATAAATATAATTCACCAGTGTGATTATCACTTGAGCATTGTGGTAATGATGCGATGATAACAATGAGAAACACTGGCACTAGTGTAATTTATTGGATAACATACACAGGTGTGTAATTTATCACAACGAAAAATTATCTTTAGTGTTAGAAATGTATGTATGTCCCACATTGTTTAGTGAGTTCAAAAAATACAATGCAACAATATGTCTATATTTTAATTAATTGTTTTTTAATTTTCAGCTAATCATAAAAAAATAAAATACCTTTTTATAAAAACTACTGATATTTGAATTTTAATTATTGCGCTTGGATATTATGATTGTATTAATGTGTTATACCATTGGATTACACATTTTTTCATGGTAATATTTAATCAACAATATAACATTTCACGACAATCGACAATGCAATATTAAGAAAGTCATTTTATTATATATGAATAACAAACCATTTATCATACAAAATTGGATAACATAAAGGTCCACAATAATCAAAATGTCAATATGTAATTGTTACTTATTAGTAACCCATGGTCATCCAATTGAGAGAATATTTAAAAAATAGTAAAAAAATGTTCATTTTCATAGAAAAACATTTCAAAACATACAACTTGCAAGAACATTCAATTATATTGATCGTGATTTTTCACTTGAACTAGTGTCATTGCTTGAGCTGCTTGCATTCCCCATTTCTTCATCGCTTGGGTTACTTAATCCAATTTTCTGTTGACTGGCTTGATTATGTTCCTCTTCTTCATTTTGCATCTACAAAAATAGAAATAAAGTGTAATGAGTATATATACATTTATAATATAATATACATGGTTGTGTAAATTGATTAGTGTACCATGCCAAGAAGTAATTCATAAACAAGACACATTATTTCATTTCCATTCCTCATGTCGGCTCTCAACAACTCTTCTATTGAATCCACACTATATTTTGTTTCTTGCAAGTTTGATATACCATGACAAAAGCATTGATTTAATTGATATAATGATTTCTTGTTGTTCCATAAATTATAAAAAGAGGGAAGCATAACAACATATATAGATACTTTCAAATTGCTCATATAACTTTTGACACTACAACATATACTCACAACCTATACTTACCCCATTGTTAATCAATTCTTCAAATGTCTCTTCTTTGTATGTTAACACTTGCTAGAAGACATCCAGGGACGAGCATAAATTAATTAAAATTTAAAGTTCATAACAAATATAAAATTTTAAGTAACAAAAACACGATTTATACTCACAAGCTTTATGATCAACATTTTCTTCCTTGTCATCCTATCTTATCTTATGTGATGAATGGGTTCTTTTTATTTTTTGTTTCTGCAATAAAACAAAATGAAAATTATTATTTCATGCAATAACTAAATTAAATGTACATAAAAAATCAATGATTAAATACATTCGATGCACATTTTTGTTGAGATGGCTCCTCATGTGATTTAATTATGTTCATTTCTTTGGCCATATCCTTGTACACTTTTGTGGACATTCCTACCAACATGTTTCATATATCTCTTTGTTTGTCCTTGGATTTTCATAATCTTCCTAAAAAAATGAAAAGTTCCAACAAAACAGACATTTATATTGCTATGAAAATAAGTATACTCAAAATATTAATTTCTTAATTTTTTGTAGTAGTGTATACATATTATAGAAAGATATGTTTATGAATAATACTTTTTAAATGATTTTTTTTTGTTATTGTATATTTTTTCTATTACAACTTTGATATGTCTCATTGACCATTGCTCTACTTTATATATAATTTGATTCTTTGATACATTGGATTGATTTTTGTACTATAAGTGGAAAACGTATCTATGTGTTCTTTCTACTATATCCTCCATAGTTTTATAAAAATATCCCCCCTCCTCCCATTTTATTAATTTCCAACACCACTCTAGAGGAATTGATGGCCAATTAATCATCATTTACACCCTTGATATTTTTTACCTTCTTAGCATGGCATTCCTTTCCTCATTGTCGTTCCCTTGCACAAAACTCAACAAATGTGAAAGAGAGTGTTTTGAACATGTTAGCAACTATAATTAATAATTAAATTATTATTGGGAATTCAAAGATAAACTTTTGTTGATTACCTTTTGATTCACCGAATTCATCTCTTTGCAATCTTTCCATTAAGGTTTTATGCTCTTTTTTCACTCAAACCACTAACAATCTTATTGTGTTTATTCATTTTTTTCGTTTGCATGACACATACTAATTAATACACATCATTTAAACCTCCAAATAATTCAAATACATTAATTTTATACTAAAATTTCAAAAAGCTTGCATCGTTCTCTTTTTTGGATGTGCTCCCATCGTTCTCATTGAAACACGTTTTTTCCCTTATTCTATTAGAAATATTCTAGCAACAAATTGTTGGAATCAATTTAATACTGAGAGAGGGGGTGAATCCGTATTAGCGCAGTTATGAGAAATTTTAACTTCTTAAACAGATTATTATGAACTTAATATTGATCATCAATTATGAATCAACAAGTAAAAGCATTCATCTACATATGCACAAATCAGGTACACAGGACATGTATAATTTTTACATGGAACCCAAACGGGAGAAAACCATAGAATGCTCTTTTATAATGAAAAATGTTACATTCAAGGAAGCATCAACTTTCTGTGTTTACCAACACCAACTAAAAGGAGGCACCAACCCCCTGGTTTTACAGGCACCGACCTGAAGGAATCACTAACTCCATGTGTTATCTAGTACCAACTGGAAGGAGGCTACAACCTCCTACTCCTTGCCCCGTCCTGCCACCCAGATATCCAAAATAAGATATTGCATTGCTGTAATTCTGATATGCACACACTTCAGATCTTCTGATGTACGTTCTGATGTGCGCAACTCCCATATGCAGTCGCACTATTGTCAATTTGATGCATACATCACTTGAATTCTCATTCCACTCAACACTTCACTTAATTGATGTCACACTTCTTATGTTGTGTGCTACTTCAATTGATTCTGTAGTCTGCACCAAGATTTACTTTTTCGTTCTGCTACTGTGCAACTGCATTCTTAACTGATACTACGCAACAATTGATGACTTGTTGTTCTGATATCATGCACCATTATAAGATGGAATTGCACACTTTCTGAGATGTGTACATTCGGTTTAAGTGCCACGGTATTTTAGACAATATACAACATAATGTGCATCATATGATTCATCCTTTCGGTTTATTGCACTTGTCTCAGATCATCCTCATCCTTATGTGCATCATTCATTCAACTGCTACTATGTCCTTGCGCATCTGATGGACTTCTTTTACTTTGAACACTTCACTTTAATCTTCATGCATCAACTACCCTTCTACGCATCTTCTAATATACTTCAGTTCTGTCTCTGCACTTCTGTCTTAGAACATTTGTGACTATCTACGTGTTGTCTACGATAATGTCATTCGATCCTCATGCACTTGTGCAATACTTCTGTAATTTTTCTTTTCTATATTTGCACAACCGTCACAAATTCACAACATCATTCTACACAACATTAGCTATATCATTCTTTTGCTTGTGCGCACTCGACTCTTAGTCTAGATCATGTTGTTCTGATTCTTTGATCCCTTTGATGCCCCGGATATAAATATGTATCTTGCACTTACAAGATATTCATCTTCTCTTTCAAGCTTAATTAAAATATCCAACTTGATCCTTATTTATACATGTCCTGCATGGATTGTATGTCCACAAGTTGGTCATGGCATTCCTTCTTTCTTGCTTCACGGCATATCCTTCTACCACTTTTCATCTTCTACGGTACTTGATGTGTCATATATTGTGGATCTTGCGCATTTTTGGGTCCACGACTTAGTTGGACTTTAACCCTTGCGGTACCATCACATGTGGGTCTTGCACACTTGATGTATCTTCGACTGTGGAATTTGCGCATATACAAACTTCAACTGCTACACCCTTCTTGGAACTTGTGCGCACTTCCAAAACTAAAAGGTTCTTTTGATTGGTGAGACTTTCCTGCTTTCAGGACTATTCAACCATAAGTTCGTTCCATGTTGTGTGTGCATTTCTGATCCTTTTCCATTCAATGCTTGACTTGCTTGCGCACTCTAGAATCCTCTCTTGACTTTCTTGCACACTTGTACCTTTGTTCAACAAATTCTTTGGTTTGCTTGCACACACCCAAATCTATGTCCGACCAATTCTTTGGCTTTTTATCTTGAAGGATGATGACTTGGTGGATTGATGTCTGCACATGTATCACATGCATTCCTTATGTACTTCTTCAGACTTGATATGCATGATGTTCCTCTAAAATATAAATTTTCAAATTGTATGTACTTCTGGATATATTTCTTTATAATGGAATCCACATTCTTCTTCGTCTTATGTGTGCATATACCACTTCAAGGTGGCTTCCATATACTTCTTCAAACTGCCATAGGAATGCTAAAAGTTCTTTGACATCCTTTTCCATCCTCTTTGACATTAGTTGAAATCAATTACAACCAAAGTTCAACAATATCCCCCTTTGGCATTGATGTCAACACCTTATGAATTTGTTCATAATCATCTCCTTGAGATTGTATGCTTCATTTGTGATTGTTGTAGTGCTCCCCATGTGTATATGCTCCCCTTGAGTACTTTTCCAATTGAGCCTTTAATATCTACGCATTCTGCCATCAATACTTCTATTACTCCTACGCAGACCGCATGCATCATGATCATTTTTACTGCACTGATGCATGCTTTATGATTAGCTTCATCATTTTCACTGTGATGCTACATGCTTTATGATTATATTCACGTTCATCTTTATTTCCTTTTTCTTTATCGTTCTTCATGCCAATTCTACAATGCTTTGCTTCATTCTTTTTCTCATCTTCCTGTTATGTGTAATGTACCTCGGGGATATCATAGTGTCTAAGGGACATATCATTTTCTATCTAAGGCTAATTACTTGATTTTTAGTGCAGCAGATAAACCATAAGCATTTAATTTCTATTTTTCCAAAATTAATTGCGACACAAAATCCAATAATTAACAATATTTTAATATAAATTCATTAACACATCCAACATTTGATATAAGGGTTGGGAAGGATTATTAACATCATCTAACATCATCAAACCTTCAATCCAATCCATATCAAATATTATAACCACTTCTAAAGGCTAATTATTCTTAATCACAGTTAAATAGTAATTAAGGTGTTAATTACGACAGTTAGTGCACAAATGACAACACTTATAAAAAATCCTATTGTTTAAAAAATAACCATTGATTATCAATCACAATGGATTAATAACATCTAATTACATGTCAATAAGGCATAATTACCAAAATTACAATAATTAATCACGGTAATTACGAAAGAGAGTCCACAAGATTAGTTAATTGGTTTTCCAATATAAGTAGCTAGTCTTGCACAAAATCAACTTGTAACCATTCCATTAAACCAAAAAACAATCCTACAACCATTAACAACATATTTAATCATGCACCTAAATCCAATTAAAGGTTTATTTTCAAATAATTCCAATTGCACATAAGGTGATCTTTTCCATCATTTCCAATGAAACTAGTTAACATTCACCACAAAGAATTGAGTCTGTTTTTTGGAGAAAACTCACTATGGCTTGGGGTAGACCACAACAGACAGCTGACTACCAGAAATCAACTCAATTCTCAATGCTATTCTATATAAATGAAAATGCTAAGATAATGAATAATATAACCAACCTCGATCCAAACGTTTGATGTAGATCCCTGTTGGAGCTTTCAATCCGTGCACTTGAATCTGCAAATTAGTCTTGAAGCCAGTATACAACAAGTACATATAATATATAAACGGAATTAACATCATCAATAGCAATGGCCCATGATATTACAAGTAAATGCAACCCAATGTAGTATAAACAACATTTACAACATTAATGGACGAGAATATGAGTATTTCTATTAATAAACAACAAGAAGTACAATGTGATACGACCTCTTGCCAGCAACCAATCTGAACCAAGATCTAGGTCAATCCACTTGTGCCTCCACCACTTCAATCATCCATGGAATGGAAAACTCAAACTATGATAGGAGTTTGGAAGGTGAACATAAAGGGTTCACAACTACAAGGATCAATGAGTGTAGACTCAAGATAGGGCAAAAATCCACTAGAGTTCTCTTGCTCTTCTTTCTCCTCCCGTCCATAAGCCATTTGTGCTCAATATATAGTCCTCTCAAAGGTAAGTGAAAGGACACATCGAGATGTTTCATGGCAAATGGAGGGCCAAAGGTCACCCTATGACCGCTTTTTGGGAGTAAAAAGTAATAAACTAGTGATTTTTACCATTTTAAATGCTACCCGCAGGCTATAGTGATGCAACTCGCGGGTACACCTGCTATAATGATGCAACTAACATACAAGGGAAAAAATAGGGATAAATAGTGTCTGAAGGATATAAAGTGGATTCGAGTTAGTGAAATGGATCCTACAGGCCAAAGAATGATGATGCTCACAAGGTGGAAAATTACGTTGTAACAGATGCCCCCTAATGTGTGAGGTTAGAGACTGATGCTACGATGACCGAAATACATTATAAATCTCAGAAATGGAGTGATGGAGACACAAGTAGACGAAGAAGCTCACTCATCATAATAAAATAGTATCCATGAATACATGTCGGTAGCACAACAATCTGATATAATGGCCATGAATAGGCATTACATATGTCATAAGTGATCATAGCCATGATCCCTCTACAATAAGATATGGTCTCCTGCTGAAAAGGAAACAACTGGTGCAAACTGGAGGTACAAACTGCTGATATCTGAGAGGTGATATCTCAGATGTAAAGTCATAATCATAAGTAGCATACTGAATGCCACTATCGCCTGGGGTCTTCTACACAAGTCTTCGACGGTGCAAGTCCCATCAAGTGAATAAAAGAGTTGAGGTCGAACCTGATGTGACATCGTCTGATTACCGGTCAATGATGTATATCGTTAACAAACGTGAGATAACCAACCAATAATGAAAATGGGCATCAAGGCATAGAGCAAAATCATTGGAGTGTGAATAGATGAGTTGAATTCGAACACTAGGATGAATCCATCAATCAGGGGACATTGATGTATTCCCAAAACTGTCTATGGCAAGAGAACCTGCCACTAATGACTACAAGCCACAAGGTACTAAACCGAACTCTAAGCCTCAAGTCCTGGAATAAATGGGTTGAAGTCGACAGAACGAGACTTGCTGGAAGGAGGGCATTACGGCATCCCCCATCAACCAGCACGAGGTACCAGCTATGCTGAAAGATTTGGAAGATATTAGGTGAAATGGACTGACTCAATAAGGATGGATGACATGCAATAGTCAAGAGATCCAAGGAGTGGCTGACTCTGGTTTTAGGACTTCCTTTGAACAAGAGCACGAGCAGATGGATAGACTTAGGCAGCATAGACTCGATATAGACTGTGTGATGCAGGAGGCACCACAAAGGGCTCCGTAATGACTGGAAGCTTAACCAATCGGTGGAGTAAACTGAGAAACAAGTAGAGCTCCTAAGGTCCAACTATAGTCCCGACTCATAATGTATGGAGTGGAATGAATGCTCTGTTCAAAGGTGACACAACAGCTGCCAACTAGAAGTAGTAACCATAATCCCGTCCAACTTTTTGGAATATTTGATTTTTTTGGTCTTTTTCATATTTGGGGAAAGCTTGAAAAAGAATAGAATTGCTTATAGTACAACAAGTAAGGGAACGAGTGTCAAATAGTGAGCAAAATGGTTCCAAGCAGTGGAACATACCTATGATCAATGCAGGGAAGTGCATGCAGGATGTGGACACTCAAGGGGGATGTTCCCTCAGGGTCAAAAGATCATCAAATTGTGGAGGGAAAATGCAAGCTTTGCAGGGCTCGAAAGGGAGAAAGTGCTCAGGCACCAAGCTAATAACAGAGTAAGCGGGAGACGACACAAGGCTCAAGCGGCAAGCAGGATGATGCAATGCAATCACAACTTGATATAAACGAGGGAGTCCTTATGGGAGATGGTCAGCATAAGACAAAGTAGAGTATGAGTCATTATCGCAATGTCATGGCGTAACTACAAAGGACTCACAATCCTAAGGACAAACAACAACATGGGCACCAAAATGAAAAAGGGGTTTTATCTAGGGTACCCATGTTCGGAAATTCCCTACCTCCACATAATGACACTTCTAAAATAGTGTGAAGGTTCCGTGTCAGTTAAGAAGTGGGGTCGCACCTAGGGTTTATGAAAGTGGTCAAAAGGTCAAATGCATAATGCATGTGAAAATGACATCTAACCTATATGCCAGGTGTGAAACGTACCTGCCGTAGGTGTGAAATGCTCGGAAAAAACTTCCGCCGAAGAGATCTAGTAAAAAATGCTACTCCAAGACATTATATTAGTCCACAACAACATATAATGGCGAAAACTATAGACAAGTGGGTTTTGAAAATTATAAATAGTAACAAAAATTTACAATTTACAATTCATTTGTACTATTCACCCATTTGGAGTTTTGTGGTTAGTTTTCACCTCAAAGTTCAGCTGCTGATTCTGGGAGCTACAAGCGTCCAATCATCGAACCGTTAGGAGCAAGTTGGTAATCTCATCCCCACCTTCCATTTCAATGTTTTTATTTCAATTTTCATTGGTTAAAATTTTGTTTGGCCATGCCCTACATGGTCATGGCGCTACCCGCGGGCTATAACTATGCGGGTCGCGGGTAGGTGTCATGTCCCAAATTTGGCATTGGGTCACAATGGCCTAATCACATTGGCCGTATTCATTAGAGTTTTTCAAATTGATGCTAAAGGTCAAATAATTGCCTAGGAGGAAAATCACTAGTTTCTTAGGTTTGGGGTGGAAGCTTTGGGATTTGGAATAATGGGGATAATAAATGATGTTTGAACATTAGAATGGCATAAATATTTAATAAAGGAGCTAAATAAATATATACAAGTGAAAATCAAAGTGGCATTTGATCATGAAGACACATGGAGGAAGTGGGACCCACATATGGCTAGCTTTCCCCACTACACTTGGCATCATTCTCTCACCAATTAGAATTCAAGGTGAATGGTAACATACCTGGGGGAGTGAAAAAGGTATTATTCATAGAATGACTCATCCAAGGTCAATATATAGAGGAAGAGTAACTCCCATGGAAGAGGAAGAGGCAATTTGGAGCTAGTGAGACACTTGGGCTAGATTCCCTAGCTCTATGAAAACAATGATGAAGATGCTATGACACCTATGACACAAATCAGACCTGAAGGCTGACATATGACATATAGGACATGTCAGGGCTAAACATAGACTCCAAGAGGGTGCTCAAGGGTGTTAGGGCACCTAAGATTCTTCCACATGTGATTTGGTGGAAGTGGGAGACTAGGAATTGTTGTACAAGTGGTGTTCTTTGGAATCTCTTCCCAACTTGAGTTGGCATGAGTCTCTTGGAAGGAATTAGACCCATGGAGGAAATTAGAACTTTATAAATGTCAATAACAAATAATGAAACCAGATTTTGATCATTTGTAGAATTTGCAATTGCATTTGTGAAGAGGGAGTGCTAGTGGATGACTAGTTGCTTGCCTTAGCCAATTTTGAGGGTGAAAGATTCCCATCCAAGTTGGCAATTAGAAAGTCCATTCAGAACTTTCATTTGGATCTTTAATGGAGTCTTTATTTTTAGGTGTAAGATGCAGGGAAGCTCATGGTTTCTTCTATTGCAGCTCACTCCTTCAACCATTTCCATTTTTGATGGCATATTCTTGATCCTTGAGGGAGGGAATTTTTGGTGAGCTATTGTACTCTTTTGGGGAGCTTATAATGCCCCATTTATTTTGTAATATGAATTAAATACTCTTTTCTTCATCTCCAGAAAGTTTCAGGTCTAAATTACAAGTAGAAATGTATAAATCTCAATTTTAATGAAAGAACAGTTCCATTTCCCCACTACCTTGTTGTGAATCAATGTAATGATGATGATTTATAATGAATGGATGAATCTCTAATGAATTTGTGATTAATGGACTGCCATGGATTTATTTTACAAGTTTAATGTACTGTACTTGAGCATTTGAAGTATTTTTACTCAGTTTAATTGCATTGGGAGAAGAAATAGTGCCATTTCCCCAAGGGTCGAATTAGTGATTTTTGCAGTTAAATGGGAGAGGATTGGAACAGATATAATAATCAATTAATGGTGCACATGAGACCTTAATAACATCCTTAATACATTACCTACCTATTTTCATAAATTTGAGTGGCTTTGGAGGCATTTGGGAAGCCATTTTCAGTACTTACCCCAGGGGGATTTGAACCCGAAATTACTAGTAAAACTGCATACTTGGTACAGAATATTAAGAGAATTTGCAGAGGTCATTTGGTGGCCAGATGTCATCCCTGAACATAATTTTCAAGTCCTAATATCATTCATACACCTTCATTGAATATTTGAAGGCATTCGGAGTCAATTTGAGACCTAGAGACCAATACTAGTCAAAGGGAAATCACTAGTAAAGTTACCTAGATTGACTAGAATTGAAAGAGGATTTGTAGAAGTTTTTTAAAGGTCCAAAGGCATCCCTGAAACACATATTTATGTTCTAATATCATTTATGTACCTTATTAGAATATTTGGGATCATTTGGGGCAAATTTGGGACCTAGAGATCAAAACTAGTCAAAGGTCTAACTAGGGAAAAAAGTGAAAAATGGTCATTTTGATCAAATTCCTAACAAGGGACATTACAGTAGGGCTGGGTATGTGCAGTAAATGCACACGTTGATAGCGGGTACCCGCCTCTTTGAGCACAATTTCCTGCGGGTACGGCCGTGGAGTAAATTTTTTAAGCAAAACTGACTAAATCTTTGGGTTTTTCTCTTTCCAGGATGGTTCTAGAGTGGAGAGAGAGAGAACATGACCTAGTAGATGAGGTCATTCGGAATGATGTGCGTGCACAGCAAGTGCTACAAGCATGTGGCTTATACAAATTTTGGAGCATAGGGGATTTGAGGGCCCAAAACCTATTGCTCCACCGTTTAATAGACTATTGGGATGTTGATGCATAGAAGTTCAACCTAGACGGGCAAATACTTTCATTGGAGGTGGAAGATATCTATTTCATCACAGGTTTTTCCTGCCGAGGTGAGGTGGCAAGCCTTCAGTCTCGAACTATGGGTGGTGGGATCACCATCCTCGACTACATAGAGAGGTATTGTGTTCCGAATACTCGGGCAGTAGGAAGTTAGGTGCCCATCTGAGCCATATTCAACTTGAGCATGAAGGTTTTCGTGGAAACTGAGCATGAAGGTTTTCGTGGAAACTTTAGTGCAGATCACTGGATCAAAATCTCTTCACCAGGACTCCAGGCCAGTTATGTTCTATGAATCGTAGTGCACACAGCCTATGATATTTGACTGGTGCACTACGCTACTGGGGTCCATGAAGACCCAGCTGACAGAGTGCAAGCAGGGGGATGCGAAAAAATTTGGGTATGGCAGTATTTTGTGCAGCTTCTTCTTCGAGCGGGTTTCGGGGCTTAGTCCGAGGCTTGAGGTCCCTCCTCATAGTCTCCGCGACCCAGCCATGACCCAGTGGGCCGAGGTCTTGACGTGACAGGGTGGTGACCGTCAGGCATCACCATATACAAAGGAGTTCTTTTACTGGTGGGATCGACAGATCATAGCGATAGATGACTACCCCTATGCAGGGATAGACTTCCGGTAGGATCGAGACATGCCGCTCCCATTAGATGCACCGTTCGGAGACATTGGTGAGTACTCTTTTTAGGTTTTTGGTATATTAAATTTTTATGGATTTTTTATTATAGATGTAAATGCAAAAATATTTTGGGGGGTAGCATCAGGTATTAATCTTTGACTGTTTGTTCGCAGACAAGGGCCCAGTGAGACCCGATGGCTTCCTGAGACATCGTCACTAGGGCAGGGGTGATGAGGCAGGAGGTGCTACAACATAGTGTACTCTACAGACGTTGCAGGGAAACCTATCTTGGATGGCTTCTGGGGTACCATAGATAGAGGTGGGGTGGCTACCTGAGGATATGCAGCGCCATGTAGTGGGGGTGCTGGGTGACTGGGTATGACTACTGCAACGGAAAACAAATGTAGTACAGTACTTCTATGAGATACATCCTGTCGAGGCGGCAGCTAGGCCTCCTCGTAGGGAGTAGATATCTCTGGATCTCATTTTTGTATCGATATGTATATTTTTGAGGGCTATGGGCTCCAGTTTTGTATCATGACACTACCATTTTTGGACATCTTATTTATAAAAACTTTGGTTCTCCGGTTCTACTATATGTGTGTATGTACAAATGTGTGAATGTCTTCTTTTATTTGTGTGCTTCATTGTGAATGTGACAAATTCCAATCTAATACATAGTTAGCATATGCATCAGATATATGATTAACACTTCTTGGAACATGAATGTACGTAATTGAAACAAAATGTCATTCCAAGAGTCTTACCCTTAGGAATTTCCGTAGTACAATAGGATCTCCACAGTACTGCCCAATCAACTGAGACACAACTAGTTGTGAATCCTGGCGGACTTCTAAAGACTGGATGCCATATGAAATAGCATCCTGAAGTAGCTCAATCATGACACATTATTAGATGTAGGACCAAGACAAGCACCTCCTGAGGACACAACTAGGTGGTCAGGTGAGAAAGTAACCTAGGAAACAAAAGCAAGCTGCTGCGTATGATGGCTAGCATCATCCATGAACCCTAAGAACGTAGGAAACTCTGTTGACATCTGTCAATCAAACGGAAGCTAATCAGCAGACCCAAAAACCAAGAGAAAGCTAAACTATGTACAGAAGTAACTATACAATAGTATACAAAAGTATTATCCTGAACCAAAGGTTCAAGCGTAATACCGCTTGAGGTAGAGCCCATTTCTAGGCTCCTTCAAGACAATCCCCTCATAGTCTTCTAATTCATAGGCTCCTTTTTCCAGGACATGCCTCACGATGTAAGAACCATGCCACATGGGGTTGAACTTGCCTTCCCCCAGGGGTTCTTTAGCTTGGTCATATAAGAGGACCAAGTCACCTTCAGCATATTGTCGTGGACGGACAAACCTATTGTACTGAACCTTAACACGACATTTGTTGGCATCTATAGCCACAGCAACATCTCGACGATGCTTGTCAAGTTGCTCAAGGTGGATTAAACGTTGCTCAAGACCTGTTGTATCAGGGAGGAGCTCTATGTCTAGTTTAAGCGAAGGGATTTTGAATTCAATCGGTAAAAGTGACTCCACACCGTGAACTAGTTGAAACGGTGAGAACCCGGTGGCAGTCTTGACTGCGGTTCGATATGCCCACAAAGCAGGATATAACATGATGTGCCAGTTGTTCTTGCTTTGTTGGATGGTAGGCTGGAGAATGGTCTTCAAAGATTTATTAACTGCTTCAACTTGACCATTCGCTTGGGGATAATAAGAAGATGAGTGTTCTTGACGAAACCCAAGCTTGAGAGACAAATCCTCCATCATCTTGTTCTGAAAGTGACTGCCATGGTCAGTGACAATCTCTTTCGGAATACCGAACCGGGTGATAATTTGATTGAACATGAAATGGGCTGCTGTAGCACCATCGACTTTTACAGTAGGCATGGCCTCAGCCCATTTGGAAAAGTAGTCCATGACCACTATAATATGGTGATGCCCCCTAGCCGAAGCTGGTTTGCAATCCATGAAATCCACCCCCCATTTGGTGAAGGGACCGACGGTGATGACCAGATGAAGGGGTGTTGGATACGAGCGTATATTCCGAGAAAACACCTGGAAAGGGTGGCATCTCTTCACAGCATTAATACAATCTTTAAAGATTGAAGGCCAAAAGTAACCAACTCGCATAATACGTTGGGTTGTAGCAAGCTCGGATAAGTGACTGCCACACGCCCCTGCATGGAAACCATTAAGTATCTGCTCTACCTCTTCGTGAGTTAAGCAATGACGAAGAATAAAATCTTTTCCTAGGCGATACAAAGTGTCACCGACGATAGTATAATCTTTAGTGTGATGTTTCACCGGCCTCGCTCGTATCGTGAATAATGCAGAGGAAAATTCAAAGTTTGGAGATAAACAATGACATCTCCATACCAAGGGTCTTCAGACAAGATAAGAAATAAGTGCTCATCCACAAAGGAATATTCATGAATGACATCCTCATCAAGTCTCAGAAGGTCCGACATAAGCTCAACAAACACCAACAATTTCATCAATTTCGCCAAAGCAAAATCAAGATTGAACTCCTGAAGGATCACAATCCATTTATTGTACTTCCCCCCTATAAGGCGTCGTGATAGCACGAATTGAAATGGATTGATATGCGCTACAACTGTGGTTGTTCTAAGCAAAATGTAATGTCGTAACCGCTGGATTGAATGAACAGTCACAAGTGCCAACGTTTCCACATGAGTGTATCTTAGCTCAGCGTCTACTAGATTTCGATTGAGGTAATAGATGACATGCTCAACAAGTGCGTCATCAACCTGAACCAAGGCCATGCCAATCGTCTCTTGAGATGCGGCCACATAAAGGATAAAACCTCGTGCGAAGTCTGGTGGACTAAGCACAGGGGCCGATACCAAAGCTTTCTTAAGGGCATCGAAAGACTACTGGGCTCGCTCATCCCAGATAAAGGGTGTGCCTTTCTTCAATAAGAGCGTGAAACCTTTTGTAATATTAGCATAATTGACTACGAAACGACGTAGAAAAGTGGTTCTCCCTTGGAGGCTCTGAAGTTGTAACAAGTTGCGCGGAGGAGGCAATTGAAGTATTGCCTAGACTTTAAGAGGATCGACTCTAATACCCTCTTTCGAAACTATGAATCCTAGAGGGCGACCAATCCTTACAGCAAAGATGCATTTGTTGGGATTCAATCGAATCTTGTAGTGTATAAATCATTTGAGAATCATGCAGAGGTGCTTGGTGTGGTCCACTCTCTTGAGAGAATGGCCGGCAAGATCATCCAAGAAAACTTCCACAATCTTTTTAATATCATGAAAGGCGTAGGTCATGGCACGCTAAAACGTAGCTCCAATGTTTTTAAGCCCGAAGGGCATTTTACGATATGAAAATGTTCCCCAAGGACAAATGAAATTTGTCTTATGTTGGTCCTTGGGTTTGATTTGATTCTAGTTATACCCTGAAAAGCTGTCCATGAATGAAAAAATCTCACTTCCCGCACAAGCATCCAAGATTTGATCGATGAATGGCGTGGGGAAGTTGTATTTCGGACATGCATGGTTCAAATCTCTAAAATCAGTGCATACTCGGATCATTCCCTGCTTCTTATCCATAGGAACGGGGTTTGAAACCCATTCGGTAAGGGGAATGGGGTAGATAAAACCATCTTTGAGCAGTTTCTCCACCTCCGCCTTGATAGCGGCTGCTTTCCTAGGGTTCATAGCACGTAAGTGTTGTCGAACCGGTTTAATGTTGGGATACGTTTTAATCTCATCTTCAACAAGGCGGGGGTCTATTCCTGGCATCTTCTCATATGACCAGGCGAAAGCTTCCCGAATTTCTATAAACAATTTAGTGTAATTAGCAACCTCCTCAGGAGTGTAATCATCACCAATGTAAACATTCTCGACCTTTCCAGGAGTATGAGAGATGTTGATCGACGTAGTCAGGGAAATATTTTCCATATTCCCCTTCGCAAAAACATCATGCGACCCTAAAAGAGTCACAGGGTGACCAACCATCTCTACTAGAGTCATCCTAAACTCTTCTCATTTGGTGAGCTCGAGGTTGGGAAGGAAATAAGAGTGATGGTGCATATCCTCCCAATGCCTCTCACTACCACACATGGCCTCCATAATAGCTTCATCTGAAGGCAGAGTACCATCAAGGCTTCTTCCTCAACTGTTTGAGAAGAAGAGAGATCTGGCTCTGCAGTGGCTTATTGAATATGCTGGTAAGCAAGCTCAGCTATAGACAGTGGCATAGACATCCCGACGTGCGTAATGTCTCCAGATGTGGAACTCGTGGATGGTAAAGTCCATCGATCATTAAAATAGGAAGTCCGGAACATCATATTATGCGAAGGAGGAGACGCATCGTTGAAAATGGTTCCAATAAAATTCACAAGTGCAGCAAAATCATAAGTTCCCATCAATGAAGGGTACATACCAACACCCATGTTCCCAGTTTCCAGCTAAGAATGAGTAACCTGTGGGACTATGGATCCCGTGGATGCTATGGAAGGGGAATTAACAAAATCCAGCTGATTGATGGTCACAATCTTGCCTTCGTGAGGAAAGCAGATAACTCTGAATACAGTAGACGCGACAACCTTCATAGCGTACATCCAATTCCGACCTAGTAAGAGGTTGTAGTCAATGGGCGCATCAACCACGTCAACTTCAATAGGCACAGATTTACCTTCCAAGTAGACAACAAGGGAAGGGATAATTCCATGCCGCTTAAATGACCGACCGTCGAATGAAGTGAGCGTGGTTCTAGACGTGAGTAGAGGATGAGAGCCAAGAGCTTTCCAACAAGTTAATGACATTACTGATGCGGAATAACCTTCGTCAACCATCGTACATTTGAAAAAATTATGAAGGCATGCCACCTGGATTTGAAAAGCCACATGGTAAGGTAAGCGAGGTTGAACATCAGTAGTGTCGAACTTGATAACACTAGGACTTCCCCCATCCTAAACTCCTAACGCACTCAAAAGGGCATGCTTTTGAGAAGGACAGGCCTGCAAAACTTCAAGAGCCGACATGGCACACGGAGTTTGGTCCAAATCTTCCACGATGGAGTAGTTATGGGTGGCTCAAGCATTAGGATTATGCGTAGAGCGCTTAAGAACACCTTTCGGTATCCGCGACATATTAGAGGGCTTCTCAATATGCAACAAATTTTCAGGAGGAGGGGGAGGCTCACTCCCCATATTAGGTTGTGGTGCACCATAATCGCATTGACGAGTGGCAACACCAACCTCCGATTGAACCATATTCACACATCCATAACCACCAGTATTGGAAGAAGATGTTGTCATCTCAGTAGGTCCATAGCCAGTGGTGGGAGCATGCGAAGCCATCTTTTGATGATGAGGAAGGGGGTCCTTAACACAGCTGGGCTCTGTGCCAAATGCTTTGATGCTTCTTCGATTCGAGGACATAAGTGAGTAAGATGATCTTCCATGCAAAGCTTACAAGGAAAATTAACCTTACGCCTAGGTTTACGATCCTCACCAGCATTTCCGCCTCCCCGAGGAGGGTTGGCATTATCCTTACGAGGGGTATTGCGATTTCTATTGTTGTTCCCATTGTTTCCACCCTTACAGTTGTTTCTCCCCTTTTCTTACCACCAGGGTGCTGGTTACCTGATTGGTTCGTCGATTGCGCACTGTGTACATCAGACGATGGGGTGGAAGTGGATAAGGTATGAGCCTGTCCAGGAGTAGACTGGTTTAGTGACAAATTTTGCATTTGATTAGCCACCAAATCTATAGGCCGAGTGCTTGCGGATCCCATAATGCCATTGGCATGCAGTCCAGGAACTGACTGAGGCTCATGGCATGTTCGCGGTGCGTCAGGAATAATGTCATACAAAATGCCAGAATGAGAGTATAGTAAGTCTAACTGCTGGACTTTCAAGATGGCTTGTTCCTTAGTCACAATGTCGGACATCGAAACATCCTTAGCAATGTATGGGAGTAGAGACTTGAGGAAACATTCCAACAAAAATTCTGGAGGAATGTTGGCTTTCACTAACCTCTTCCGCTGACGCCACTCTTGAATGTGGTCAAAAATATGTGTGGCATTATTATGACGGAAGGTAAAAAAAAGTTCAGTACCAGTATCATAGCGAACTGACAACTGGAAATTATCCAAGAAAACCAAAGTGATCTCATTGAATTCCCTATAAGTGTTTCCAGGAAACTCAACATACCACTTTGCGGCTGCCCCCGTGAGGGTATGTTGAAATAGTCGTAATCTAACAGAATCGTGATTCAACGAGTTGGAGGAGCACCAAAGGTGAAACGTTGTGACATGATCACGCGGATCCTCACCACCTTTCCCCTCAAACTTAGGAATGTCTAAAGGGAGCTTGGTAGGAATCGGAGGCCAATTAGGGTTGTGACACACCGGATCATTTGTGAGCTTCGGAAGATCCGGAAGGTTCAAATGTGCAAGGAATGGGAGCTGCGGCCGGAAAGCTTGATTATAAGCTCCCATAAAAGGTTGGTTGAATGGAATCAAATTATAAGGTGGACCAAAAGCTTGACCATGAGCATTAAATTGTTGATAATGAGGACCTGACTGTCCATAAGCTTGACCATGGCCATAGGGTTAATAACTTCCTCCAACCTAAACCATATTAGAGTAAGTAGGTATATAAGTGTTTTGGGCACCATATTGGGGTGGGTTGTACTGGTGGCTAGCACCGACTGTGTTGTAGTAAGGGTTGCCACCATAATTATGGGGCATATACATACTATTCGCAGCGGGAATCGAGTTGTAATGACCATAATGGTGAGGTATGTTCCCACCCCTAGCATTAGGATCAGCGTGAGCAGTCGTGTGGTGACCATAAGCATGACATGTATTTCCAACCCCAACATTGGTGTTACTAGTATCAGGAATGGTGGCATTATGACCATGTGGATAGGATATATTCCCACCTCCCACATTGACATTACTAGTGGCAGCAGTGGATGTAAAAGTATGCGGTATATGTCCACCCTCGTGGTTAGGAGGAGCATTAACATTTGCGAAATTAGTCCTGGTTTGATGGGTAATGACATGTGTATTAGGTGGTGGATGGCGAGTCGTGTTGCAGACAGTGTTCCTATTAGGTTGGGTAGCCCTAAGAGGCGGTCGTCTTCCAACATTAGCATTGTTAGGAGGAATATGATCGGTCCCCATACTATGTGTGTGAGTGGACAATGTGGTGCCCCTAGCGAGGGTATTACCCCCAATGGGTGCAGTGTGGCTAACACTATGGCTAGTTCCAGCGTGACTACCAAACATAGTGGAAGGATCAACTGTGGTGTAATTAGGCATACCAAAAGAGAATGCGGTAGGGTTGATTGTAGGACCAGTGTCGTCATGTAACTATGGCATCCTGTGTATATAATTATGTGGAAACAAAGGATCGAACGGGTCGTCCTCGGGTGGATCCGGACCAAACAAATTACGTTGAGTCTCAGGTGGATCACCCCCCCATACCTCTTGAGGAGTAGGGGTTTCTTAAGTGTGTTCGATTCTACCCTATGGATTCTTATGTATTTATTCAGTATTAGAATGTGCAGCAGTCATGACATCTAGGACGTATGTCTCATAAGAATCTGAAGACTCAGGGGGAGCCTGTTGGCGTCCCTTAGCAACACGGCATGAAAGCTCGGCAGGTTGTAAACTAGACAACCGATGGGATCGATGGAGAGTAGGACTCCGTGCCACGATATCTCCGGAGAGAATATAAAATCAAAACGTCCCTTAAAGGCCAACTATCGATCAAAAAAAGTAAATCAAAAGAACACACCTAGAGAAACTACAGCCAAGAGCAAACAAACAGAGTGGCTAAATGAGATCCCGACACTAGAGCCAGTATGTCTCTCCTACGAGAGGCTTGAGACTCCCAAACTATAGCCGAAGGTAATAGAATCAGTTATAGAGACACCCAGGCTTCACTGTGTGTAAAGGGCCGTAACCCTCAGCAACAAACAACTGTGTTGTCCAATCCCTATCTGACTCAGGACACAAACAACATAACCACTGCAAGTACCCTATGCAATACCTAGGTAAGGAAAATATGGTCACCGCAATATAACCAATGCTCAGGGAGACAGTCACAGGTGGGATTCGTAGTATCAGTAGGGTAGTTGAGCTCGAAACTCAATGAGGGTCAAATCCCCCAAGAGTCCCCATCTACGAACAAATCCTGGAAATATCTCCCACATTCAGCCGGTATCAGAGGGATATCTCTTCAACCAACCTCCCGTGACCTCGTGCTTAACTCTGGTTTGAGTAGAGATTCCTGAGAACACTGATGTATACCATGTATTCCTCCACTCCTTGGTCAGACACCTAATGTTTCGTCTAGTAGCCTTGGATTGTTAACTCACAATTATCTATTCCAAGACTCTAAACCTATGCTAGTTGGTGTACCCTATAAATAAAATCGGTCTAATCAATTTTTAAGATTAAGCGTTAATTTTAATGATTGTGGTTACTCAAGGGATATGGTCATGAAACTAGTGATGTGTATGACTCAATAGTATGCAAAATCGTCAAATCCTAGACTCATCTATCCAATAAAAACAATGTCACTAGCATGCAAAATCAATCCAACGGTTTCGAAATAAAAATGCAATCCTTTTATATTTCCGATGCACAAGCAGAACCTAAATGAAAGCAGCAAGCACTCAATGCAAGGTGCAATACATCAAAGCAAAAAAAAAAAAAAATTGTATTTTCTCTTATAAACAAAAGGAAAATGCAAAACTATATGTATATTTTTTTGTATTTTTCAATATAAGGAAATGAAAAATGCACGCAAAATCCTACTATCTAGTCATTGATATGCCAAGAAGATCACTAAGACAACCCCGCAGGTACCAAATAGTAAGACTCAGCCAACGAAATGAGCTCAAAAGTAAAAAACCAACAAGGCTAAATCCAATGATGGGTAAAAAACCAACAAGGCTCAACCAAGAGAAAAGACGAGTTCTGGTCACAACCAAGGCATGGAATAGTCAAGAAATAGGCCAACAAAGACTCAGGATCATCCAAAGCCAACCTAGCAACAACCAAAAGTCATAAATCAACCAAATCCGGAGTTGTACGCTACTGTCGAAGGAATACCTATGGGTACCCGCGAGCAGTAGAGTAAAAAGAGGCGGGTGTATGAGGGCAGAGCTAAGCTCACCCGCGGGTAAGGAAATTCAAATGGGAAATAAAGAGTCCAATGGCTCAGAAAAAAACCAATTTTCTATAGTGTATCTCAACGGCCAATCAGTGACACAGATCTTCGACAAACAACAACTCTAATTTAGGACTAATGCTCAAAAATCCCCAAAAATGGATGTTTTCCCTAGTGGAGTCGCCATTTCTGTTTTGGAGAAAACTCACTATGGGTTGGGGTAGACCACAACATATAGCGGACTACCAGAAATCAACTCAATTCTCAATGCTATGCTATATAAATGAAAATGCTAAGATAATGAAGAATATAACCAACCTCAATCCAAACGTTTGATGTAGATCCCCATTGGAGCTTTCAATCCGTGCACTTGAATCTGCAAATTAGTCTTGACAACCAGTATACAACAAGTACATATAATATATAAATGGCATTAACATCATCAATAGCAATGGCCCATGATATTACAAGTAAATGCAACCCAATGTAGTATAAACAACATTTACAACATTAATGGACGAGAATATGAGTATTTCTATTAATAAACAACAAGAAGTACAATGTGATATGACCTCTTTCCGGCAACCAATCTGAACCAAGATCTAGGTCAATCCACTTGTTCCTCCACCACTTCAATCCTCCATGGAATGGCAAACTCAAACTATGATAGGAGTTTGGAAGGTGAACATAAAGGGTTCACAACTACAAGGATCAATGAGTGTAGACTCAAGATAGGGAAAAAATCCACTAGAGTTCTCTTGCTCTTCTTTCTCCTCCCGTCCATAAGCCCTATGTTCTCAATATATAGTCATCTCAAAGGTAAGTGAAAGGACACATCGAGATGTTTTGGAGAAAATGGAGGGCCAAAGATCACCCTATGACTGCTTTTTGGGAGTAAAAAGTAATAAACTAGTGATTTTTACCATTTTACATGCTACCCGTGGGCTATAGTGATGCAACTCGCGGGTACGCCCACTGTAATGATGCAACTAGCGTACAAGGAAAAAAATAGGGAAAAAATAGTGTCTGAAGGATATAAAGTGGATCTGAGTCAGTGAAATGGATCCTGCATTCCAAAGAATGCTGATGCTCACAATGTGGAAAATTACATTGTAACATCCATAACTAAAGGATAAAACCTGATAAGTATCCATATACAACATAATAACATTTTATAAATAGATCATGTGGATGTAGCATTTCATTTTTACAAAAACAAATATTTCAATCCACAATTAGTTATCAATTTTCACTGCAATGTACCTAGTTTCCAATTTAACTTTCCAAATTCCAAATAAAGAGAAATATATGACTACTGTATCTAATCAACATCATATCACGGGTTACCTAAATTCATATGGATGTATCTTTCCTCCCATATACATTCCATTAAATAACTCACAAAACTAGCTAATTATACTCATCTGAATTGACTAGCAATTCTAGGAATTGATAGAATAATTAAATCCACAGCTCCTAGAATCATTCAAATTCCATTCCAACTATAAGTAAAATGTTTTATTAGTCATAACATAGGTATATATCATTCTAACATTTCGTCAAACACTTCATATGCAAAGTCACAAATATACTTAAAACAATTCCTTTGAAGGAGCTAGAAATTGGAAATTGGTCTAGAATTTCGGTAGACATTTCCAAAACACCATAAAGAATATCTCCCCTCACATTCTCACACACATTTAAAGTTTTTTTATAATAAATAAGCATAAAAAGAACACTCGGGAATTTTTACAAACACTTCATGTTCCTGTTAGGATATTCCTATACTCCATCCTAGTCCTAACAACATTTCCATTATTTTGCATTTCAATCATGCATGCATTTTTGCATGAAGTCATGAAATTGCATGCATGTATGCATCCTAGTCATCAGCATGGTGTCCTCCAGGATCTAGTCCCCATTTTGCTAGCCCCAGGGAGATTCTTTCTGTTAATTTCTAGCCCTCCTAGAGCATGATGCGCCCTCCTTTCACCTACCACATGTGAAAGGCACCTTCTCTCACCTACCACCATTGACACTTCGATTAGTTCCTTGATTTATGGATTTGTTCCCTGATTTAAGGACATATGGACTAGTTAACTCACTGAAACACTCTGATGGACTTCTAGAGAGCCTAGATTGACTATTTTGACTCCAGTTATCTCCTCATGACTCCGGTTAGCTTCTCATGCACCCTCCATTAGTGCTCCATGCATCAGTTACACCTACTACACCCAATTAGACTCAGTGTGACACATGGTTGATGGTTACTTGTGCTTTGATGACACTCTACTGATCTGATGATCAGTTCATGTAGGCTAATTCAACTTGCCACCTTGGCATTCGAATCCTCTCCATTGTATTATTTATTGTTCATATTATGATTAATGAATTAGTGTGTGATGTTATTCTGCTTCTATCTAAGTTCTATTGCATCTATGTTCTACTGCTCCATTATGCACTCTTTTTCTATTTTCCTGCTTAATCTTTCTTGTGAGGTATATATCAGCTCTTAGATCTACTGTGAGGATTTTCACATGGTATTAGAGCATGCTGAGAGTATAGTCTATCTCCATTCCTAAGATTTTTTTGCAGGTTATTACCAATATTTCGAGTGCAGCAGCAGTTTTCTGCAGTTTTGCAACAGTAGCAGTTGCAAATATTCTCTAATGTTTTTGCAGGTATTCTGCAACAACTTCCATGAATCTGGAAGGAATTCCTCCTCTCTCTCCATTCAACTATGTGTTAGGATATTCCTATACTCTATCCTAGTCCTACCAGGATTTTCATTATTTTCATTTTTAGTCATGCATGCACTTTTAGGGTTTGCATGCATTTGCATGCATTCCAGTCATCAATCCCAGCACCTGGCCCTCAGTTAGCTAGCCCCCGGAGCTTCCTTTCACTCAGTTTCATCCCTCCTAGCATATCATGTGCCCAGTTCTCACCTTCCATTGAAGAAGGGCGCCTTTCTCACCTACCAGTCCAGTTTACTTCAGTTAGCCACCAATCTTTCCTTGATTTGAGGCCAGAATGACTCCTCACTATTGTTATCACTCTGATTGACCTCCGATGAGACATGACTACCTGTTCTGACTCCAATTATCTCCTCATGCACCCTCCACTGAGCCTCCTTCATTCAGTTAATGTCTCCATGTGCTAGTTGCATTCAATTACACCTACCACACTCAGTTAGACTCAGTTTGACTGACGGTTGACAGTTACTTGTGCATTGATGACTGCACCGATGATGAGATAGACTACTAGTTGTGCTTCGATGACACCCTAGTGATCCTTTGATCACTCCATGAAGTCTAATTCGAATTTCCACCTTAGGCATTCGAATCCTCATGCATTGTACTATTTATTTGTCCATATTGTGATTAATTAATTAGTGTGTGTGAAGTATTTTTGCTTCTATCTGAGTTCTACTGTATTATTATTCTATTGCTCATTATACTGCATTGACCACTCTTCTTCTATTTTCCTGCTTAATCATAATTACTCTTGTGAGGTATACATCATCTCTTAGATCTGCTGTGAGGATTTTCACACTATGATGAGTGGAAACCAAATATGATAGCATATTTGAAGAGACATGGTATTTTTTATTATTGTCTTGAAAGAGAGTTCGAATCCTTTGAAGAGGAGAATGATTGGTTAAATGAAGGTGATAGAGCCTATGGAGCAATGTTGACTGTTATGTCTCGTTGTATGTTAATCCACTTCCATGATTCTGCTAAATCTCCAAAAGAGCTATGGGCCCATCTGGATGAAATAGTTGGAAAACAGAATGAAGGGATTGGTGCAAACTATTTGGAGAGAAATCCCAGTGATGCATTCACCCTCCCTGATGGTCTCTTTGATCAAGATTCATTATCAAACATATCTCATAATGAAGTTGTCCAAAAAGAATAATAACTTGCATATTCAACACTCATCTTCTCAATGTCTTCTATTTCGAATTATGTGCCAGCTCACACTCTAGAAACTAAAGAGGTTCTTAAATCCTCTCTTGCACAAGAGTCTATTGGTTTGCATAATTATGATCTATTGAATGTTTCAGAGGTTAAATCAGCAATTGGAGGTGATGCATTCGCTCTCCTTGATCACTTATCTCTTATTTACTACTATATGATCATTTATACATGTTCTCAAAAGTTCATTGAAGATGTAGGGTATTACCATTCGCTTGGGATCATTTCTCATGCATATCATGGTTTATTTGGTTTTGATCTCACCCCTGTTGGTTCAAAGGATATCTCAAGAAACCATTTATCAAGTCTTGGAGCTGATTTGAAGTCCAAGTAACCACTATCATGTGATTATTCTTTTGGGCATGATCCCACCTATGATGGTGCAAAGGAGATAACAAAATACTATCAACACATTCATGGATTTGATCCTACCTCAGCTAATTCGAATCACAGGTTCCAGGATCATCCTCATACCTTTGGATTTGTTCTCATGACATTTGGGCTGAAGAGAAAGTACAAGCACATGTCTCCATATTTGCTTACATCCACTAAAGGAGATCACAAGCACATGTTTTTGGAGCATGAACCACTTCTTCCCAAGAAGAAGATACCTCCATACAAATGACCAAGCATCACACCTGCTTGAGTTTGGAGCATTTATTTTTGGTGTGCCCTACAGTATTTTTAAGGGGGGGTATTTTTCCCATGAGGTTTTTCCCCATTTCCTTGTTTCATGGATTGTTCTTTATTCATTGTATTGGGTGACCTTTGGTCTTAGTTACCAGGGCCCACGATGGATTAAGGGGGGGTGTTAGGATATTCCTATACTCCATCCTAGTCCTAACAACATTTCCATTATTTTGCATTTCAATCATGCATGCATTTTTGCATGTAGTCAAGAAATTGCATGCATCCCAATCATCAACATGGTGTCCTCCATCACCTAGTCCCCATTTTGCTAGCCCCGGGAGCTTCTTTCTGTTCATTTATAGCCCTCCTAGTGCATGATGCACCCTCCTTTCACCTACCACATGTGAAAGGAACCTTCTCTCACCTACCACCAGTGACACTTCAGTTAGTTCCTTGATTTATGGATTTGTTCCCCGATTTAAGGACAGATGGCCTAGTTAACTCACTGAAACAATCTGATGGACCTCCAGAGAGCCTAGATTGACTATTTTGACTCTAGTTAGCTCCTCATGACTCCAGTTAGCTTCTCATGCGCCCTCCATCAGTGCTCCATGCATAAGTTACACCTACTACACCCAGTTAGACTCAGTGTGACACATGGTTGATGGTTAATTATGCTTTTATGACACTCTACTAATATGATGATCAGTTCATGCAAGCTAATTTGAATTTCCACCTTGGCATTTGAATCCTCTCCATTGTATTATTTATTGTTCATATTATGATTAATGAATTAGTGTGTGATGTTATTATGCTTCTATCTGAGTTCTATTGCATCTATGTTCTGCTGCTCCATTCTGCACTCTTCTATTTTCCTGCTTAATCTTTCTTGAGAGGTATACATCAGCTCTTAGATATGTTGTGAGGATTTTCACAGTGCCAAGTCTCCAAACTATCCAAACAATCCAATCGAAGAACTAGTTTTTGAATAAAAGGTAGAAGCATCAAAGATAAGTGCCTTAAACCATTTCAAGGCTACTATACCATAAAAATACACTTTATATAATTAAAAGAGGCAGAAATACCATTTCTATAGCATAGGTTCCAAAGATTTATTTCCTCAAACAATTTGTGCACAAAATCCCAAAAACTAGTTTCCAATTCTTTCACAAAAATTTACTTGCATAACTAGATTGAATTCCATGAGAAATTTATTCCTCAAATAGATCATACATTTCATAAAAAATTTCATGTGTATCCATAAATAAATCATATTATATCCAAATAAATTAAATAAATATGATATAAAGCACTTATATTTTCCAAATGCGCATTCGGAATCAATCGTGGCACGTTCCACCTAGTCGTAGACACAATGCAAGCCAAAACTCACTTTTCAATGGTCACCCCCGAGCCGGAACCATGATTCCATAATCAAGAGTGCACTCAACCACAAATTCTCTCAAGAGATCAGTCCAACCACAATCCAATGGCAAGTGTGGCCTCTACTTCCACTCCAGGGAAATTCAAGTGGCTCCAAGACAACAATCCAACCACAACCCAATGTCAAGTACCACTTCCAATTTAGGGAAATTCTCGTGGCTCTAAGACAACCTCAAATACAAGTCATTGGACCTCACTCCTGCTGCCAAAACCATATCTCCAGAGGAAATACACAATTCTTTCCAACCTCAAATCCAATGGCAGTGGACCTCACCCCTGCTGCTAATCCAGGATATCTAGAGGCAATTCTAGGACATACACCAGTGGCTCCAGAGTAACTCATATTGGGAAATGGATCCACAAGGGAACAATGACCAACAAGGATCTCATACCAAGAGAAAAAAAATCGAACCACAAGTGCCAAACACAAGCACAATAGCAAAAGCATGAACCAACACACAAGTGTGACTAGCCAACACAAGCAAGTCAAATTCCTTCATGAGAAATTCGAATTGGGAGAGAGAGGGACACAAGCATGAGAGTTACATTCTTAGAATAGTAAACTGGAGGTACACATCAGGTGGATACACCAAGAGACACACTAATCCGACTCACGAGGGGTGCACTAGGTGAGAGAGGGACTCCAATGCTCAAATAAAAAAATTAAACTTAGGGTAAATAAAACCAAGGAGTGACATAACACATCAGGGTGCATAACCAAGAGCGTCCATCAAGTACATAATAAGGGTGTAAAAAATCAACATAGGTTTAATACACCTAGGTAAACACTTTTCCACAACCCCTTGCTCGTAACATCATGGTTCCTCATACTATATTTTGTGGCATCGATCATCCGATTGTTTTTATTTTATTAATTATTTTATAAGTTCAACAGAATAAAATAACAATAATGTTCAAACCATATTCCAGGAACCTTGTGACACTATGTCCAACATAAAAACAGTAATAATATGTCCAGGGGCTAAACTAGAGGGTATTACAACCCTCCCCCCTCACACCATGCATCGTCCTCGATGCATACACATACATGCCGTAAAATCTCAAAATAGATGAGGGTATGCCTCCCTCATCACATCTTCCAATTCCCAATTTGCATCCTCAAGAGTATAGTGGCTCCACTGAACCTTAACTTGACGGATTTCTTTGTTCCTGAGAAGCTTGGTCTTCTTGCCTATAATGGAAACAAGATCTACTAAAAATTCTCCTTCCAACTTCACCTAGTCATATGAAATATATATACAAAACATAATCAACATCATATATACCTATTAACATGAAATCATATATATACCAACATGATAACAAGGATAATACGTCAGTATCAAAATAATCTAAGCAACAATATATCATATCATATGCATCATCATCTAATGTAAAACAAAAGCATCAACTCTACAATTTACCTGTATCATATTCTAGTCAATTATATGCCTAGGATCATGCACATACTTTTTCAACAAAGAGACATGAAACACATCATGCACTTTTATGCTAGGAGGAAAATCTAGTTCATAAGCAATTGGTCCTATCTTTTCCAAAATCTCAAAGGGACCACAATATCTAACTGCAAGTTTAGAACAATTCCCCAAATTTAAAGTACTCTTTTTTGGTTTCACTTTGAAAAACACATGATACCCAACCTGAAACTATCTGTCAATCCTATTATGATCTGCATAACGTTTCTATCTATCCCGTGTTGTTTTCAAATTTTGTTTAATCCTGACCATCTGATCTTTCATTTCCTTTAAAAATTATGGTCCAATGATAACTTTGTCTGTCGGATTGTCCCAACTAATAGGTGTGTTGCATTTTCTTCCATACATTGCTTCAAAAGGACTTACTTTCAAAGAAGAGTGATAACCATTGTTATAAGCAAATTCCAAAAGATGCAAAAAAATTTCCCATTTAGTAGGCTAATCCATTATATACATTCTTAACATGTCTTCAATAACTTGATTAACCCTTTTTGTCTGTCCATCTGTCTAAGGATGATGTGAAGTACTCATATTCAAATTTGTTCCAAAACCTTTAAACAAACCTTTCCAAAAATGACTTGTGAATTTTGAATCCCTGTCTGACACAATTGCTTTCATAATACCATGCAATCTAACTACCTCTTTCATATAAATATCTACTATTTCAGTTGCTTTACGTGCAGTCTTAACTGGTATAAAGTGAGCTTCTTTAGTTAATTTGTCTACCACTACCATAATAGCATCATATTGTGACCTTTTCTTAGGTAATTCCGTGATAAAATCCATAATGACTACATCCCATTTCCATTATGGTATATGTAAAGGTTGTAACAAACCTACAAGGTGTCTATGTTCAAATTTTACTTTCTGAAATTCTAAGCATCTAGCTATGTAATCTGCAATTTCCTTTTTCATTTCTGGCCAGTAATAATCCTTCTTAACTGCCTCCATTGTCTTTTGATAACCATAGTGACCTGCATACGGTACATCATGCATTTATTTTAAAACCAATTTCTTTACATTTTCTGAGTTAGGAATGTAGACCCCATTCTATACTTAAGTATTCCATCTTCCAGTTTATAGTGTCCAAACTTATGTGATGTTCCATGTTACGGTTAACCTACTTTTACCTGTTGAAAGAATTCATCTATATTGTTTTCCTCTTTTATTTTATCCTTTAAATCTGAAGTGCTAGTACTGATAGCTACATGCATCACATTCATTTTACTATTGAATGCGTACACCACTTTATTTTCTTTTCCTTTTATATGTTTAATGTAAAAATCATATTCACATAGTAGTTCCATCTATCTTCTTTTTCTTTCATTTATATTAGGTTGTTCGAACAAGTATTTTAGTCCATGGTGATCACTTCTTAATTCAAATTTCTTTCCCATTAAGTAGTGTCTCCATATCTTTAAAGCATGTACTACTACTGCTAATTCCAATTCATGCGTAGCATAATTTTGTTCATGTTCCTTTAACTTCCTAGACTCATAACAAATAAACTTTCCATTCTAATTTAACACACCACCTATACCCTACTGGCATGCATATATACATACCACAACATTTTCATTGAAATTCACAATTTTCAAAACCGGTGACCTGTAAGCATCTCTTTAAGCTTTTGAAAACTCGTTCCACATTTAGATGTCCAATCAAACTTTATACCTTTTTTTTGTAAAGAAGTTATTGGATGTGAAATATTTGAAAATTAGAGATAATTTTAAGGACCCATACTTATTTAAAAGTGTATAAACCTTGGCGAATCTTACCAATTCTTAAAATGGCAACTATAAAATATTTGGCGATATTTTTCTAAAATTATTTCAATTTCTAAGGATTTTATATATTTTATATAATAATTTGGTGATTTTTAGAGTGAAAAAAGTTGACCCCATCAAAATTGGGAGAAATGGGGCTTCAAAAAAGGCAAATTGGCGAATCGTTTTTGGGAAAAAATCATGGAAAAATAGCCTATGGGCTAAATTTCGCCCCTAAAATTATCCTTGTTGAAAATCCTTCTATAAACCTACGATAGTAACCTGGTAATCCCATAAAATATCTAACCTATGACACATTCTTAGGTGTTGGCCAATTCATAATTGCTTCTATCTTTTTGGGATCAAGTGAGATTCCTTCTTCTGATACAATGTGTCCTAAGTAGTGAGTCTTGTTATGATAAAAAGAGAACTGAATTAAATTAGCATAAAGTGTATTCTCTCTATGTACCTACTGATCCATATGGGAATAGGTGTCCACCCACTTATTCAACTGGCTCAAAACATATTTCCAATTTGGCAGCTTTCTAGTAATTTTTCTATAGTTTTTTGAGGTCCTAAACTTCCGAGGCCATTTTGAGGCCCTCATTTGAAAGTTGTAAATCTCATATAGACATTTCCAATGGGCTATCGAGTGCCCCAAACAGAGATCGTATGCAAACGTTATGACCCCGGGAAGTTGACTATTCAACTAACCATCTTGGGGCCGCAAACTTTATGACGATTGATCTTCTAGGGTTAGGTTTTTGGATGTTTAGGGTTCTTTCCCTCATTCTTATGATAAATAGGATCTTTTGGCCTCTTCTTGTATTCAGCTTGTCACGCATGAGCATAGCCTCCACATCTCTTCTTAGAGATATAGATACCACCATTCTAGCTGCTTTTATTTTACATTTTGTTCTATTTCATTCATTTTAATAGAATATGAGTTTACTATATTATTGTGTTTCTTGCCATATATCTGTGTATGTGAACATATATATACTCTTTCATTTCGTTCTCACATAAATCCAGATCACCTGCATTACTAGTCTTAAGTATTCTTCATGTTCTTTCTTTGTCTTAGAGTAAACTAGTATGTCATCCAAGAAAACAATCACAAACTTGTCCAAATATTTTCGAAAAACCCCATTCATCAAGCACATAAAGTTAGTTGGTGCATTCCTCAAAACAAATGGAACAACTGTAAACTCGTAATGACCATATCTTGTTCTAAAATTTGTCTTACTGATGTCATATTCCTTAATTATGACCTAATGATAACCTGACCTGAGATCTATCTTTGAAAACACTGTGGAACCCCTTAAATGATCAAATAAGTCATCAATTCTCGGTAAATGATACTTGTTCTTGATAGTTTCTTTATTTAACTTCCTATAATCTATGTAAAGTCTCAAGGAACCATCTTTCTTTCTCACAAACAAAACTGGTGCTCCCCAAGGTGATACACTAGGTATGATATAATCCTTCTTTAATAATTCCTCTAACTGCATCTGTAACTCTTTAAACTCAAGTGTACTCATCCTATAAGGAACTTTAGACGAAGGAACTGTACTAGGCACTAGATCAATAATAAATTTTATATCTCTTCTAGGATGAATTCCGACTATCTCTTGAAATACATCTACGAATTCCTATAATACCATCTAGTCCTGTAACTGAGGTTCATTTTCCTTAGATTCTTCTATGTGAGCTGCATAAATATAACACCCTTTTCTAAAACACTTCTTTAACTGTAAGGCTATAACATGTCTTAAATATATCCATCTATGTATTCCTTTAATGGTTACTTTGTTTCCTTCCTCATCTATACATCTGTTAGTCTTATTGTAAAAATCCAAGATAGCTCGGTGTGTAGTCAACCAATCCATACCAATCAAAACATCATAAGAGCCTAAGGGGATAACATTCAAATCTGCTAAAGTATTTAAACCATTCATTTCCAAAGGAAACTGTCTTATTATTTCTGTAACTTTTCTTTTAGTTCCAGTTGCTAATTGTACAAGGCCTGCTACCTCAAGGTTACTTTTTTTAAGAGAACAATTCAAAACTACACTAGGTGCAATATAACTGTTACTAGCTCCTAAATCAATTAAAACAGACACAGTTCTATTACCAATATTACCTGCTAATTCTATCATGTGATACCAATGATATGCCTACCCACCTTTCAAAGATGAATAAATCCTCCGAGTCTTACCAACATCACCTACTATTTCTTCTTGAATTTTGTGAATGTTTTCTTCTTTCTTATGTGGACAATCCCTTGCATAGTGATTCTCATTACAATTCCAACATCTAACAAGAGGTGTCTTATTTGAATATGGATGCTTATGAAAATTACCACTTTTTTTGACAGGAGGCTTGGTTCATTCTTTCTTTGGTCTTTTTTAACACTCTTCTTATCCTTCAAGTTCTTATGTTCCTTATTCTTATCCAACTTATACAAATGTTTTTCCTTCCAGATTACTTCTTTGAGGGTCTTGGGCATATCATACTAAATCTTATCCTTGTAAAAAGTTGGTAGTCCACTTATAAATATTTGAATCTTAACTTTCTCATATTATATATATTCTGCATAAGTTAACAGTTCAAGAAATATCTTCTCATATGCATCCATAGTTAAATTTCCCAACTTAAGTTCAAAGAATTCTTCCATCTTATTATCATAGTATTTCTCTTAAAGGTATTCTTGTTGAAAATACTTTTAAAACTTTTTCCAAGTGATATTTTTTTCATCAATATATTTTATTTTAACCAAATTTTCCCACCAAAGAGAGGCTCTTCCCTGCAAATGCTAGACAGTTATTCTTTCTTCCATGTTTGATGAATGATTATGCAATTATAAAAACGTTTGGAGTCCTACTTAGACCATGTTTATGCTTCTTCACCTTGTTTAACTTCACCATCAAAAGTTGGAGGTTTAATATTTCTTAATTCACCCATCAATTGATCATGTTCATACCTTCTCCTTCTACTATTACGGTCATCTGAAAATCTTCCTAGGCTAATCTCAGGACTTCTAGATCTTTTTCTCAAGGGAGGTGTACGATAATTGTCAGATTGGTGGAAAGTCCATCCTAGAGTAAGTTTTCCTTCTTTTCCTTTCTTACTTGTCTTGGGTAGTATTTAAGGATCTTGTTTATTTGATGATATATTCTTGAAGGTGAGTGATCCTTCAATTACATTTCTTAACCGACTCTTCCATGTCAAGGGATGAACTACTGCTCCTCCTTCCTACATACTCCTCTTCAGGACCATAAGGGGTTGTTTGTTTATCTTCCATCCTCTATTGTTTTAATCTGTGGGGTCTTCTTGGGATAAATGATTTATTGTGAGATACAACGCGTTCATTCTAAGTTTTGTTAACATTCCATTATCAAATTTTTTTTTCTTATATAATAATTAATTTTCTAGTTAAGAAGAAACAAAGCATACTATACTAGTCTTCATTTTTTGAAATAAATAACTAAGCAAAATGCATAAAAGGATATAATTATTTTCAAACATATTCTAAATATTCAAAATAACAAATAATTTTTCATCTTTCACAAATATAGAATCACTTTCATAATTAAATTTCATATAGGCAACATTTAACTTTTATTCAAGCAAGCAAATTTAAAGCGACCAATAGGTCCAACAACCGCAGTGTTCCAACCGTAGCTCTGATACCACCTATCATGTAACACGGAGATATAAGAGTGTCTAAGGGACATATAATTATCTCTCTGAGGCTGATTAATTGATTTTTAGTGCAGCGAATAAACCATAGGCATTTAATTTCTAATTTCCAAAATTAATTGCAACACAAAATCCAATAATTAAAAATCATTTATTATAAATTTATTAACACATCCAACATTTGATATGAGGGATGAAAGGCTTATTAATATCATATAATATCATCAAAACTTAAATCCAATCCATATCATAGATGATAACCACTTTTAAAGGCTAATTATTCTTAATCACAGCTAACTAGTAATTAAGGTGTTAATTACGACACTTATCACAAATCCAATTGTTTAAAAAATAACCATTGATTATCAATCCCAATGTCTTAATAACATCTAATTACATGTAAATAAGGCCTAATTAGCAAATTTACAATAATTAATCATGGTAATTACGAAAGAGAGATCACAAGACTAGTTAACTGGTTTTTCAATATAAGCAACTAGTCTTTGAGACAATCAACTTGTAACCATGACATTAAACCCAAAATCAATCCTACAGACATCCAAAACATATTTAATATTTCACCTACAGTCAATTAAAGGTTTATTTGTAGATCATTCCAAGTGCACATAAGGTGATCTTTTCCATCCATTCCAATGAAGCTAGTTAACATTCACTGCAAGGAATTGAGTCTAAATAACTGAACCAAAATGAAATGCATACATAAGTAAAGGATAAAACTTGATAATTCACCACATATAGAAAAATAGCATGTTATAAACACATCACATGTCTGTATCGTTCAGTTTTTACGAAAATAGAGATTTCAATCCACAACTAGTTATCATTTTTCACCACAACGAACCTAGTTTCCAATTTAACTTTCCAAATTCCAAATAAAGAGAAATTTATGACTACTATATCTCATGGAAATCGTATCAAGGGTCGCCTGAATTCATATGGATGTATCTTTCTTCCCATATACAGTCCACAAAATAACTCACAAAACTAGCTAATTCTACTCATTTGAATTGACTAGTAATTCTAGGAATCACTATAATAATTAAATCCACATCTCATAGAATCATTCAAATTTCATTCCAATTCCAAATATAAATAAATTTTTTTATCATTCATAACTTAGGTATATATCATTCTAACATTTCCTCAAACACTTCATAAGAAAATTCACAAATCTACTCAAAACAATTCCATTGAAGGAGCTTGAAATTGGAAATTGATCTAGAATTTCGATAGACATTTCCCAAACACTATAAAGAATATTCCCCCTCACATTATCAAAAAAATTTCAAGTGTATTTATCATACAGAAGCATAAAAAGAACACGGGATTTTTTATAAACACTTCATGTGCCAAGTCTTCAAACTATGCAAAACAATCAAATCGAAGAACTAGTTTTCAAATAAAAGGTAGAAGGATCAAAGAGAAGTTTCTTAAACCATTCCGAGGCTACTGTTGTTACAACGTATTTTTCCACCTTCTGAGCATCAACACTCATTGGTCTTCAGTATCCATTTTATTGACTCAGATCCATTATTTGTCCTCTGGGAACCATTGTTCTCTATCTTCGTTCCTGCACACTAGCTATTCCACTATACCTAGCGTATACGCAGGATGTACCAATCTAGCCCGCGTACATCGAGTTATATGGTAAAAAATAGTAAAAACTCTATTTTTACTCCCAAAAAGCGGTCTTAGGGTGATATTTGGCCCTCCATGTACCCTGAAACGACTCATTCGACCATTCACCTACCTTTGGAGGGTTATATATTGAGCTCTTATGGTGTATGGAAGGGAGGAGAAAGAGAGAGCACCATAACTCTATTAGATTTTTGTCGTGAATTGAGTCTACATCCATTGATCCTTGTTGTTGTGAACTTCTTATGTTCACCTACCAAACTCCTTCATATTTTGAGTTTGACATTGCATGGGGGATTGAAGTGGTGGAGGCACAAGTGGAGGGACCTAGTTCTTGGTTCAGATGGGTTGCCGGCAAGAGGTTGTATCATGTACTTCTTGTTATCATTAATGGAAATACTCATTTTCTTGTCCAATTGATCTTGTAAATGTTGTTTAATTACATTGGGTTACATGTGCTTGTTATATCACGTACCATGCTATTGATTATGCTAATTTATTTCATATATTGTGTGCACTTGCTTGTATTTGTTGTTGATACTAAGCTGTAGGGTCAAGTGTAAAGATTGAAAGCTCAATGGGGATCTACTTCGAACATCTGGTTGAAGGTTGGTATTTTCTCCATATCTTAGTATTTTCATTTATATAACATTGTTTTGAGAATTTAGTAGATTTTTTGCAGTCATCTATCTGTTGTGGTCTGCCCCATACCATAGGAAGTTTTTCTCCATAACAGAAATGGCGACTCCGCTTGGGAGGAACCTCCATTTTGGAGATTTTTAGGCATTTTTCCTTATTTTGTTGAGCTTTTGTGTCATTGACTGGCCATTGGGTTCTGCATTAGAAAACTTGATTTTTTTGGGCTGTTTGATTCATTTTTGGCTCATTTACCTTTCCCTATATGCAAGTTAGCCTTGTTTTTCCCGCGTCTACCTGCTACTGTCAGTATAGTAGCCTGCATACAGACGCTATTGTTCTATGAATAGCTGCATACAACTCCAAGATTGTCTTGTTTATGACCTTTGGTTGTTGTTGGGTTGGTTCTGAGTATTCCTGAGTCTTAGTAGGCCTATTTTCTTATTGTTCCATGCTCTGTTATTGATCAGAAACTCATATTTATGTAGTTTTTTGAGCTTTTTGTTTTCCGACAATATTTTGTTTTTATAGCTCATTAGCTTGGTTGAGTCTTATTGTTTGGGATTTGCTGGGTTGTCTGCTTGATATGATTTGCATTTTTACTGAATAGTTTGATTTTGCTTGCGCTTTTTCATTTCATTTATATTGAAAAAATACAAAAACATTGTTTTGCATTTTCCCTTCATTTATAAGCGAAAATACAAAGATGTTTTCTTTGTGTTTTTGCATTTAGTATCAGAGTGCTTATGTTTTCATCTAGGACTTTCTTGTGCATTGAAATTATAAAGAGATTGCATATTTATTTCTGAAAGAACCGTTGGATTGATTGTCATACTAGTGGCATGCTTTTTATGGATAGATGGGTCTAGTGCGTTTCGATTGTGCATATCATTGAGTCTTTCCACGTCATTAGTTTCACAACCATATCCTTTGAGTAATTACATCCATTAAAATTAACGCTTAATTTTAAAATTGATTAGAAACGATTTTCCCTTTGATAGGGTTCACCAACTAGCACAGGTTTAGAGTCTTGGAATAGATCAATGTGAGTTAACAATCCAAGACTATTAAATGAAAAAATTATGTGTCTGACCAGGGAGTGGTGAAACCCATGTATACATCAGTGTTCTCAGGAAGCTCTACTCAAACCAGAGTTAATCACGAGGTCACGGGAGGTTGGTTGTGGAGATAGCCTTCCAATACTAGCTGAATGTGGGAGATATTTCCAGGATTTATTCGTGTACGGGGGATCTTGGGGGATTTGACCCTCTTGAGTTTTGGGCTTAGCTACCCTGCCCATACGACGGATCCCACCTACGACTGTCCACCTGAGCATTGGTTATACATGGTGGCCTTAGTTGCTTTACCTAGGTATCACATAGGGAATTCCTTGCGGTTATTCTGCGATTGTCCTGAGTCATATAGGGGTTGGACAACACAGTTGTTGTTGTATAGGGATTTGACCCTGTGCATGCAGTGAAGTCTGGGATCCCTTGTAACTGATTATGTTACCTCCTGTTATAGTTTGGGAGTCTCAAGCCTCTCCTAGGAGAGACATATTGGCTGTAGTGTCGGGAGGTCCCTTCATCCAGTCCTGTTTGTGTGCATTTGGCTGCAGTTTCTTTAGGTGTGTGCTCTTTGACACTTTAGTTGGGACATTAGGAGACATTGCTTTTATTAACTTTTTGAAGTCATCGTGGAGTGAGGTCCACCTCTCCGTCGATCTCATCGTTTGGCTGGTTTATCAGGTGACGAGTTATCACATCCTTTTTACAAGTGACGTCGGAGGACCACCACTGGTCCTATTGATACTTCTCACGAGCTTCAAGAATATCACATTATGACTGCTACATATGGAACGACGGGAATTCCTGTGATTTTGTCGAGTGATATTAAAGGAAACACTTCTCCTTCCACTCCTAGGGGAGGTTGGGAGGGAGGTTCACCACCACATGCCACTCCTGTTGGGTTTGAGACGAAGCCACCCTCAGAGTCAAACCCATTTGATGTTACACACTCACATGGTTTCCGATATGGGATTCCATATTTTAATGATCCAACAATCCCTTCAACCATGACTCCTTTCTCATTTGGTATGCCTAGTATTAATACAAATGTTACATCCATTACGTCTGATATTCATGCTAACTCTAGCCTTGGTGTTGGGGGAACTGCACCCTCTTTATCCACATATCAGTTTGGGACTGGTCATATACCTTCATCTATTCCAAATGTTGGAAAAGGGACACCTCCCAGGACTACCCCTAGTTTCGGTGGGAACACTTTCCAGAATACGACTCAGATTCCACCTTTTAACCCACATGCCTCTACGCATATACCCATACCTACGACCACATTTTCTAACCTGAATGTCCCTCATAGTATAGGAGGTGGGAACATACCCTTTACTTATGGTCATCATGTGACTACTCCTGCTACGAATAGCAGTTATATACCCCATAATTATGGTGGTAACCCCTATTATAACGTAGCCGGTTTTGGCCCTTATTACAACCCTCCTCACTATGGTTCCTACAACACACATATACCTACGTACCCTTACACGGTTCAGGTTGGGGGCGGTTATCATCCCTATGGTCATGGTCATGGTTTATATCATCCTTTAGGTCCACAAGGTCAGCCTCTTTTGGGAGCTTATAATCAAGCTTCACAGCCACAGATCCCATTTCTTGCTCGTTTGAATCTACCAAATCTTTCAAAGCTCACTATTGATCCAGTGTGTCACGATTATTATTGGCCTACAGTCCCTACCAAGCTCCCTTCTGACATTCCAAAGTTCAAAGGGAAGAATGGTGAGGATCCAGGTGATCATGTTACTACTTTTCACTTATGGTGGTCCTCGAATTCGTTAAATCATGACTCTATTCGTTTGAGACTATTTCAATGCACCCTCATGGGGGCAGCCACGAAATGGTATGTCGAGTTTCGTGGGGGCATTTATAGGATTTTTAATGATTTGGCCTTGGTTTTCCTAGATCAATTTCAGCTGCTAGTTCACTGTGATACTGGCACCAAAATCTTATCTACCTTCCGCCAAGACAAAGCCACACACATATCTGATCACATTCAAGAGTGGAGTCAATGGAAGAGGCTAGTGAAAGCCAACACTCCTCCAGAGTTTTTGTTGGAATGGTTCCTTAAGTATTTACTTCCTTACGTGTTGAAGGACGTTTCAGTGTCTGGTATTATGGTTGAGGAGCAAGCTATTTTCAAATCACAGTAGTTAGACCTAGTCTACACTCAGTTTGGTATCCTGTACGATATTATTACTGATGCACCAAGATCATGTCATGATCCTAAGCATGTTCTTGGACCACATGATGTTGGAATAATTGGATTTACGAGTACTCATCCCATATATTTGGTTACAAATCAAATGCAAAATTTGTCTATTAACCAATCTACCCTCGGACAGGCTCACACCTTGTCCGCTTCCACCCAATCGTCCGATGTTCACTTTATACAATCGATGAACCCATCAGGTAACCAACAACCTAGTGGAATGAAGAAGGGGAGAAATAATCCTAGGGGTGGAAATAATGGGAGAAATAGAAATACTCCTAGAAAGACAACGCTAACCCTCCTTGGGATGGCGGAAATGCTGGTAGGGATCGTAAACCTATACGTAAAGTGAAATTTCCTTGCAAAATTTGTTTGGAAGATCACCTTACCCATTTGTGTCCTCGAATCGAAGAAGCTTCGAAGCATCTTGCACAAAGCCCAGCTGTGTTGAAATATCCCCTTCCACATCACCAAAAGCTTCGAGTGCTTCTGTCGCTGGTTATGGGACTAACGAAACTTGGACATCCTCTTCTCATGCCAGTGGCTTCGTATGCGTGAACATGGTTAAATATGAGGTTAGTATTGATACTCGCCAATGCGATTATGGTGCACCACATCCGAATATGGGGAATGAGCCCCCTCTTCCTGATTCTTCTTTGCACCTCGAGAACCCTACTACTATGCCACAGATACCGAAAAGGTGTTCTTAAGTGCTCAGCGCATAATCCCAATGCCCAAGCCGCCCAGAACTACTCTATTGTAGAAGATTTGGGCCAAACTCCATGTGCCATGTCGACTCTTGAGGTTCTCCAGGCATGTACTTCGCAGAGGAATGCCCTTTTATGTGCTTTGGGAGTTCAGGATTAGGGTAGCCCTAACATTATTAAATTCGACACTACTGATGTTCAGCCTAGCTTGCCTTATCATGTGGCTTTTCAAGTCCATGTTAGGTTCTTACAAAAAATCGTTAAATGTACGGTGGTTGACGAAGGTGCTAGCACCTCAATGATGTCATTGGATTGTTGGAAAGCTCTTGGCTCTCCTCCCTTGTCAAAATATATGACCATGATTACTACGTTCGATGGTCGGTCGTTTAGGCCGCATGGTATTCTCCATTCCCTTGAGGTCCACTTGGGTGGAAAATCCGTGCCTATTGAAGTCGAGGTGTTTTATGCGCTCATCGACTACAACCTTTTACTGGGTAGGAATTGGATCTATGAAATGAGAGCGATCATGTCCTCTGTGTTTAGAGTTATTTTCTTTCCTCATGAAGGAAAAATTGTGACAGTTGATCAACTAGATTTCTCTAGTTCCAATATGATAGCATTGTTGGGAACTGTTGTTCCCTAGATCGAAAATTATCAGCCGGAAACTAGGAATATCAGTGTAGGATTGTATTCCTTTTTGATGGGATCATTCGACTTTGTTTCACCGATCTCCTTCATTGGAACCATTTCCGATAGTGCGCCTGCCTCATTGAATAATGTACCTTTCCAGACCTCATACTTTAATGATCTGTGGACCCTACCATCCAAGAGTTCCCCGTCTGGAGACATTTCACACATTGGAATGGCTATGCCACTATCTGTAGCCGAGCTTGCATACCGTGATATTCAACAAGCCACTGCAGAGCTGGATCTCTCCTCTTCATGGACAGAAGAAGAAGATCTTGTTATGCTTCCCACGTGGGCAGCCGACTCATTTTTATTGCATGATTTTCTTGATGGTACTTTTCCTTTGGATGAAGCTATCATTGAGGCCAAGAGTGGTAGTGATAGGCCTTGGGAAGATTTGCATCATCGCTCTTATTTTATTCCCAACCTTGACCTTATTGAGCGAGAAGATTTTAGGTCGACTCTTGCAGAGAAATTTGGTCACCCTATGGATTCTTTGGATTCGCATTGTATTTATGTGGAGGGGAATAAGGCTAGTATTTCCCCAACCATTCCGATCAACATTTCTCGCACGCCCGAAAAGATTGAAAACATTTATATCGGTGTTGATTGTTCTCCCAATGAGATCCACATATACACCGAGTTGTTCAAGGAATGTCAAGATGTTTTTCGCCTGGTCATATGAGGAGATGCTAGGAATAGACCCTAGCATTGTCGAGCATGAGATTAAGACATATCCTAATGTTAAGTTGGTTTGACAGCGTCTTTGTGCTGTGAATCCTAGGAAGGAAGCCGTGATTAAAGAAGAGGTGGAGAAACTACTAAAATATGGTTTCATCTACCTGGTTCCCCTTACTGAATGGGTGTCAAATCTCGTTCCTGTGGATAAGAAGCAGGGAACCATCCGTGTATGTAAAGATTTTAGAGATCTAAACCGATTATGTCCGAAAGATAACTTTCTCACTCCATTCAAGATCAAATCTTGAATGTGTGTGCAGGAAGCGAGGTATTTTCGTTTATGGATGGTTTCTTAGGATATAATCAAATCCAGATTAAGCCCAAGGATCAACATAAAACTGTTTTTATATGTCCTTGGGGTACATTTTCATACCGAAAGATGCCCTTCGGCCTTAAAAACGCTAGAGCTACTTTTCAACGTGCCATGACATACACTTTTCACGACCTTAAGTGCATAGTGGAGGATTACTTGGATGATCTTGCTGGCCATTCTCGTAAGAGAGTGGACCACCCCAAGCACCTCCACCTCATTTTTGAAATATTTCGATGTTACAAGATTCGTTTGAACCCCAACAAGTGCATCTTTGTTGTGAAAACGGGTCGCCTTTTAGGGATCGTAGTTTCAAAAGAGGGTATAAGAGTTGACCCTCTTAAGGTTGAGGCAATACTTCGGTTGCCTCCCTGCGTTACTTAATTCAGATTCAGAGCCTCCAAGGGAGAGCCACTTTCTTACGACGCTTTATCGTGAATTATGCCAATCTTACCAAAGGTTTCGCGCGACTTTTGAAGAAGGACACCCCGTTTATCTGGGATGAGCAAGCCCAGCAGTCTTTCGACGCTTTGAAGAAAGCTTTGGTATCAGACCCTCTGCTTAGTCCACCCGAATTTGTTAGAGATTTTTTACTTTATGTGGCCGCATCTCAAGAGACGATTGGTATGGTCTTAATTTAGGTGGATGATGTGCTCCAAGAGCATGTTGTTTACTATCTTAGTCAAAATTTAGTAGACGTTGCACTGAGATACTCTCACATGGAGACATTTTCACTTGTGACTATTCATGCAGTCCGACGTTTATGGCATTACATTCTGCTTAGGAAAACCACTGTCATAGCACACGTTAATCCATTTCAGTTCATGCTCTCACGACGCCTAATTGGAGGAAATTATAATAAGTGGATTGTTATTCTTCAAGAATTTGATCTTGATTTTGCTTCAGCGAAATCGGTGAAGTCCTTGGTTTTCTCTGAGCTCATGTCGGATTTCCTGAGACTTGATGAGGATACCATCCATGAAGACTCTTTTGTGGATGAACATTTATTTCTTATCGTGTCAACAGACCCTTGGTATGGGGATATTGATGAGCCCCAAATTAGGTACTTTATAATCCTTTTTATGCCACACAAGCACAATAATGGATATGGAAAATGCCTTTGTTTGTGGGGTTTAATGATTCGTTTTGATTATTTGATAGAGTAGTTTAGAGGTTATTCTTTTATGCTTAAAAGCGTTTTCTATGAGATAATTATATGGAAATAAGTGTGTATGAGCATGCGCAAGTAATCTAAGAGACAACCATCAATTCCAGCTCGAGGACTGAAAGACCATAAGTGGCTTAGCGCCCTTTTTCCTGATTTGTAGAAGAGAACTCCTGTTTAGCATAATTGGCATTTAAAGCATAGAGTTACGTTATGTTTCAAAATAGATATATATATATGGGCCTCTTGGTTAGCAAGAGGTTCATGTTGGCATTTTTGTAGAACTTATATTCAACATATGTCATTCGAGACAATTATGTTTTAAGACTTTTCTGAACATGAAGTTACGATTTAAATGGAAGAAGTGATGTTGTTTCAAGCATTGCGTTTATAAGAATTTTTCCACTCCTGAAATATGAGCTGGAGAGGGCCCCTCCAACACGTAGGTCAGGAGCTTCATTTTTATTTTAGGTGTTTCTCATATGTCATGTTAATTGATTTAGTCATCATCATATATGAAGCACTTGACAATGGTTTGAATGACATAGTTTTATTTTTGCACTTTTTATCTGTAGTTCATCAACATTGATTCTGTAGTTCTACAATACGCTTCCTGTAGTCCTGTACACACATTCTGTGCAGGCGTAATTTCCTATGTTTTCCAACTCTCTATATTAATTTTAGACAGTGATTTAGATTTGCGATGCCATGAATATTTCTTTTATCTGGGTTCAGTTATATAGGAGTTAATTGTTTTAGTTCTTTGGATTTGAATAGAGTAAATGATTATCACTCTCAACATTGGATTCGAATAGATTAGGTTTGATTAATTTTCAGTATTGAATTTCTAGTTAGACTTCCAGTTTTCAGTATTTTATTTCTAGATCAAGTTTCTCAAGCTTTCAGCATTTTATTTCTTAGATTAGATTTACAGTCTTCTAGCATTTAATTCTTAGCATAAAGATCTATTAGTTTCAACATTTATAGTTCATAAGTTTACAATATTTTCATATTCCTTCATTCATTGTTTAAGAGCATATCACTTCCATTTCCTTTTTGAGAAACCTTCAAGATACATCCTAACACCCTAAAACGACGAAGACTATCCTATAGAGCACATACAGTGCTTAGCACTATTAGGAACCCATGTCAACCCTTCTATTTACTTTGTTAGTATATTGTTGTTGGACACATATGCTTTGTAAGTCGTCCCATAGTATTTGTTGATCCATAGTTGTGTTATTGTTGTTTGGTGCATATGCTTTGTAAGTCGCCCATAGTATTGTTGATCCATAGTTTGTATTGGCCCATGGTTTTGACCCATAGTATTGGCGCCTAGACTTAGTATATAAGTGTGCGTTGAGGCCTATGAAGGCACCGTGAAGTTATTTGTATTGAGCTTGCTCAAAGGAGGTTTCCCCCTCGAAGTGGAGTGCGATCAATATAAAAGTGAAACTGAGTTTTGTCATTTCCGTTATTTTGCATATTCTTGTTAATTAATTGTTGCAGGTTCTCCACATCTGGTATCAAAGCACTTTCTTGGGCTCGCTGGGTGAAATTTCTGCCAAATTTTTTTTTTTCGCATCTGTTGCAGCTTCAGATCTGGGAATAATCCCTATCCGCTTAACTGTGGGAAGTACTTGGGCATAAGCCTTAAAACTCATTGTGAGGAGTACCACAGGAAACCCAAAGTAGTTGTCCCATTGAGAGGACCTGCCAGTGAAAAGGGAAACGACCCCTACCTGATTGACTAGTTCCCACCCGTGAGGTGAACCAAGAGCTGTCGTTTGTGGCAAATCGGTTATCAGTTTTACCTGAGCCGTGGAGTGAGGGGTACTGCCCTAATATACAAGCCGTTAGACAGCATTGGTGGTCGAGTGAAACCCATGAACTGTTAGGAAGCCACACATACCTGGGGTCCATATCTATTTTTAGCTGAAATGTTGCCACGTCGTTTCAGATCCATTCTGAAAGTCCTTCCAGATCCACCGTTTCAGATCTATTTCAGATCCAGCTATTTTCGATCCAGTCGACGTCGTTTCAGATCCCTTAAAATTCTTTTTTTTGGCAATATCTCCCTTGTTTTCACTCCGTTTTCCCTGAAACTTCACTGACACCCCTGCAATCCCATTTTGCATATTTCATTCCTAAGGACCCTATCCCAAATTCCACTTCCCAAAGCCCGAAATCCCACATTTGTCTATTTTTAGGGTTTGCTATTACTTCTTCGGATTTTACCCAATTGCCTTCAAATTTTTCCATCGAGTTCCTTTCTTAATTCTGCTTCTTTCTCCCTCTCTGCCATTTTTTCTCATTCTTTCACCCCGCTTCTAAAATCCCCATTGTTTGCTTCCTTATCCATCAGAAAGTGTCTGAAACCTAGTCAAACCCCAATTACCCCTCCGAGTTTTTCCCAAATCCAAATTTTCCTTTACTAAATAAGCTTTTGTTTGTGTTTTTCTATCCATTCCCAAAACAAAAAACAAAAAAAACCTAGTTATGGTTGTCCCCCGTGCTGGAGCAAAAACCATGGAGGAAGCACTTGCAGCTATCCAAACCAAAATCCAAGATCTGGATGAAAAATTTCTCAGCCTCCATCTTCAGCATAACCAACAGCAAGAATCTTCTGCAACCACTGGGTTCTCTTCTTCCAGCCATTTGCGTGGTCCGAAGCTTGAATTTCCTCGCTTCAATGGTATTGATCCAACTGGATGGGTCTATCATGCATAATAGTATTTCAGTTTGCATAATACTTTTGATGTCCAAAAAGTTCCACTTGCATCCTTTCATTTGGAACAGGAATCCCTTCAATGGTACCATTGGTACATCAAGGCTCATGACGAGCCAAAATGGATAGTTTTTTCCAACTCCTTTTGCAACGATTTGGTCCCAGTGCTTTTGATGACTTCATCGGAGCACTCACTAAACTTCATCAAAGTGGCACTATGAGAGAGTATCAGACCGAATTTGAGAAATTAACCAATCACACAGAAGGCTTCTCTAATGAATTCTACAGGAGTTGCTTTATCAGTGGTCTTAAGGATGAAATCGAGTCAGAGGTTAAAATGTTTTGTCCCAACACAATGATGGAAGTCCTAGGGTTAGCTAAGTTGGTAGAAGACAATATTGCAGCCCAGCAATGCTCCAAACCCACTTTTGTTCCCTTCCAAAATATGGGTTCTCAATGACCTCCCATTCCGCAAGCAACTCAACCAACTCCTATCAAGCATTTGTCTGAAACAGAGATGCAGGCACGCAGAGAAAAAGGGCTTTGTTATAATTGTGATGAGAAATTCACTTGGGGACATAGATGTGTTCAACAAAATCTCTATCTCTTGGATATGGGTTCTCCGCCTGCCTCTAAAATTGGTGAAGAAGCTCCAGATCCAATGCATGCTCAGGTCGACATTTAGGAGCCTCTTATTGACCCCCCATCTTAGGATGAACAACCAGAGATATCTCTCCATGCTTTATCCGACGTCACCACCCTCCAAAAAATGCGGGTCAGGGGTTATTTCAAGAAGCTTCCTCTTACAATACTCATTGATTCTAGTAGCACTCATAACTTCATTGACCCCCGGATCGCCAAACAGACTGATTGTTTTGTCCATCTTTGCTCCAACTTTGAAGTCATGGTTGCTAATGGAGGCACCTTACCTTGCAAGGGAAAGTGTCACAATGTGCGTATCTCTCTGGAAGATTATAACCTGCGCTTTGACATGTTTTCCTTGTCCTTCGGCGGATGTGATGTGGTTTTAGGCGTTCAATGGTTACGCACACTTGGCCCCATCTTATGGGATTTTGCTAAACTTTGGATGCAGTTTTCAGTCAATGGGACACAACACAAATTTACAGGCTTACAACCAGGGTCTCTCTGCATCATCAGTTCACATTGCCTGGAAGAGATCCTTAAGAAGAATTCACATGGTGTCATTGCTCAGCTCCATTCCATTCATATGCACCCATCAATGGTCTCCACTACTTCCTTGGATAGATATGCAGGTGTCTTTGCTGTACCAGTGGGATTTATGCCTTCAAGAGACCTTTCCGGTAAGCATTTAGCCGTGTCTACATCTCAACAGGAAATGCTGGCTATTTTGCATGAATTACTGACGTGGCAGCCATCTCTATTAGGGAATTATTTCTGCATCAAGACTAATCTCCAGAGTCTGAAAATTTTCCTAGAACAATGGGTCTCCTCCCCAGCACACCTGAAATGGGTTATCCACCTCATGGGTTATGACTATGCAATCACTTACAAGAAGGGTAAGGACAATATGGTGGTAGATGCTCCTTCTCACACATTTGATGACCCAGTTTCTCTTACAGCTATTTCTTTGCTTGTTCCAAACTGGTTGCAATATGTTCAACAGGGATATCTCTTCTATGAACTCCATGCTTCTTCATTAGCAGGGCATTCTGGGTTCCTCCAAAAGTATGATCGGGAACAAGGTAACTTCTTTTGGCAGGGACTGAAACTGCCAATTCAACAGATGGTGGTTGACTATGATACTTGCCAGGTCAACAAGGGTGAAACGACACTCCTTTCGGGACTACTCGAACCCTTTCCCATCCCTACATAGATTTGGACAACTATTTCTATGGATTTCCTATAAGCTCTCCAGTGGTACAATACCACGTCTAAAAGGAAACCATATGAAGTAGTCTATGGACAGGCACCGCCATTTCTTCTTCCATACACCCTCAGCAGCTCCCCAGTTCAGGAAATTGACTCGGTTCTTTGAAATCGCGATCAGATTCTTCTCATTCTGCAGGACAATCTTCACATGGCAACAATTCGATTGAAACAACAAGCTGCTCAGCACCATTCAGAGCACACTTTTCACGCAGCTGATATGGTTCTTCTTTAGCATTCCAAGCAATCCTCCTGAAACTCAAAAGGCGTCAGTGGCCCAGAATGCAACCCAAAGATGCTACAAGGGAACCACTCCATCCAATTCTGCATCAATTTCCACATCTAAAGCTTTGAGGACAAAGATTTTTCTAAGGGAGAGGGGATGTTAGGAACCCATGTCAACCCTTCTATTTACTTTGTTAGTATATTGTTGTTGGATGCATATGCTTTGTAAGTCGTCCTGTAGTATTTGTTGATCCATAGTTGTGTTATTGTTGTTTGGCGCATATGCTTTGTAAGTCGCCCATAGTATTGTTGATCCATAGTTTGTATTGGCCCATGGTTTTGACCCATAGTATTGGCACCTAGACTTAGTATATAAGTGTGTGTTGAGGCCTATGAAGGCACGAGGAAGTTATTTGTATTGAGCTTGCTCAAAGGAGGTTGCCCCCTCGAAGTGGCCTGCGATCAATATAAAAGTGATTCCGAGTTCTGTCATTTCTGTTATTTCGTATATTCTTATTAATTAATTGTTGCAGGTTCTCCATAAGCACTTCTTAAGTTTGTACGCTCCCTGGTTGATAATTAAAGTATGCTTCCGGTTTAGCTACCACAATTAGCTATCCATTCCTGGAGTTCACCACTTTTTGGCGTCATTTCCAGGGAGGTGCTTAATCCATAGGAGACATCTTTAAAACACACACACACACACACACACACACACAAAAACAACTCGAAACATAATTTTTTTTACCATGAATGCCTAGATGACAGAGAGATAGATTTGGACGCTTTCTTCCTGCCCGCCCTATGAGCAACAACAATACTAATAATCTCAATTTTAATTCCTTAAATCAGAAGAAGAGGATGATTCTAGCTACGATCCACACAGAGATAACTTCTTTGCTAGCTCTAGCTCAAACACCACTATGGAAGAGGAAGAGGATGAACCCGGAAAACTGTTCACTTTTCCCATCAGTGTACCTCTTGGAGATGCTAAGATGAAGAATATCAACCCTAATAACATACCAAACTTCCATGGCCTAACCTCAGAGGATTCTGACACATTTCTATTTGAGTTTGAGGTAGTTTGTAGGTCATTTGGCTACACCACTGATGCACAAAAACTGAGACTCTTTCCTTCTACATTGAAAGATCTATCACTCAGATGGCTTATGAGCCTAGAAGGGAAAAACATTTTTACATGGGACCAAATGAAACAAACTTTCCTAGAAAAATACAGGGACTACTGTAAGGAAAAAGATACAAGAGATGAAATCTTTAGAATGCAACAAGGAGAAAGAGAATCCTTAGAATATTATGCACAACGATTTCAACTCAGCTACAAACGAGCCAGTCACTACACCTTAGATCAAGAATCATTGAAACTTGTCCTTCTTAGGGGGATAAAGGAGGAAAATCAAGAAGTTTTGAACCTTATGGGAGATGGAGATATATTCCAGAAAACTTATGACCAAATCCTGCAAATTTTCAAAAACTACTCTAGATCTAGGAAAGGTAAAAGTGGAACAAGGGATTCACACCTATTTACTGGGGGATCAGCATCTTCAAGACCAAATCTTATAAATTCTAATTTAGGAAACCTCCTTGATGATATTAATACTGATATCCTACAATCCCTTGCCATGCAACTTGATGCACTTCAAATCAAGAATAAACAGGACGAAATAAACCAAGCGTTGGCAGTCTTTTGTCCACGCTGCAAAAAAAAAAAACCATGAGAAGGGGCAGTGCACACTAAACACCATAGAAATATGTGGCCTCTGTACTGACTATCACTCCACTGATAAATGTCCTTTGTTTCCCTCATGCAAAGCTGCTATTCAAGGGCCCACAACTGAAGGTGCAATAGAACAACTCTGTTTCGTCAATCAAAGGAGAAATAATTTTGCTAGGCCTTACCAACCCAACAATCAAGCCTACTTTAATTAGGGAAGTAACCAGCAAAATTGGAACTCTATACCAGCCCCATGACCATCTCATCCAACTCCAAACTAGTGGCAGCAAAGCCAACCATATCAACAACCTTATTACCCATAATCTTACTCTCCATACCCCCCACCTTTTGCTCAGCCAACCACGAATTATGGAAATTAATATCCTTATTCATCAAATTGGAGGGCTCCATTACAAAAACCACTCATCATGCCATCCCCACAGAACCAACCACCTCCCAGACCTCCACCAATCCCTTCCCAGCCAATTCCAAACCATAACAACAACAGGCCAGGATAGCAACAGACCTACAACACTGAAATCATGCAGTTCCCTACTTATGTAGTGGATACCCTGGAAATAAACGAAATTAATCTCAGGTCTGGGAAAACATTGCAAAACACACACACATAGAATAATCAAGGAGATGAAGCTCATGAACAAACAATACAACCCCAAATTCAGCATCCATATGAGCCAAGCCTTTAGGAGGAAGAAATTCGGCCACAAACACAAAATAGAAACCTCCATTCCTTGAAAAACTTATACGAAATACTAAAGAAGAAGAGGAAAATGCGATTGTGAACTAATTGAAGCACTTAAACATCCAAATTCCAATTTTACAGGACATAAGAGATGTACCAATCTGTAACAAGTTTATTAAAAAGAATTGTTTGAAAAGACCTGGCAGAAGAAGACGTGACCCACCAACCATAAACGTAGTAGGCCAGTTACCAGATTTAATGCTAGGTGTCATTGTTAACCCCAAATATCTTGATCCAGGAAGCCCAGTAGTAAACATGACCATCAACAACAAACATATCACCAGTAGCCTAATTGATTTAGGGGCTTCAATAAACGTAATGACTAAGTATACCATGATATCCCTAGTACTACAATCAATGGTCAGACCAACAACTATCGTCCTACAGCTAGCTGACACATCGATAGTAAAACCTGAAGGGATGCTGGAAGACATAATTATCAACATAGAATCCTAGGAATACCCAGCTAACTTCATAGTCATCAAAGTGAAGAGTAAACTTAGTGGGTACCCAATAATACTAGGGAGACCCTAGCTGGAAACTGCAGATGCTTACATAGGGTGTAGATCGAGCAACATGACAATCACCAGTGGCCAAGCTAGGAAGAAAACCACGATTTATCCTCCAGCAAGGAAGTCTTCAAACCTAGAATATCAGAACTATACAAACGATTATGATGACACATCCAACCAAAATATACGACCTAATACTTACAATTGAAGCTTCCCTATCACTAAAAGCCATCAACGAAGATAGTCATTTAGATAGGTTTATTCAAAATGCTTCTTCTAATCAAAATATGTTTGAATATTTTCTTGGCATAGGTCAGTAGCAAGGAGAGGAAACATTAAACCACAATCCTGACAGAATGTGGGCAGAGGTACTCACACTTGAACAACATCCCATTCAGATAAAAATAGTTGAGATAATGCCTGGCAGGACAGTTAATATTAACTCCAATTTGGAGCCAGGACAAGAACATCAATTACTGAAGGTACTGTCAAACAACAACAAATCTTTTGCATGGACATATACTGACATGAAGGGTATCCACCCAGACATTTGTAAGCACTATATATATATAAAGGAAGGTCTTGTTCCTATCAGGCAACCACAGAGAAGAATGAACCGAGCATTAAAGGACATAGTTAAGATGGAATTACAAAAGTTGTTAGATGCAGGGTTCATATACCCAATCTCAGATAGTGAGTGGGTATCACCACTGGTCATAGTTCCTAAAAAAGGAGGGAAGTGGAGGAATTGTGTGGACTACAGAGAGCTCAATAAAGCAACCAAGAAAGATCACTTCCCTCTTCCATTTATCAACCAAGTATTGGACACATTAGCTGGGAACAAATTTTTCTCATTTTTGGATGGGTTCAGTGGGTACAACCAAATACTCATTCACCCAGCTCATCAGGACAAAAAAACATTCACATGCCCATGGGGCACTTATGCATACAGAGTGCTTCCCTTTGGGCTTTGTAATGCCCCAACAACGTTTCAAAGGGAAATCTTAAGCATCTTCTCTGATTTTATTAATGACCAAATGGAGGTCTACAGGGATTACTTCACACCCTATGGCAAGAATTTCGACCAAGCACTAAAACATCTATAATTGGTTTTGAAAAAATGTATCAAGATGAGCTTATGCCTCAACAATGATAAATGTAAAATTCTCATGGAAGAAGGCATCGTGCTTGGACACCATATTTCACAGAGAGGAATTGAGTTTGATCAGGCAAAAGTCACAGTCATCATAACACTGCCACCACCTGTGAAACAAAGAGATGTGAGAAGTTTTGTTGGACAGACAGGATACTACAGAAGATTCATTGAGAGTTATAGAAAAATTGTTGCACCAATGTTTGCTCTTCTCACAAAAGACACATAATTCATTTGGACAAAACATTGTATGTTATCATTTGAAAAACTCAAAGAGAAAACAATTACAGCTCCAGTACTCCAAGGACCAAATTGGGCACTTCCATTCCACATCCACTCTGATGCATCATATAAGGCCATTGGATCTATCCTTGGACAAGAAAGAGAGAAGAAACCCTTGGCTATATATTATATCAGTAAAAATTTGGCAGGAGCAGAATTAAATTATACAATCACAGAGAAGGATTTTTTGGCTATCATACATGCCATTAAAAAATTCAGGCACTAAATAACTAGATACCAAGTGTTTGTCCACACTGACCATTCAACAATTAGGTACTCATGAACAAACCTAATACAAGTGCCCGAATCATAAGATGGCTACTCCTCTTGCAAGAGTTTGACATCACAATTCTGGATAAGCCCGGAAAACACAATGTAGTGGTTGATTTTCTATCTAGGCTCACCCATGGACAAGCCAATGAACTGGTAAATGATAATTTTCCTGATGAGCATCTGTTTTAAATTCTACAAGAAGCCCATGGTTTGCTGACATATAAAACTACCCGGTGTCTGGTAAATTTCCACAGCATTACAGCCACAAAGAGAAGAACAGATTCATAAGGCAAAGTGACACTTACACATGGATAGAAGGAATGCTTTTCAAAAAAGGACTAGACCAAGTATTAAGAAGATGCATTAGAGAATATGAAGTCCATGACATACTGCACGTCACCCATAATGAACCATGTGGAGGACTTTATGCTGCAAAGAGAGAAACCTATAAAATATTGTAGACTGGATATTATTGGCGAACACTCCACAAAGACACCTATGAATATGTTTCACATTCTGATGATTGTCAACAAATGGGGAAGCCTACACAAAGAGAAGAAATGCCTCTCCATCCACAAATCTCATTGGAACCATTTGAGAAATGGGGATTTGATTTCATTGGCCCATTCAACCCCCAATCAAATCAGAAAATCTACATCCTAGTATGCACTGACTACCTTACAAAGTGGGTAGAAGTAGCAGCACTTGTAGCAGCAAATGAAACTAATGTGGCAAAGGTTTTTACAGAACAAATCTTCCACAGATTTGGAGTCCCACGAGAGCTAGTTTTTACCAAGGCCCACAATTTACATCCAACCTCATTGAGGACCTGCTTCGAAGAAACAAGGTTAAACACATAAAATCTACTCCCTACCACCCTCGGGCTAATGGTCAAGATGAAGTGACACACAGAGAAACAGAAAGGGTCTTGACAAAAACTGTACAACTCCACAAAAGATATTGGGTAGACCGACTAAGTGATGCAGTCTAGGATTATAATACTACATGGAAGACAACAATAGGCTTCACCCAATATGAACTCGTATATGGAAAGAAAATAATGTTTCCCATTCAATTTGAGATCAAAACATTGAGGATTGCAGCTGAGTTGAACATGAAACTTTCAGACATCCAGCAAGAACGAATACTACAATTAAATCAGCCGGATGAGCAATGCCAACAAGCACTTTGCCACACTGAAATCATCCAGCAACAAAAAAATAAATGGCATGACAAGAACATCAAGCAGAAGAAGTTCAAAGAAGGTGACTGGGCACTACTCTATGACTCTAGATTTCACACATTTAAAGGAAAACTGACAACCAAATGGCTCAGACCCTACATCATTAAAAACATCTATGACATTGGAGCTGTCAGGATTACAACAATAGACGAGGAAAAATTCCCCATGATTGTGAATGGACACAAACTCAAGCTCTATAAGACACCAAAATCCAGAGAAGAGTTTACATAGACACTCTATCAGTAGAATCTAATGCTGATAGAGAGCCTAGAACATCACTGTTCACTGAAAATTTCTTGATTTGAAAGAAAAAAAATTAAAAAAATGATGAAAAAAATCGAAAAAAGAAAAATAAAAATAAAGATGAAAAAATTCAAAAGAAAAAAGAAAAACAAATGAAAAAGAAAAAATGAAAAAAGAAAGAGGAAAATACCAAAATCCACTCAGGTTCTCACAAACAAAGTTGATGAACTTGATTCATCCCTACACAAAACCAGAAGCAACTTCAATGCAGAACCAAAAAGCAAATGTCAAGCGAGCCAAGAAGCCAAATCAAGCGAGCTAGGAAGCAAAAACAAGCGAACCAGAAAGCAAAATCAAGCGAGCCAACCAACATTTATCAGCAGACTAAAAAGCAGACATCAAAAGAACAACACACAAAGATCAAGCTTTCATAATCTAAATCAAGCAAGCCAACAGTCAATTCAAGCGAGCCAGAACAACAACAAACCCACCACTACAGAAATCAAATCACTATTACGAGCACCAATACAAACAAAATGCTAAACACAATGAACAAGTCATATCAACAGATTGAACGAGTAGTCACATAAGCAAAGGAAACAATCTCAAGGGAAATGGCAGCAAAAATAAAATCGGCAGCACTACTGACATGACCAAATTAACTACAGACGCACCTCACCTCAACTATAGAATTCCGCACCCATACAAATAAAGCACGAATCATACACTCAGGTATGCTAGCATGGAAGGTAATCACTTAACTCTCTATTTATTTTCAAATCAAATCATAATCCCCAGAAAAATAGTTATTTACGATGTTGAGGACAACTTATAAGATAAATCGGCGTCACGGTTTAGAGAATAACGTCATAGAATCATGATTACCTACTTCAGACATGTCAGAAGATGACAACATTCGCATCCAGCTGCTATATCCCCAAATGATCAAAGCGGCAGTGAATGGTACAATGATGGAAGGAAACGCAGCATGAAATAATGAAAAGGAATGTATAAGGCAGTAAGTACGATGCACGATGATCGGGATAAGTGCGTGAAAACAACTAAATAAGGCAGCATAATCTACAAAAAAGACCCAGTGTTGAAATACTAGCTTTCTAGAAGCAGGAAAACCGGAAATTCATGTTGCCACTCAGCCAGCAAGCTGCTCTCAAACCTGTGATCAATCCCAGCCAGTTGGGGTAAGTCAGCCACACTCAAAGTTTTTGGTTTGTCGATTATAGTGGAAAATTCAAGATGAAAAAGGGGTTCAAAAAGAGTGAACCAGAGGATCACAAGCCCATTTATGAAAACCCACAGGTTTTATCAATCCTCCGTAATGCGGGTTGGATGCCCTTCATCTCAGGGTTGAGAGGGTCTAATACAGAGGTGGCTTTAGAATTCGCAAGGAACTTGAAGCACATCAAAGATGAACAATTTTTCACCTAGGTAGGGGGACTACGTATCAGACTGGATGAGGAGGCAATTGCAAAATACACAGGGATGTCCATGGGTCTACATTGGAGCAGGGACGACTGGGAATCCAACCAGAGTGAAAAGGAAGCCTTCTTCGGACTAGGAGAAGTTTATGAAGAAGACAAAAATGGAGTCAAGAGAGTCACCATGCTAGCACCCTGGGACGAAATAGCTGCTGTCGTTCAGAAATATGTAACATGTACAGGGAGGCTGAGCTATGTCCCTCTTTTCCATTTCCAAATTTTGGAGCTTCTGAGGTACAGGATCCATATCACACCGAATAACAACATCAGCATTCCCTATCATCTTCTCCAATCTCTGGGAGAAATGAGTAAAAAGGTAGTTCAAGAAAAAGAAGATGCGCTAGCCCACCATGCACTAATCAAATTGATAATTCGTGAAGAATTAATGGTACAGGTTCTAGAACTTTCATGGGAGGAGTTTATGGTAATCGTAGCAGATGATGTGCAGAGAATGAGGGGTACACCTAATGTAGGCATACCCATAGCTTCAGGGTCAAAGGAAAAATCCACTTCTGTATCAGGAGCTAAGAGAAAGATTGACCTGGATAGTGACAATGAAGTTATGGCTAATACCCTGATTAAAATAAAACATTCAAAAGAAGCCTCCTGCCATAAAGAATCAGGGGTTTCCACCAGCAAGCAAGGGGCAAAACGACGAAGTAAGAGGATCCCAGAGAAGCCAGCCAACTTCACCAACACCCCCACTGTTTGTACAAGAGAAGACCCAGATATTGAAGATGCAGCACGCAGGGGAATTGAAGCTAGCAGAACAACAAAATGCAGCACTGAGGTAGAAATTGGGCCAAGCTCGAACAGAATTGGATCAGAAAGACTAGAAAATCCAACAATTAGAGGATACATTGACTGTTACTACAAAAATCTATGATGGAATATTGCAACTCAGACCACCGTCCAAGATCTATACGATCTACTTAAAGGAAAAGTGGGGAAAGTTCTAGCTGCAGAGGCTAAAACAAGGTCTGCCTCTAGAATTGAACACTCCAAGGGAATTTGTGGACACTTCTCTGAACTGCACAGAGTTGGAAAAGGATCAATTGTGCGAGTTCTTCTTGCACAACTTCATGGTGCTGAGCTCACCTAAATGGTCACCTAATCCCTACATAGGCGACTTCCAGCTAAGAGAATTATGCTCCTAGATGAAACATGAGGTAGAGAGGGCACAAGATGATCATCTATATCTTGTAGAGGAGTGGCAAAACCCATTATGGATCAGGGGTGAGGAAATTCATCCTGAAAAAGTCATTCAGGACCACCAAACTATCACCACGGATGAAGAGTTAATTCCTATCTTGCTTGAAAAACAGCAGGAGGTAGTCACACATTTTGATCTTACCCTTCAATGCACATACAAGGAGGTACAGGAGGCCATCAGCGAGAGGTGGGAAAAAATTGCAGGAGATTTGAAGAAGAAGGAGCCTCACTCCCCCCTCAGGTTAGAAACGACACTCACTAAGGCCAAATTATACAGGGAATCCTTGATCAAACACCAGGTCAGATGGATAGGAATGAAGCTCAGTCCACCATTATTTCTCCCATTAATTATCAGAGCACAGATTGACGAGGAGGAAGAGAAAAGAACATGGTCCAAATATGACCGAACCCATGGCAATCATAGACAGGCAGGCGCTTCCCAGGATCGTTGCTTGGGACATCAGAGAAGTTATCCATGAACAAAATGTGTCACCCAAGGATGGGTGAATCCTTCATTTTGGGGGAGATGATGAGCCCCAAATTAGGTACTTTATACGCCTTTTTATGCCACACAAGCACAATAATGGATATGGAAAATGCCTTTGTTTGTGGGGTTTAATGATTCGTTTTGATTATTTGATAGAGTAGTTTAGAGGTTATTCTTTTATGCTTAAAAGAGTTTTCTATAAGCTAATTATATGAAAATAAGTGTGTATGAGTAGGCGCAGGTAATCTAAGAGACAACCATCAATTCCAGCTCGAGGACTGAAAGACCATAAGTGGCTCAATGCCCTTTTTCCTGATTTGTAAAAGAGAACTCATGTTCAGCATAATCGACATTTAAAGCATAGTTAGGTTATGTTTCAAAATAGATATATATATGTGCCTCTTGGTTAGCAAGAGGTTCCTGTTGGCATTTTTGTATAACTTATCTTCAGCATATGTTATTCGAGACAATTCTGTTTTAAGACTTTTTTTAACATGAAGTTGCAATTTTAATGGAAGAAGTGATGTTGTTTCAAGCTTTGCGTTTATAAGACTTTTTCCACTCCTGAAATACGAGTTGGAGAGGACCCCTCCAACGTGTAGGTTAGGAGCTTCATTTTTATTTCATGTATTTCTCATATGTCCTGTTAATTGATTTAATCATCATCGTATATGAAGTTTTTGACAATGGTTTGAATGACATAGTTTTATTTCAATTCAACGATCATTTCATTTCAGCACTTTTTATCTGTAGTTTGTCAACATTGATTCTGTAGTTCTACAATACACTTCCTGTAGTCCTATACACGCATTCTGTGCAGGCGTAATTACCTCTGTTTTCCAGCTCACTATATTAATTTTAGACAATGATTTAGATCTACGATGCCATGAATATTTTTTTTATCTGAGTTCAGTTATATAGGAGTTAATTGTTTTAGTTCTTTGGATTTGAATAGAGTAAATGATTATCACTTTCAGCATTGGATTCGAATAGATCAAGTTTGATTATTTTTCAGTATTGAATTTCTAGTTAGACTTCCAGTTTTCAGTATTTTATTTCTTGATCAAGTTTCTCAAGCTTTCATCATTTTATTTCTTAGATTAGATTTACAGTCTTCCAGTATTTAATTCTTAGCATAAAGATCTATTAGTTTCATCATTTCTAGTTCATAAGTTTACAATATTTTCATATTCCTTCATTCATTTTTTAAGAGCAGATCACTTCCATTTCATTTTTGAAAAACCTTCAAGATACATCCCAACACCCTAAAACGATGAAAACTATCCTATAGAGAACATACAGTGCTTAGCACATCTTAAGTTTGTACGCTCCCTGGTCGATAATTAAAGTATGCTTCCGATTTAGCTACCCCAATTAGGTATACATTTATGGAGTTCACCAGATATCATCATATATCTCCAAACTCTGAAGTTTCATTCGCATTATTCGCAAGATGAACGACGGCGTGTGATACATCATGCTAAAGACTATGTCATCGTCGGGGAAAAGAATGCATCCTCCGTCATTGTTTAACTCATGAAGAAGCGGAGCTTGTCCTTAATGACTGCCACAGTGGGGCGTGTGGTGGTCACTTATTTGGGCTTGCGACAACCCAACATATCATGTGAGCAGGTTACTTCTGGACTTTTCTCTTCAAAGATTGAATGAACGTCGTGAAGAGATGTCACCCTTTCCAGGTGTTTTCTCGAAATGTACACTCGCATTCTGTGCCCCTTCATCCGGTCGTCACCATCGGTCCCTTCACCAAGTGGGGGGTGGATTTCATGGATTGCAAACCAGTTTAGGCTAGGGGCATCACCATATTATTTTGGCCGTGGACTACTTTTCCAAATGGGCTAAGGCCATGTCGACTCTAAAATCCGATGGTGCTACTGCAGCCCACTTCGTATTCAATCAGATTCTTGCTCAATTCAGTATCCCGAAGGACATTTTCACTGACCATGGTAGTCACTTCCAAAACAAAATGATGGCGGATTTATCACTTAATCTTGGGTTTCGTAAAGATCATTCATCTTCCCACTACCCCCAAGCGAATGGTCAGGTCGAGGCAGTAAATAAGTCCTTGAAGGCCATTCTTCAACGAACCATCTAGTAAAGCAAGAGCAACTGGCATATCATGTTATATCCTGCTTTGTGTGCATATCGAACTGCAGGTAAGACTGCCACCGGTTTCTGACCATTTCATCTAGTACATGGTGTGGAGTCTATCTTGTCAATTGAATGTGAAATCCCTTCATTGAAACTAGCCATAGATCTCCTACCTAACACCTCAGATGTTGAGTAACGTTTGATTCACCTTGAGCAGCTTCGAGATGCCGCTGTGGCTATAGATGCCAACAAACGTCATGTTAAGGTTCAATATGATAGGTCTGTCCATCCCCTACAATATGATGAAGGTGACATGGTCCTCTTGTATGATCAAGCTAAGAAACCCCTGGGGCTAGGAAAGTTTAACCCCATGTGGCACGGTCCTTACACAGTGAGGCGTGTTCTTGAGAAAGGAGCCTACGAGTTGGAAGACTATGATGGGAATGCCTTGAAGGAGCCTAGAAATGGGCTCTACCTCAAGCGGTATTATGCTTGAGCTTCTAGTTCGAGATGATACTTTTTGTATACTATTATATAGTTGCTTCTGTATATAGTTTAGATTTCTTTTGGTTGTCGGGGTATGCTGATTCGCTTCCGTTTGGTTGACAGATGTCAACGGGATATCCAGTTTTCTTGGGATTTGCGGATGGTGTTAACTGTCATATGCAGAGACTCGCTTCTGCTGTGTGGGTTATTTATTCACCTAACCATCAGATTGTGTCTTTGGGAAGGCCTTGTATCGGTCCTACATCCAACAATGTAGCCGAGTACAGTGTCGTTGTTGAGCTACTTCGTGATTTCATTTCGCATGGTATCTAGTCTTTAGAAGTCTTCCTGGATTTGCAACTGGTTGTGTCTCAATTGAATGGCCAATACCATGTGAGGGATCCTAGATTACTACGGAGATTCTTAAGGGTAAGACTCTTGGAGCGTCAATTTGTTTTCATTACATACATTCATGTTCCAAGACTTTTTAATCATGTACTAGATTGGAATTTGTAACATCAATAAAAGAAGCACACCAATAAAAATTCATTCACACATTTGTACATACACAATAGTAGAGCCAGAGAATCATAGTTTTTCATAAATAATATGTCCAAAATGTGGTGTCACGGAACAAAACTGGAGCCCGTAGCTCTCAAAAATATACATAACCGATACAAAAATACATGACTCTGTGGCATCTAAGCCCTACGGGGATGCCTCGTTTCCTCAGCAGGATGTGTCTGAACATATTATTGCACTGCATTGGATATGCTCCGCAGTAATTGCACCCAGGGACTCGGTACTCCTACAACGTGTCACTGCATCGCCTTTGGGAGATGCTCCACCCCTATAACCGGTACTCTAGTCATCATGCGGGTCAATTTGACCCGTACTGTCTCTAGTGTGCGCTCTACTGCAGTGCCAACCACCTCTCCACCCCTGCCTCGACGACGATGTCGCGGGAAGCCCTGTGGTCTTCGCGGACCAACATCTGCGAGCAAACAGTCATATGTCAACATGTGATACTACACCAAAAACATTTTTGCATTCAGTTATAATAAAAAATACAAAAAAATTACATATTCCAAAAAAAGAGTAACTTATCGATCTCTCTGAATGCGGCCCCTAGAGGGAGCGGCATGTCGCGGTCACCATGGTAGTCTATCCCCTCATATGGGTAGTCATCGATGGCGATGACCTGCCGTGCCCACCAATGGAAAAACTCCCCAGAATATGGGGAGTCCTGTCGACTACCCCCTGCCGAGTGAGTATCTCAGCCCATCGGGTCTGGGTTGGATCCTGGAGACTGTGCGGGGACTTCAACCCTCAGACTTACCCTGGAACTCTCTCAAAGAAGAAACTGCAGAGTATGCTGCCAAAACCAAATTTTTTGTCCCATCCAAGCTTGAACTCCGTTAACTGGCTCTTCATAGTAACCAGTAACGTTGTGCACCAGTCGTACATTGTAGGTAGCATACACTCTGTTGCATAGAATACCAATGGCCTCGAAGCCTGATGTAGAGCAGTTGAACCTGATATTCTCCCGAGCGTAAGTACTATTATATTCATACTCAGGATCGCAATCGACTCAATGGGAATCTGACTGCCCACCTTTTGGGTACCAGGAAGGCAATACCATCCTATGTAGTGAGTAATTGTGATCCCACCACCTACATTGTGGGACCTGAGGCTAGCCACATCCCCTCGGTGGGACAACCGTGTGATAAATTAAATATCCTCCACCTATAATGGAAGTGGTTGACCATCCAGGTCAAAGTGCTGCGCATTTGCATCCCAGTAATCAACCAGCTTGCGGAGCAATTGGTTTTGGGCCCTTAAACCCCCAATGCTCCAAAACTTGTAGAGACCACACACTTGTTGCGCGGGTAAATCTTGGCATACTCATTCATCAACGACATCATGTTCTCTCTCGCTCCACTCTAGGACCATCCTGGAGGAAAAAACAAAGAATTTTTTAGCATTCATGCATTAAAAAACCATCCTCATGGCCCTGTACGCAGTAAAAAATGTAGACAGCCGCGTTCGTATGCAGTCAATGCATGCGTTGACCGCGTCTAGGAATCCCTACCCATGACCCGCAAAGTAGTAGCTTGCGTACAGCGCCGAGGAGATGTAAATCTTGGCAAAGATAAAATTTCGACCATTAAAACTTGAAATAAAAACCATGAATTTGAAGAGGGGATGAGACAACTAACCTGCTCCAGACGGCTTGTGGATCCGACGCCTGTAGCTCCCAGAATCAGTAACTGAAGATTGAGGTGAAAACTAACCAAAAACCATTATTTTGGGTGAAATGTGAAAATGGAATAGTAATAGTAATTTCTTTTTACTCTTTATAAGTTTTAAAACCCACTTTCCTATAGTTTTTACTGTTTTAAGTTGTTTGGGACTAATATATCATCTTGGAGTACCTTTATAAACAGATTTTTCCGACGAGAGTAGATTTTTTTACCGTTTCACGCCTACGGTAGGTATATTTCACACCCATCATATAGGTTAGATGTCATTTTCGCCTGCATTTTGCATTTGACCTTGGACCATTTTTCATTAACCCTAGGTGCGACCTCGCTTTTTAACCGACATGGAACCTTCATATTGTTATAGAAGTGTCGTTATTTGGTGGTAGGGCTTTTCTGACCATGGGTTCCCTAGTTAGAACCTTTTTATGTCTTTTGGCGCCCATGTCATTGTCTCTCCTTAGGATTGGGATTCCTTTGTAGTTACGCCATGAATTTGCAATAAAGACTCATACTCTACTTTGTCTTATTCTGGCCATCTCCCATAAGGAATCCCCCATGTATGTCGAGTTGTGATTACATTGCATCATGTTGTTTGCCGCTTGAGGCTTGTGCCGACTCCCGCTTACTCAATTATTAGCCATTTTCCTGAGCACTTTCCCTTTCGAGCCAAGCAGAGCTTTCATTTTCCTTTCGCAATTTGATGACCCTTTACCCTGAGGGAACACCCCCCGGAGTGTCCACATCCTGCACATGCTTCCTTGCATTGATCATAGGTGTGTTCCACTGCTTGGGACTAGTTTGCTTGCTATTTGACACTCGTTCCCTCACCTGTTGTACTATAAGCAATTTTATTCTTTTTCAAGCTTTCACAATATGAAAAAGACCAAAAAAATAAAAATAAAAATAAAAAATTCGGACGAAAAAATATTTACTACTTCTTGTTGGAAGTTGTCGTGTCTCCTTTGAAAAGAGCATTCACTCCACTCCATTCATTATGATTCGGGACTATAGTAGGACCTTAGGAGCTGTACTTGTTTCTCAGATTTTACTCCACCGATTGGTTAAGCTTCCAGTCATTATGGAGCCCTTTGTTGATGCCTCCTGCATCGCACAATGTTATTATCATCTAGTACTTGAGTCTATGCTTTTTGAGTCTATCCATCTGCTCATGCTCTTGTTCAAAGGAAGTTCTAAAACCAAAGTTGGCCACTCCTCATATCTCTTGACTATTGCATGTCGGCCATCCTTATTGAGTTAGTCCATTCTATTCGTCCGAGTTCTTCCAAATATTTCAGTGTAGCTGTTAACTCGTGTTGGTTGATGGGCGATGCATTAATTCCCTCCTTCCAACAAGTTCCGTTCCATTGACTTCAACTCATTTATTCCAAAATTGAGATTTAGAGTCTATTGAGTACCTTGAGGCTTGTAGTCATTAGTGGTAGATTCTCTCGCCATCGACAGTTTTGGGAATACATCAATGTCCCCTGATCGATGGATTCATCTTAGTGTTTGACCTCAACACATCTATTCACACTTTGGTGATTGTACTCTGTGCCTTGATGCCCATTTTCATTATTGGTGGGTTATCTTGCGTCTGTTAACGGTATACATCATTGATCGATAATCATACGATGTCACATCAGGTTTGACTTCAACACCTTTATTTACTTGATGGGACTTGCACTGTAGATGATTTGTGTAGAAGACCCCAGATGTTAGTGGCATTCAGTATGCTACTCATGATCGTGATTGTACTTATGAGATGTCATTTCTCATACATCAGCAGTTTGTACCTTCAGTTTGCACCAGTTGTTTCCTTTTCAATAGGAGACTGTATCTTACTGTATATGGGTCATGGCTATGACTACCTATGACATGTATTCACTAGGTACTGCCTATCATGGCCATTGTATCAGATTGTTGTATTGTACCGACATGTATCCAAAGATATTATTGTATTATGACGAGTGGGATACTCCTTCCATTTGTGTCTCCATCACTCCACTTCTGAGATTATAATGTATTTCGGCCACAGTAGTACCTTCTTTGACCTCACACATTAGGGGGCATCTGTTACAGCATATTTTTCCACCTTGTGAGCATCAGCACTCATTGGCCTTCAGTATCCATTTTATTGACTCAAATCCATTATTTGTCCTCCAAGAACCATTGTTCCCTATTTTTGTTCCTGTATGCTAGTTGTTCCACTATACCTAGTGTATACATAGGTTGTACCAATCTAGCCCGCATACATCGAGTTATATGGTAAAAAACAGTCAAAACTCTATTTTTACTCCCAAAAAGCGGTCTTAGGGTGACCTGTGGCCGTCCATGCACCCAGAAACGAATCCATTCGACCTTTCACCCACCTTTGGAGGGTTATATATTGAGATCTTATGGTGTATGGAAGGGAGGAGAAAGAGAGGGCACTGTAACTCTATTGTATTTTTTCCATGACTTGAGTCTACATCCATTGATCCTTGTTGTTGTGAACTTCTTATGTTCACCTACCAAACTCCTTCATAGTTTGAGTTTTCCATTGCATGGGGGATTGAAGTGGTGGAGGCACAAGTGGAGGGACCTAGTTCATGGTTTAGATGGGTTGTTGGAAAGAGGTTGTATCGTGTACTTCTTGTTATCATTAATGGAAATACTCATTTTCTCGTCCAATTGATCTTGTAAATGTTGTTTAATTACATTGGGTTACATTTGCTTATTATATCATGGACCATGCTATTGATTATGCTAATGTCTTTCATATATTGTATGCACTTGCTTGTATTTGTTGTTGAGACTAAGTTGCAGGGTCAAGTGTAAATAATGAAAGCTCAACGGGGATCTACTTCGAACATCCAGTTGAAGGTTGGTCTTTTCTCCATATTTTAGCATTTTCATTTATATAGCATTGTTTTGAGAATTGAGTAGATTTCTTGCAGTCATCTGTCTGTTGTGGTCTGCCCCATACCATAAGAAGTTTTTCTTCGTAACAACTGTACCATAAAAATACACATTATATAATGAATAGGTAGAAATATCAGTTATGTAGCATAGGTTCCAAACAATTTGTGCACAAAATCCCAAAAACTAGTTTCCAATTCCTTCACAAAATTTACTTGCATAAATAGATTGAATTCCATTATAATTTTATTCCTCAAATAGCTCATAAATTTAATCAAAAATTTCATGTTCATCCATAAATAAATCACATCATATCCAAATATATTAAATAAACATAAAATAAATCACTTATCTTTTCCAAATACACAACTAGAATCGACTATGCCACGTTCTACCCAGCTGTAGACACAATGCAATCCAAAAATAACTTTGAAATATTCAACCTCGAGCCAAAACCATGATGCCACAAGAAAGAGAACATTCAACCACAGATTATCTCGATAAATCAGTCCAACCACAACCCAATGGCAAATGTGTTCTCTACTTCCACTCAAGGGAAATTCCAATGGCTCTAGGACAACAGTCCAACCACAACCCAATGGCAAGTAGAACTTCCAATCTAGGGAAATTCTAGTGGATCTAGGACAACCTCAAATCCAAAGAAGTGGACCTCACCCCTTCGGCCAAACCAGGATCTCCATGGGTAATACACAGCTTTGTCCAACATCAAATCCAATGGTAGTGGACCTCACCCCTACTTCCAATCCAGGATCCGCAGAGGAAATTCTAGGACATACATCAGTGGCTCCAGAATAACTCAGGTTGGGCACAGGATCCACAAGGTAAAAATGACTAGCAATGATCTCATACCAAGAGCATCAAAATAAAGCCACAAGTGCCAAACACAAGCACAAAAACAAAAGCATGAACCAACACACAAATGTGACTAGCCAACACAAGCAAATCGAATTCCTTCATGAGAAATTCGAATTGGGAGAGAGAGGGACATAAGGATGAGAGTTACATTCCTATAATAGTAAACTAGAGTTACACATCAAGTGGCTACACCAAGAGATACACTAATCCAACTCGTGAGGGTGCACTAGGTGAGAGAGGGACGCCAATCCTCAAATAAAAAAATTAATCTCACGGTAAATAAAACCAAGGAGTGACATAGCACATTAGGTTGCATAGCCAAGAGGGTCCATAAAGTGCATAATAAGGGTTTACAACATCAACATAGGCTAAAAACACATAGGTAAACACATTTCCACAACCCCTTTCTCGTAACATAATGGTTCCTCATACTCTCTTCCATGGCATCAATCGTCCAATTGTTTTTACTTTATTAATTATTTTATAAGTTCAACATAATAAAATAATAATAATGTGCAAACCATAGTCCAGGCACCTTGTGCCACTATGTCCAACATAACAACAATAAGAATATGTCCAGGGGTTAAACCAAAGGGTATTACACTATAAATTATTCTCAGTTGCTTTACTTCTTAGCTTCATGTTGTTTCTTCATAGCTCCATTACTTCTCAACTTCATGCTTCTTCTCCCCCTTTGAAATCAATGGCAAAGAGGTGCCCTTACTTATGCAATTACTAGTTCTTTTGCTTTGCGAAGACCTATATTTACTGCTCACAAGGATAACTCCCCCTATCTTCATGCTTCATTTATTTTTTTGAATCTTTTGTGATGATATCCTTTAGTCTGAATACTATTTTCATCTTTGATGTGCTCCCCTGTACAAGTGCTATATTTTTTGTATCTTGATCTCTTGTTCCTGTCATAACACTTCACCATTCCCTATGTAGGTCTTCATGTAATCATCTTGTTGTGTCGACTGCCCCATGATGAAGCCGGTATTTTACTGGCTTTGTATGTTCTGTGTCTGACTGTCTCATCTGTTACATTTACTATCGTCGCATCCCTTGCCATGACAACCAAATTGTTGGGTCACGGATTTGTCCCTATTTTTCATTACTTATCTACACCTATTTCATCCATCTTCTTCCTATCATCACCCATTTATCATTCCATTTTCCATCCATTTGTTGTAACTGCTCGAGAAATGCCGTATTAATCTTATTGATGCTTTAGTGGTTAATCATGATTATTTTTCTTTATTTTTGATGAATTGAATACTATTATGGATAATTTTACTGATGATGGTTTATGGAGTGATTTGTCATATTAATAGCAGCAACACTCATGGTTCAAGCTTCCAAGGTTGGCATGCAAGCACACGTCCACGTGGATATTTCACAACATGGTTTCATCTTATGATTAATTATGTGGATTTGTGATTTCAATTCGTGGCCAATTCCAACATGGCAACCTCCAGCTCATGATCAAATGGCCTTAGCCAAAAACGCATGCCATATACAACACATTTATTTGCGTTGCGATTTGTTGGTAGATGGAGAAGAATCTCGAAAATCTAGGACATGGGTTTTGTGCGCAACAACTTCAATTACCCGATTCACGAGGAAATCGCCAAACAAAGCTATGGTTTGAGGTATACCACTTGTTCTCTGAACGTGTAATTATCAGATTTACTGTTGCGGCCGGTTTGATAAATTAGCAATTTGTTGAAACTGATTCCAAGTTGGGAATTCGGTTTCTCATCCTCATGAAGGATTCTTATGTATAAATACGTAATCAATCTCATGAGAAAGGGAGAAGAGAAAGTAATGTTATGCTGTAGAATTTGATCCAGACTCTATTGTAATACTTTCATTATGATAATACATGCTGTCAGTTTCTTAATTCTGGAGTTGTAAACTTTCATTGTGGAGATTCAGCTCTGCTCAGTGGAGGAAGGGCCCTCTTCCCTGAGCAGATGCTGATAGTGTTGATTGTCATTTTGTAGATTTTTTTATTATTTAGTTCATGCTTTCATTCATTAGATTTATCATAGTTGTTTTCCAGTTAATTCATTTTGATATATCGTTGGCCAACATAGCACTTCTTTTACATTTATGCAATTAGATCTTGCTTCATAAGAATTAATTTTGTTAGAAGTGTGATTAGATTTACAGTTTGGTTTTATAAATAGTTTAAGGTTTGATTTATTTTCAAGAAGGTGTGATCTAGTTTATAAAGAGTTTCGATTTCATACCAATAGATAAACAGTGTCAGGTAGAAATTGTGCTTGCATAGATCTTGCACGATAGCTTTGAAATAAAAGACTTCCTTGGGTTGATAATTTATGTTCTGGTAGTATCAGTTGTTTAATTAATTAGACAATTAATTTGACCAAGATTTTGGTGTCGTTGTCGGGGAAGTTATCAATGGTGAAAAAGTACATCTGACATTGTTTTGTAGATGCATTGTTAAAGTAGAGCATGTAGGTTGCATGATTACCTTTCAGTTTATTGAATTTGCTTTGAGTGGTTTTTTTTTTTGCATTTAGTTTCATTTCATTTTTAATTTTTGGAGCATAAATCTTATCATTCCCCTTAGTGGTGTTGTAAGCACCACCCATTATACTAACCCATTGACAGGAATATTCGAAGGAGGAGCCTCAAGATAGCACATGAATAATTTAATGAAGAGATGGCATGTAATAAAGATGTAGAAGTTGTCACCTTCGAATTTCCCATCATAGATTCAGGAGGAGTGGCATCAACGAAAAGCATTCCCCCACATGTTCTACCAAATTTTCATGGTTTGAAAAATGAAGACCCTGAAGTATTTTTATTTGAAGTTGAAGTACTTTGTAGAGGATGAGGTTATTGTGCTAATGATCAAAAGTTGAATGTGTTTCCCCTTACTTTAAAAGGAACATCCCCCTGATGGTTCATGAGCCTCAGTGGGGATTGTATACAAACTTGGGAAGACATGAAACATGTATTTTTGAAAAGGTACCAAGATTATTGCAGGGTCAATGAAGATATCTTCGAAATGACACAAGTGGAAGAAGAGAGTTTGGAGGATTACATGGAACGATTTCAATACAATCTTCAAAGATCCAAACAAAGGAAACTGGGGAAAGAGACCTTGAAAGCACTCCTACTTAAAGGAATCTAGGATGAATCTTTAGAAATATTAAATCTGATGGGAACAGGTGATGTATTTCAGTTATCATATGATTTTATTTGTGAGTTATGTAGAAGGTATTCAAGAGGAAACTTCAAGACTGGTAAGAATTCTAGTAATCCTTATTTTCAATCCTTAAAATATGCTACAAGAACAAGAGTTATGAAAGCCGAAATATGTACTTTATTTGAAAATTCTAATGTTGATAACAATGGTTCACTAAATTCACAATTGGGTGTTTTGCAGGTTAAGGAAAAGCATGAGGAATTTGAAGAAATAGTTTTCCCTCGGTGCCAGAAGAAACATCTTGCAATAGATTGTCCTTTGGATAGTCTCACAATTTGTGGCATATGTGACTTGAATCATTCCACAGATCATTGTCCCTCCTTACCAAGGATGAAAGAAACATATCAAAGAGATCTGGGAGTTGCAGCCAACTCGTTGCAATAGTCATGGCAACCGTGGCCTACATGTATGGTTCAAAACTCTATCCCTCCATTTCCTTACTCTCATACTCAATCATTGAATACTCTTCCACCATGGCAATTGTTGCAGCCTCAATTTAACTCTTACCTACCTTATCCACAAGGTTGGAATGGCCTATCTTATGATCACATGGCCACTCTCCCTCGTGCTACAACACAACTTGATCCTTCAGTATCAACCTCACAAATGAATCATCTACATCAGTCGCATCTATCTTCTCATCAAACTCCTTGGTATCCAACACAATTTCCCATCCAATCCACCATCCACCCTAACCATAATAAAGCAGTACAGTATGCTTACACTGTTGAACTACAAAATTTTCCTACATTTCCCTCATGCTCTACCTCACCTACACCACTGCAAAAAGATTGTGCACTGTTGCAACAAATCCATACGATGTTTGAACATGTTTTAAATCCAAGACTTGGAAGTGAAGTTTCTTGTCATCATTAACAAATCAACAAGATTAGTAAATTTGATGAAGAACGAACATTGGAACCTGAAGCATCCTTCACATCATTGGATCTGAATCTCTTATGCATTCAAGAAGATCAGTTTAATAAGGAGCTTCATGGTGTAACAACCATGATAAATCAAGGGAACAAAGACTATATTGAAGCTTGGTTTCAATCTGTCATTGGTCTGCAGCATCATTCCATAATTCACCAATTCTTGGCAACATCATTTCAAGGGAAGTTGATCTCTCATATCCTAGCATTCATAAAGTTATATTTTTCTGTTTGGAGTATGAGAATACTTGAGTCATTTCTTCGAAAGTGGCTCCATTGGAATTTTTCCTACACTTGAAAAGAATTTGTTATTTCCAAGTAGTGAATAATATTGTAAATAAATAAAATTGGTAAGATCCCATTCAACTTTTCACTTAGGTGCATAGATAGTATCATTTTGTTTTGAATAAGAACCCTTGGACACATGGTGCAGTAAGAGCCACCCATATTACTAATCTCTCTTTTTCAGGAAGTGGGTAAGAGGAAGGAAGCATTGGTGAATGAAGACTCCACGGGAAAATGAGCCAAACGATTATGGAAACATTCAAGTTTGAAACTTATGCGATCATCATGGTATGTTTTTAGTTTTTATTTCGATATAACACATCCATAAAAATACACAGACTTTATTTCAACATTATATCACTTTTTAAGAGTTGTAGCTGCAACTGTAACACACTGTGTAAGTCAATCTAGGTACTCAATGCTTGAAATTTTTGGTATGTGTGTGTGTTCTATTTAAATTTACATCATTAAAAACATTCATACCTATTCTGGTCACTTTTTGGGAGTCAAATTTCATTTATTGGATTTTTGTGGCATTTTGACTTAAATTTTTTACTGAAACACAGTCGGAACAATCCATTTTTGGGAGATCAAATGGGATTATTTTTAAAACTTGTTTACATCCTAAGTACAACTTTGAATCTAGTTTCGAAACCAATTTGAATTTTTGAGATTGGGCATCAAATGGAAAATTTATGGTCAAAATACTAACGGGGTGTCAAGCAGGAAGCTTAGGAACAGAGCTGGGATAGTCACTTTTTGGATGCCTTATTGGATAGATATTGAAAACCTGTTTCATTAATATATTCCTCTATGAATCTAGTTTACAACACAGTTTGAATCACTCAATTCCAATATCGTATGCAAATTGTATGACCAAAATAATGACTGCTTATCACAAATCAACATTTTGAAAACTAGTTTCCTAGACTGTTCGACCCATGCATTCTCATTGGAATCAAAACCTGTTTCTATTGGATATCCCTGCATGAATCTACTTTCATATCCAATTGGAATCACTTCAATCTGTTATCAAATGAAAAAGTTATGCCTAAAATCGTGACTATTGGTCTAGTCCCGAATTCGAAAAACACCTTGTCATGCAAGCTGTTACTGAGCAATTTCGGATATCATTGCATAGAATTTTAAAAACCTGTTTCTAAGGGACATAGACCTATAAATTTACTTTCATTTGGATTTGGAATCACCCAAATCGGACAAGGAACGAAGAAGTTATGATCTGAATACTGTTGGTGAGTCTAGATGGCCATCGCTCTCCCGCAGGTATAAAGTGAATTTTTGCTTTGTTCATTTTTCTTTGGATTTGTTTTATAAGTAATTTCTTGTTTTTTTTTTTCCATATGTTTTGGGTGAAGAGAGACCAATCACCTCTCTTCTTCCATCATCTCATGTTTTATTGTAGGCAAATGCTAGGTTTTTGCAGGTCCTTGGAAGAAGAAGGTTAATACATGCACAAGTGACTCTTGAAGACTTTGTCTCAATTCGCAATGGATTGAGCACATAAAACAAATGGATATATTTATGTGCAAACCATATGAAGACCAATGTTCCATAATTCAAGTTCCTTTGCTACATGAATTTCTACTAAAGAAGCCTCCCAAAAAGACTTTTTTCCATCATGCTCATTTACCAACACCATGATTCCCCATACATTTCCTTTTTGCCTCCACCATTCCATCACTTCCATGACCTTATGCTCCATTTCATCACTCCCATACTATCCACTCCACTCACACCTAACCCATGAATAATGTCTCTCAGCTCTCTTACATGCAGAGTCACTCCCCATCCTTTTCATTTTACCAATAAAGTCTACCTGTTGGAGAAAATCTTTCATCTCTAGTTCTTCACAATCATTTTTTTTGTACTCATATTGGATGATGTGGAATTCATTAAGGTCCACCTTCCAATGGTCTTGTCCCATCGACATCAACACACTATCTGGGCAACAATACTTGAGTGATGCATAGTACCTTGGAATTTACATGCATCAATGGTAAATTTCCTGGCTGATGATCAAGGGAATACATCAATGTCTCTTGTTTGTCAGATCCTGCAAGTGACTTGACATCAACACATACATTCGTACCTGACAGATTGTACTATTGTACCTTGATAGCTCATTGTCATCACTGGTGAGTTGTCTCACATTGGTTAACAATTTTCATTATTGATTGGTAATCCAACGAAGTTTCTCCATGTTCAACTTCAAGAACATTCATTCACATGGATTAACTTGTACATAAAGCGTGGATATTGGATGAAGACTATATACTTTTATTGTTCCAGCAGTTCAGGAGTATTCTTTTCATTCAGTTGGCAGCATTTGTTTTCAGTCAGCTTGCACAGTTCCTCATCATGGATCAGATTCAGCCTTCATAAGCTTAATCTTCCAGCTACATCTCTCAGCAGCAATTAACCAAGGCTTCCATTGAGGTAACACTTGAGGTAAAATAGCATGAGTTTTTAAATTATTAAAGATTTAGGAATATGTCATGAAAAACCACTAAGAATTATCCATTTCCATTTTATATATAGCATTCTCTGTCCATTCATTCCCATCCCTGCCCACTCAATTCTAACACTTCATCATTCCAATTCATGCACATCCAAATCAAGTCCCTCCCTACACCTTTCCTACATCCAAGCATGGGAAAATAATTTGCTGTTGTCACAAAAGAACCAGTAGTAAGAATATAAGCATGAGTTCATGCACATCAAAATCAAGTCCTTTCCAACATCCAAGCATGTAAAAAATGATCTATTGCTGCCACACAAGAACCAGTAGTAGGAACACAAGGCATTGTTGTTGCTTCATGAGAACCTACAGTGGAAGAAGTCTATGCTGCCATACAACAGAGAATACATTAAGAGGGTTTCCATCTACACAAGTTGAAGATAAGAGACTATATCATATGGTATGGGGATGGCCAATTTTTTTTAAAAGAACAATCATGTTGTTGATTTCTTATTAATGCATGGTTGTCCCACATGGATCCTCATGGTTGAATGCTACTTGGAATACGAGTACAGTCATTTTAAGTTTTACAAGTAACATTGTGATCATATTTGAGGCAAGAGAGAATTGCATATGGAACATCAACATCATCATTTTTGCTGAGGGCAATCTCTCATACAAAGTCCCTCCATGTTATGAAAACAAATTCATGTTGCTTATGAGATTTATTTCTTAGTTGCTCTGTTTTACCTTCATACATATGGAAACTAAATATTCTCAAAGACATAACAACATGTCCATGTGTGCAGCTTTCACCCACAACTATTATTTCAATTATGTTATTTCAATTCATGTTAGCAAAGAAAAAATTCATAGTGGGTAGCTTGATTGCAGCAACTGGGCAACATGATGCACATTAATATCATTGGCCAATTGTGAATTTATGGCGAAGTTGATAGGACTGTTGAATTGAGTTTGACTACTATGGAATGCTTGGCCTCATGTTTAAAAACTTCAACAAATAATATGTCATACTCCATTCAAGTGGGGCTAGAGAAAACACATTGAAATTTCCATATTTTGTCTTGAGGGCAGCCACAGCTTTGCTGGGTCATCTTAATTACATGGTAAACTTGGAATTTTGATACCATGAGCTGATTTGAATTAGATTCAATGATATCACAAAATTTATATGCATGAGTTGTGTTGAGTGATGGAGAGCCAAACAATTCTGATCGTTGCATTCCTGTAGCAGCATATTTAGCAAGTTTTGAATGCAAATCAACATTATCTTATACATTCACAGCATGAGGAGGAAAGAGTCTAATGCATACATTGTTGCAAAAAGGTTTCTTATGGTACATAAGCGGCTATTATAGTTGTTTGTTTGACTGTCATGGTTGGAGTGTAAGTTCGTTGATGCTTGGATTAATTATTCGAGAAACATCTTGTCCTCATAATGGTTTATTTCAACTTTCTTTATCAACTCACAGACATGAGCCATACTCTCATATGAACCAAGGATTTTAAGGGCACCCTGGGACTATAAGTATAATTGATCAAGCATCTTATACTCAGCAAACAAATATGCATTATGTTCTCTCCCATGGAGAAATGAATGAGCTGCTAAAGATGAAAAGGTTTGTGGAAATTAATTGGAGAATCATTGTATGCTGCATGTATTGGTTTATATCCTCTAAGGTATTTGAGAATGACATCATGTTAAGTTTGGGGGAGATGACTATTTTCCAACTAAGCTAATAACTCTTACTTTCCATGAGGACATGGAAATTATTCAATTTGGGGGAGGAGTTATTATGTTTGCTAGTTTGCTCTCACATTTGGCATTCATATTTGTTTTTCTCATATATATAAAGTGCAGAAATTGAAGTAAGCATATCTTCCAAACCATGCAGTGGATTTTCATAAAATTTGGACAGGAAGTGCATAATATCAAGATGAACAAACCTGGTAATTTTCTGCCTAAACTACTGCACAATTTTCGAGAAAATTGCCACCATCACCTACAGCCATTTTGCCTATATCTCGATATCCGTGGATCAGATGAATTTGAGCTTTGGGGAGCAGAAGCATTATGTTAAGAGGAAGATACTCACCAATTTTCAGAGAAAAAAAAAAAAGACTTCGCGGATTGAGAAAAAATGGCCATCATCACCTATAGCCAATTTGCATTTTTCTCGAAATCTGTAATGTGGGTATCTTTGATTTTTAGTGTGGAGATGCATTGGATTTGTAGTAACTTGCTTGCAAAATTTCAGCCAAACCCAGTTTGTATTTTGGGAGATATTAGTTCAAGAAGTTTGCTGCAACACCAGTTGTGACTCCGCCAATTGTGTCCATTTCCCTATTCTGGCAGCTGTGACTCTGCCAAATTCTCCGCTAAATGGCTAGAACTCCGCTAAATTCTTCGCCAAATGGCTGTGAATCCGCCACTTTTGGCCATTTCCGCCAATTCTCACAGCTGTGACTCCACCATATTTGTCCTATCTACAGCTGTTACTCCGCCAGATTTGTCCATTTTCAGCAGCTGTTACTCTGCCAATTTTATCCTATTCAGCAGTTGTTACTCCACCGATTTTATCCTATTCAGCAGCTATTACTCCACTGATTAAACTTGCCAATTTTTCGGCTGCAACTCTTCTGCCTATGGTCACTATGCATGGTAAAATGAAAGCAACAGTCAAATGAGTCCTTCTAGTTTGGATGCTACACAGGTATTGGGTTGCATGAGGACATGCAACAAGTTCAGTTTGGGGGAGATATTGGGTCACAGATTTGTCTCTATTTTTCATTACTTATCTACACCTATTTCGTCCATGTTCTTCCTATTATCACCCATTTATCATTCCATTTTCTATCCATTTGTTGTAACTGCTCAAGAAATGCCATATTAATCTTATTGATGCTTTAGTGGTTAATCATGATTATTTTCCTTTATTTTTTATGAACTGAATACTATTATGCATAATTTTACTGATGATGGTTTATGGAGTGATTTGTCATATTAACAGCAGCAACACTCATGGTTCAAGTTTCCAAGGTTGGCATGCAAGCACACGTCCACATGGATATTTCACAACATGGTTTCATCTTATGATTAATTATGTGGATTTGTGATTTCAATTCGTGCTCAATTCCAACATGGCAACCTCCAGCTCATGATCAAACGGCCTTAGCCAAAAACGCATGCCAGATAACAACACATTGATTTGCGTTGCGATTTGCGGGCAGATGGAGAAGAATCTCGAAAATCTGGGACATGGGTTTTGTGTGCAATGGCCTCAATTACCTGAATCACAAGGAAATCGCCAAACAAAGCTACGGTTTGAGCTATACCGCTGGTTCTTTGAACGTGTAATTATCAGATTTATTGTTGCGGCCGGTTTGATAAATTAGCAATTTGTTGAAACTGATTCCAAGTTGGGAATTCGGTTTCTCATCTTCATGAAGGATTCTTATGTATAAATATGTAATCAATCTCATGAGAAAGGGAGAAGAGAAAGTAATGTTATGTTGTAGAATTTGATCTAGACTCTATTGTAATACTTTCATTATGATAATACATGCTGCCAGTTTCTTAATTCTGGAGTTGTAGACTTTCATTGTAGAGATTCAGCTCTGCTCAGTGGAGGAAGGGCCCTCTTCCCTGAGCAGATGTTGATAGTGTTGATTGTTATTTTTTAGATTTGTTTATTATTTAGTTCATGCTTCCATTCATTAGATTTATCATAGTTGTATGCTTTCATTCATTAGATTTATCATAGTTGTTTTCCTGTTAATTCATTTTGATAGATCGTTGGCCAACATAGCACTTCTTTTACATTTATGCAATTAGATCTTGCTTCATAAGAATTAATTTTGTTAGAAGTGTGATTAGATTTCCAGTTTGGTTTTATGAATAGGTTTAAAGTTTGATTTATTTTCAATAAGGTGTGATCTAGTTTATAAAGAGTTTCGATTTCATATCAATAGATAAACAGTGTCAGGTAGAAATTGTGCTTGCATAGATCTTGCACGATAGCTTTGAAATAAAAGACTTCCTCGAGTTGATAATTTATGTTCTGGTAGTATCAGTTGTTTAATTAATTCGACCAACACAAATATTTGACATGTTTTTCACCTATCATCTAGCTTGGCATTAAGGTGTATATGACACTTAGTTCATGTGGAAACAAATGACATGTCACATTTGTACTCGAGCTTTTGGGGAAACAGCATTCGTCGCATGAAGCAATGAATTGGATTTTCTGCTTTTTATACTTTTTCCAAAATTCATTAATTCCAACATTTAATTTTGGTGAATCCAACACCTTCTTCAAATTACGTGATACCAAATGCACATCTCTTCAACTTAATTTCATGTGCAAAAACAACATCCATTCAATTCTATAAGAGCTCTACAAAAATTCCTGGTTCGTCACCTTTTTCTTCTCTTGCTCTTCGGTGTCACATTGCTTCCTGATTTCTCACCTTTCTTTCCAATGGCTTCCTTCTATAAGAGAATGAATAATTACCTTGAGAGTGTGTGCCTTATTGTTTAGTCATAGCAATATGAATTTACTCACCTGATAGTTGACATGGGAACCTGTTAGGACCAAATGGAGGAAACTGAGTTCCAACACTAGTATGTTCAGTCGCAGGTGAATTATAGGCATGCTGAAAAATTGACTCATATGATCCGTCGGTTCAACAACCTGGAGCTGCAAAAACAACATATTCTGGATGAACTATCATCATTTCGGTCTGGGCATTCTGTACATCCATAATCTGCAACATTACAGCTTCTTCATGTGCACCCAACCTTTGAGTGTACCGCGCTGGTTCCAATGGTCTTGGAGCTTCAACTTGCACATCATTCAGACTCGGAGCTGGATCTTGAATTGCAGCTATAGAGTTATTCTGCTATTCTCAATTTTTCTATCTTCAATCGTTTTCTTGTACTTGCATTTTTGGCATTGGCATGGATTCCCTTCTGATATTCCCTTTGTGGAATAATTATACATTTTGTAGAAACACAATTTTTTGAGTATAATGCAATATACGATTATGTATCTATGATTCTGCACAGACACGTGATTTGTAATTGTTCTTCTATTTCCATCACATGTATGTGCCCTTTGCGTGATAATTTTTCTTCAATATGACTCAACAAACAATTGAATATATGCACAAATCTTAACTGAAATACTAAATCTCTTTTCTGCAACAATCTAATAACCTCTTGCAACTTTGATAAGTAATGCGAAGGACACCTTTAACCACAATCTTTATTAACATAATCCTTGAATTCCTAAGATGCATCATGTTGAATTCAAGGGTCTCACCTAATTTTTTTGGATATCATCAAGAGGGGTAGCAATTGCTTGCTTCTATAGATGTACCTAGATTATATGTTTCTTCTGCACATTGTTGAGAATATTTCCTTATCCATGTCTTCATGTGTGCTCTATCATTCTTATTATGTGATTGACTATATTCCTTATGGATTCTTTCATTGTGATTGCTTTTGTGCAATATGATTTCATCTGGACAATTTAATACTCTTCAATAATATAAGGCCTTATGCCCAAAACCATCACATGCATAGCATCTCATAGTTTGACAATACTTTGCAACATGCCCCATGTGATTGCATCTTGCGCACTTAATCCTATTGATACTTCTTTGGTTAGTATAATGAGAAGAGTTGTAATCGTTGAAGGAGTTGTCATACCTGAAGGATTTTACTTGATTTGGACAATGTGCACTGTCACAAACCTTCCTTGATGTTTTCTCATAACCAAGTCCAGAGTTGTCTTTTTGCGTTCTTTAACCATTCAAAATCTTGTTTAGAATAGATGAGATTCCTTTGAATTCGTTCAACACTTCTTCTTCATATTTTTCCTTGTCACTTTCATATTGTGCGCAAATAGGAGTATCACTTATGATATGCACTTGTTTCGTTCCTTTTATCTCAATCAAGTTGTCTTCTAAACGAGATATCTCTTTGTCCTTCACCTCAAGTTGACTTGTAAACATCCTATTTTTCTGCACCAACTCTTCCAGGGAATTCTTCAACATGGATCTTTCTTCTTCAAGTATCTTGATCTTGTCATTTGTGCAATTTAGTTGTTCTTTGTAATCCATCATCCTTTTACTCACTTGTTTGTCATGAGATTCTTGGACTTATTTTTCCAGCATGACCTATTCTTCATACTTCGATAGTTGTTCCTGCAAGTGTTTAATCTTCTTCCTTGAATTCTTCAATTCATCTAATGCATTGATCAATTCACCTTCCCAATCAACTTTTCCAGCCTCTTCTTCTTCGGATTGACTATGAATTTTTATATATGTGACATGATTTGGAGGAATATTTAAAGGCCCACTAAAAAAATATTTATCTAGTGATCCCGACTTGCTTTGCACAACTGGAGTATTCTTCTTGAATGGCAAGCCACTCTTCTTTCTTTCATTGTTTATTTCTTCTTCTTCCACAAAATCCATGAATAATACTTCTTTTGGATTCTCATCGCAGTCACTTTATTCAGACACATTGATGTCTTCCTCAGTATGCAGGCTCTTCTTTTACTTTGGAACTTTCTTTTTGGTCTCCAGTTTGTTTTGAGTGTGCGTTGACCTTCATTCATGGAAACTGGGTTCTTCTTCGTTGTCATTGTCTCCATCTTCCCTGACCCTCAAATGCAAAATGGAATATTCCTCGACATTTGAAGCATTTGAAAGGCAACTTGTTCTTGTACTTACCTCATCCTTGTGAAAATCCTCACAGCAGATCTAAGAGATGATGTATACCTCACAAGAAAGTAATTGATTAAGCAAGAAAATAGAAGAATAGTGGTCAATGCAGTATAATGAGCAACAAAATAATAATACAGTAGAACTTGGATAGAAGAAAAAATAATTCACACACACTAATTAATTAATCACAATATGGACAAATAAATAGTACAATGCATGAGGATTCGAATGCCTAAGGTGGCAATTCGAATTAGCCTTCATGGAGTAATCAAAAGGTCACTGGAGTGTCATTGTAGCACAACTAGTAGTCTATCTCATCATCGATTGAGTCATCAATGCACAAGTAACTGGAAACTGTTAGTCAAATTGAGTCTAACTGAGTGTGGTAGGTATAACTGAATGTAACTAGCAGATGGAGACAATAACTGAATGAAGGAGGCTCAGTGGAGGGCGCATGAGGAGATAACTGGAGTCAGAACAAGTAGTCATGTCTCATCGGAGGTCAATAGGAGTGATAACAGCAGTGAGGAGTCAGTCTGGCCTCAAATCAAGGAAAGATTGGTGGTTAACTGAAGTAAACTAGACTGGTAGGTGAGAAAGGCGCCCTTCTCATGCAGAGGTGAAAGGAGGGCACATGACAGGCTAGGAGGGATAAAAATGAGTGGAAGGAAGCTTCGGGGGCTAGCTAACTGAGGGCTAGGTGCTAGGACTGATGACTGGGATGCATGCAAACCCTAAAAGTGCATGCATGACTGAAAATGTAAATGATCAAAATACTGGTGGGACTAGGATGGAGTATAGGAATATCCTAACACCCCCCCTTAATCCATCCTGGGACCTGGTAACTAATACCAAAGGTCACCCAATACAATGAATAATAACAGTCAATAAACCAAGGAAGTGGGGAAAATTTCATGGGAAAAATACCCCCCCCTCAAAACAGACTGTAAGGCACACATAAAAAATAAATGCTCCAAACTCAAGCAGGTGTGATGCTTGGTCATATTTCTGGAGGTATCTTCTTCTTGGGAAGAAATGGATCATGCTCAAAAAGCATGTGCTTGTACTTGCTCTTCAGATCAAATGTGATGAGAACAAATCAAAAAGTATGAGGATGATCCTTGAATCTGTGATTCGAATCAGCTGAGGTAGGATCAAATCTATGAATGTGGAGATAGTCTTTTGTCTTCTCCTTCGAACCATCATGGGTGAGATTATGCCAAAACGAACTATCAAATGATAAAGATTGCTTGGAATCCAAATCAGATCCAAGACTTGATGAATAGTTTATTGAGATCTCCTTTGAACTAGTAGTTGTGAGATCAAAACCATCATATGCATGAGAAATTATCTCAAGTAGTGTTTGCTTAGAATCCAAATTAGATCTAAGACTTGAATCATGGTTTCTTGAGATCTCCTTTGAACCATGAGAGGTAAGATCAAAACCAGTAAATGCATGAGAAATTATCCCAAGCGAATGGCCATGGTTTCTTGAGATCTCCTTTGAACCAATAGGGGTGAGATCAAAACCATGATGTGCATGAGAAATTATCCCAAGCGAATGGCAATGGCCATATTCTTCAATAACCTTCTGAAAGCATGGAATAATGATCATATAGTAGTAAATAAGAGGTGATTGCTTGAGGAGAGCGAATGCATTACCTCCAATAGTTGATTTTACCTCCGAAATAATCATGTGATCATGATGCAAACCAACAGACTCTGGTGCAAGAGAGGATTTAGGACCTTCTGCAATATCTAGAGTGTGAGCTGGCACAGAAAGAGAAGAAAGTTTGAGCATGAGTGTAGAATCTACAAGTTCTTCTTCTTTGTGGACAACTTCAATATGAGATGTGTTTGATACTAGTTCATGATCAATGAGCTCATCAAGGAGGGTGAATGCATCACTTTGCTTGCTCTCGAAAGGGTTTGGACCAATCCCTTCATTCTGTCTGCCAAATCTTTCATCCAGGTGGGCCCATAGCTCTTTTGGAGATTCAACATCATCAAGGGAGTAGAATGCCAAGATTCAAGACATAGCAAACATCATGGCTACAATATCTCTTCCACCTTCATTTAACCAATCAATATTTTCTTCAAAGGATTCGAACTCTCTTTCAAAACAATAATCAAAGAGATCATGTCTCTTCAAATATGCTATCATTTTTTGTTTCCATTCAACATAGTCGAATAGATAAAGAGGAGGGATTTCTTCTGAAAACATTGAAGCTGTAGAAGACCTGCAAAAACAATAAAAATGTCTGCAACTGCTACTGTTGGAAAAGTGCAGAAACTGCTGCAGCTGCTGCACTCGAAATCTTGATAATAACCTGCAAAAAACTCTCAGGAATGGAGATAAACAATACTCTCAACATGCTCTGATACCATGTGAAAATCATCACAGCAGATCTAAGAGATGATGTATACCTCAAAAGAAAGTAACTGATTAAGCAAGAAAATAGAAGAAGAGTGGTCAATGCAGTATAATGAGCAACAAAATAATAATACAGTAGAACTCGGATAGAAGCAAAAATACTTCACACAGACTAATTAATTAATCACAATATGGACAAATAAATAGTACAATGCACGAGGATTCGAATGCCTAAGGTGGCAATTCGAATTAGCCTTCATGTAGTGATCAAAAGATCACTGGAGTGTCATCGGAGCACAACTAGTAGTCTATCTCATCATTGGTGGAGTCATCAATGCACAAGTAACTATCAACTGTCAGTAAAACTGAGTCTAACTGAGTGTGGTAGGTGTAACTGAATGTAACTGGCACATGGAGACACTAACTGAATGAAGGAGGCTCAGTGGAGGGCGCATGAGGAGCTAATTGGAGTCTGAACAGGTAGTCATGTCTCATCGGAGGTCAATAGGAGTGATAACAACAGTGAGGAGTCAGGCTGGCCTCAAATCAAGGAAAGACTAGTGGCTAACTGAAGTAAACTGTACTGGTAGGTGAGAAAGGTGCAGGTTGGCCTCAAATCAAGGAAAGACTAGTGGCTAACTGAAGTAAACTGGACTGGTGGGTGAGAAAGGCACCCTTCTCATGTAGTAGGTGAAAGGACGGTGCATGACAGGATAGGAGGGCTGAAACTGAGTGGAAGGAAGCTTCTGGGGCTAGATAACTGAGGGCTAGGTGCTGGGACTGATGACTGGGATGCATGCAAATGCATGAAAACCCTAAATGATGCATGCAAACCCTAAAAGTGTATGCATGGCTGAAAATGTAAATGATCAAAATACTGGTGGGACTAGGATGGAGTATAGGAATATACTAACAATCCTCTTTTCAACTTTCTCACAAAGTTTGACTCCTCGTCATCTGAATCATTACAAGAGTCCTTGTCATGCTTATGCCTAGTCTTTCCAATGGTTTTAAAGGATGCTTCTCTACTAATGGGATTTTCTTTCTTAGTTCTCATCTCATATGCTGTCAGGATTCCTTGAAGCTCATCCTTATTCATGTCTGCATGATTTTCTCTATCTTACAGCACATAAACGTTTGCTTCAAATCTTGAAGACAATGTTCCTAGTATCTTTTGTACAATTGATTCTTCTTCTAGGGTGACTACAAGGATTTTTATAGCATCAACTATCTCATCGACCCACATGAAGTATGGAGGAATGTTTTCTTCATATTTCATTTTCAAGGATTCATATAACCTAGAATAGTTCTGTAGTTTTTCCTTCTTTACTTTCTCGTCACCTTCATGGATACCTTTGAGATTTTCCAATACCTCCTTGGCTGAAGCGCAATGCATAACCTTGATAAATTTTGTGTCTGTCAATCCACATAACAGTGCATTTCTATCCCTTGCATTACATTCATATAGTCTCCTTCCATCTGGATTAGTTAGTGCGACTACTGGGACATTGTAACCATCTCTAATGGATTGCCAAACATCTGCTCCTAGAGATTGTGGATAAACTTCCATCCTGACCTTCCAGAAGGTATAATTGGTGCCATCGAACCTGTTGGTAGAGAGACCTCCCTGTTTATCCATGTCTGTGCATGGATCTATCTTCCGAATGTTAAGTTGTTACTGAAGACACCCGCTCTAATACCAATTGTTGGAATCAATTTAATATTGAGAGGGGGTGTGAATCAATATTAGCACAGTTATGAACAATTTTAAATTCTTAAATATATTATTATGAACTTAATATTGATCATCAATTATGCATCAACAAGTAAAATCATTCATCCACATATGCGCAAATCAAGAACACGGGACACAACTTTTTTTTATGTGGAAACCCAAATGGGAGAAAACCATAGAATGCTCTTTTATAATGAAAAATATTACATTCAAGGAAGAACCGACTTCCTATGTTTACAAGCACCAGATGGAAGGAGGCACTGACCCCCTGGTTTTATAGGCACTGAATTGAAGGAAGCACTAACTCCCCGTGTTCTCTAGAACCAAATGTAAGGAGGCTATAACCCACTGCTCCTTGCCCCATCCTACTGCCCAGATACCCAAAATAAGATATTTCCTTGCTATACTTATGATACGTGCACAATTCAGATATTTTGATGTGTGCAACTCCCGTATGTAGTCATATTATTGTCACTTTGTTGCATACATCACTTGAATTCTCATTCCACTCAACACTTCACTTTAAATGATGTCACACTTCTTATGTTGTGTGCTAATTCAAGTAATTATGTAGTCTGTGCAAATATTTATTGTGTCATTATGCTACTGCATAGCTGCATTCTTAACTAATATTGTGCAATAATTGATGACTTGTTGTTATGATATCACACACCAGTATCATATGGAATTGCACACTTTCTGAGATGTGTCCGTTCAGTTTAAGTGCCATAGTCTTTTAGATAATATGCAACATATTGCGCATCATACGATTCGTCCTTTCAGTTTATTTCACTTCTCTCATATCATCCTCATCCTGATGCACATCATTGATTCAAATGCTACTATGTCCTTGTGCATCTAATGGACTTATTTTACTTTGCACACTTCACTTCAACCTTCGTGCATCAGCTAAGATTTTGTGCATCTTCTGATATACTTCAGTTCTATCGATGCGCTTATGTCTTAGAACATCTATGACTGTCTGCGTGTTGTCTGTGATACTATCATTCGATCCTCATGCACTTGCACAATACTTTTGTAAATTTCGCCTTTCTGTATTTGTGCATTCGTCGTAAATTCACATCATTTTGTGCACCATCAGCTATATCATTCTTTTGCTTGTGCACACTCGAATCTCAGTCTAGATCATGATGTTTTGAATCTTCGATCCCTTTGATGCCCTGAATATAAATACGTATCGTCCACTTACAAGCTCTTAATCTTCTCTTTCAAGCTTACTTCAAATCTCCAACTTGATCCTTATTTATACATGTCTTTCATGGATTGTATGTCCACAAATTGGTTGTGGCATTCCTTCTGCCACTTGTCATATTTTCTGCTACTTGATGTGTCATCTCTTGTGGATCTTGCGCATATGTGGTCCATGACTTAGTGGGAATTTAACCCTTGTAGTACCATCACATGTGGGTCTTTCTCACTTGATGTATCTTCGATTGTGGAATTTGCACATATACAAACTTCAACCGCTACACCCTTATTGGAACTTGTGTGCACTTACACAACTGAAAGCTTCTTCTTATTGGTGAGACTTGTGTGCTTTCAGGATTGTTCAACCATAAGCTTGTTCCATGCTTATTGCGCACTCCTTATCCTTGTACATTCAATGCTTGACTTGCTTATGCACTTGTACCTTTGTTCAACCAATTCTTTGGTTTGCTTGTGTACACCCAAATCTTTGTCGAACCAATTGTTTGGATTTTTACCTTGAAGGCGTATGACTTGGTGGACTGATGTCTATAGATGTATCACATGCATTCCTTATGTACTTATTCAAACTAGATATGCATGATGTTCCTCCAAAATATACTTTTTCATACTCGATGTACTTCTGGATATACTTATTTATATTGTCATCCATATTCTTCTTCATCTTATGTGCACATATACCACTTCAATGTGGCTTCCATATACTTCTTCAAACTACCATAGGAATGCTGAAAATTCTTTGACATCCTTTGCCATCCTCTTTGACATTTGTTTACATCAATGACAACCAAAGTTCAACAATTAAATGCCCCGCATGATAAAATAGAGAAACTATGAAATATGTTTTACAAATAAAGTAATTGATTTCAAACTGAAAATGTTTTTAGGTTTATCAGTATGTGTTTTACATGTATATGCACCAGTGCATCATACACATGAATACACACCAGTATACATATACCTTTTTTTATAATAATTGAATCTAAAGTAGTGCACTTTATTAAAATAGCATTGGTGAGTTATACTTTATAAGTCACCATAGCAATTACTGAGAATCATTTTTTCTAGAAATCTGAAAGGGATGTGTTTTGGAATCCAATACAATGGACACACACACACACAAAACCATTAAATATTCAGTACCTAGAAAACAAAAATTTCTTATTGTGAAATAGTAGAGAGGGTAAAATCCTAATACGAAATTTTGCGACCACATAAAAAATGGGGAAACAACAAGAAAGATAGGGTTTCCAACATTGAAGGTAACTATGAAAACTTTTTATTTTCTTCAAATATTAATAGAATAAAAACAATTAATGAGTTCTTTAAAACAACTATGTGGGAAATTGAGATGAATAGTAAGAAGTTACATATTTGAAATTTGTCTTCTACTGAGTTGTATGTGACCTACAATTTGTTACGAATTTGACTCTGCATGAAAATATGGCCACTTAAAACTCTTCCCTGGTAAATCTCCCTTGCACAAGTCTCCTCTCAAACTTTGGACGAAAGAATGAAATAGAGGTTAGGTTTTCTATTATAAACCCACTTTTAGAAAGTGAAATTCAAATTCAATTTTTTCATTGGATATTTCAATTCATTGAAGAAAAAATTCTATGCCAACTTCTTTTTTGGAAATCGGTGCACCTATAATATTAAAGCGCACCTATGCACCACATATATAAAGAATCACCACTTTAATATAATACAACAAGATACCCTATTAAAACTTAGTGGATATTTTCTTTTGCAAAAAATGTTGTAGATGTTTCTTTTTGGTGCTTATCGTATGTTAGTGCACTAGTGCAGTCTACTTGTATGTATCTATTGGCGTGGCAATATGAAATAAACACACCGGTTAAAATAAAAATCCCTTTGAATGTCTACTTGAAGTTAAAATGTTACATACATCCCAAAACTTTCTTTTGAGAACACAAAGACATAAATTACAATACTCCATAGGATACAAATGTTACTTAAACTCATACCATATAGTTAAAAAATGGTTTCAAAGTATTTGAATTTATATTGTTGTATGCTTCTCAAACTTTCTTTCAAGAATTTAGACCTATATTGATGGTTTATTTGACTCAAATGCATGGAGAAAAAGTGATACTATGAAATGGAAAATTCTTCAGATTCCACCTAAATTCCACCTAATTCCATATTGTTCAAAGTTCATAAAGGAGCCACCTAAATTCCACCTAACTCCATATTGTTCAAAGTTCATAAAGTTCTCCTTTGTCATTTGTAGTAAGTTTTGATTATATTTATATTTTCATTATATCTAATTGAATTTATGTTATTTATGCATATGCATTTAAATAATTGCACATTGAATTTTGTAGGATCCTAATTTTGGATAAAGTTTGGGTGCACAAAATGTTCCACTAGTCTAAGAATGTTGCAAGCTCTTATAAGGATCCAGATACCAAAAGAAGATGGTAGGAAAAAATGGAGAGCCACTTTACCCTACCAATTATAACATGCCATATTATATCCACCATCTTGGGTCAATGTAAATTCACCATCAACTAGATATTTTTTATGACATGCTAGTTGTATGTGGTTGCTCAAAATGTAAAGGTTTGAAGGAGAACCCTTGACCTTCCATACTATCCCATTATAGTAAGGGTTAAATACATAATTTTAATGGTCTCATACCTCCCATTGTGATACAACATCCAATAGGTGATATAGAAAATACATGTCGTAACGCTTTCATATTCTCCTTTTTTGAAAAGTTGGAATCCAAAAAACTATGTTTCATCCAAAATTTACCAACCTATCTCATTCGGTAGAGTCAATAGAGAGTTCTAGTGAGCCAAATTTGTATGAATACCACCCAAAACATCTTTAATAGGATATGTAGAATATTGTATAATTTGAGAGAAAAAAAATCCAATTACACACCAAGGTCAGTTTAATTGTTGGAGAGTAACAATGACTTATCTCTTCTTATCTATATGCAAATTAAGTACCAAAATTATTACAATGGTCTTTATATGGTGCTTGTACATCTTCTCTACTTCTGCTCGATCATGGGACCAAATTATCCTTTTTGTGCTAATAATTATATGATTTTGAGGTCTAAAATAGTGAAGAGTTTTGGAAAACCCGTGTAAAGAAAACAATGCCAAACATAATCTAAAAAACATAAGAATTAACAATGTCTCACACACACATTACATAGATATTTATAGAAAATCAAAACTGGGAAAACCATCATTATCGAGAGATTCTCCACCCTCTACTTCATTGTATTCTCTTTTTTGTTTACAATATAATATTATAACATCGAAAACCCCAATCCATTAACCCAAATTACATTACAACCCCAATACTTTAACTATAATTAGATTACAAAGATTACAACACATTTTCAGCATTCTACCACTTATTGTATTCCTTGAAATAGGGGGTAAAAGGGGAATCATTCATGAAATCAACTACTAACAGTTGTAATGCCCATTGAATCTCTACACCAAGAGAACATTTAAAAACTAATAGACTTTGTCAATTAATATTCAACAATTTTCAAGTTATCAACCTTATCCAACAATAATTTGTTCTACTCAACCATACCTCTAACAAAATGGTACTGACCATCAATGTGCTTTTTCTTGGAATGATAAATAAGTTTGTTTTCCAAAAAAAAACACTTGATCTATAAAAAACTATTCTCATTTATTTTTGAACAAAACCAATATTTGAACACAATTTTTACATTTGTATAGCTTCCTTAATTCCATGAGTGGCTGCCATGTATTCTTCTTCTTTAGTTGACAATGTAGCTACACCCTGTCTCTTACTCATCCAACTGGCTACCCCACCAAATACATTAAAAATATAACCACTTGTAGATATTCTGCGGTCAAGATATCCAACCTAGTCTACATCAACAAAACCTTGTATATCTATCTCCCTATGAGGTCCATGCCTTCCTTGCTAGTAGATTGCATAATTTGAATTTCCACACAAATATATAAAGACCATATTTACTGATGTCCAATGTTCCTTCCATGGTTTTGATATGTACCTGCTCAAAACTCCCACCGCATTGGTAATGTTTGGTCTAGTATAGACCATAGCATACATCAAACTTCCAATGACACTATCATAGGGAACATGCGACATGTGTTCTACCTCTTCTTGACTCTTTTGAAACTTATATATAGATACATTTGCACCTATAGAAATAGGGCCTGTTATCACTCTAGGGAACTCTCCTAGGTTGTGTCTCAGAGATGCCTGGTAACTTAACTAATATCTTAATGTTTCACTCAAATGGATCAAGTCAGATGACTAAATCAAACCTCACTCAAGACATGCATAAACACAACAGAATAACAAGGCTTTTAACTATCACTATTCATAGAGTTGTAAATAAATGAATGTACAAAGAACTCTTAATTTACTAGCAGAAACATACACACAAAGTATATATGAATGGCTAGGTAAACCAAGTAAAGAACTTGCAGATTCTAGTTTATGGATGTATTGACAAGTCAACAGTTATCAAACATCAGACAAATAGAATAAACATGAATTTGACATTCAGGTGCAAGTATAGAATAGAAAAGAAGATGAAAATATGAACAAGTAATGGCAAAAGAAGCTTGTATTATTGATCTAAAAATGAGAAGATTGAGCTTACAATATGTGAAAAGTCTCTAAAATTGACCCCTTACTTCTTATGAAGTCTTAGGATTTATAGCCTTTACAAAATAGTTCCAGATCCTAAGAAAATGGATCTAATTTGCTTGAAATAGAAAGTAAAAAACAGTTTCATAAAAATAGGAAGAGATCATATTTAATAGGTCAACACCTAATCTCAATGGTCTTCATGTCCTCATGATCTTCGACAGCTGCAGTAGATCTTCATTAAGCTGATCGCTAATTCGTATTTGTTAATATTTAACAACTGGATTGAGTTCTTTGACATCTGGACTTATGATGATGTGCTCCTATAATATAGTACTACTCAGCATTCATACTATTAGGATATTCCTATACTCCATCCTAGTCCCACCAATATTTTGATCATTTACATTTTCAGTCATGCATGCACTTTTGGGGTTTGCATGCATCATCTAGGGTTTGCATGCATTTGCATGCATTCCAATCATTAGTCCAGCACCTAGCCATCAATTAGCCAGCCCCTGAGAGCTTCTCTCAGATCATTTTTAGCCCTCCTATAGCTTAGTGCGCCCTTCCTCCTTGATTTAAGGAAGCCACTCATCCTTTCTCACCTACCAGTCTAGTTTACTTCAGTTATCCACCATTCTTTCCTTGATTTGAGGCCAGACTGACTCCTCACTGCTATTATCACTCTGATTGACCTCCAATGAGACAGGACTACCTGTTTTGACTCCAGTTAGCTCCTCATGCGCCCTCCACTGATCCTCCTTCATTCAGTTAGCTCTAGTTACACTCAGTTAGACTCAGTTTGACTGATGGTTGACAGTTACCAGTGAGCATTGATGACTCCACTGATGATGAGATAGACTACTAGTTGTGCTCCAATGACACTCCAGTGATCCTTTGATCACTCCATGAAGGCTAATTCGAATTGCCACCTTGGCATTCGAATCCTCATGCATTGTACTACTTATTGTCCATATTGTGATTAATTAATTAGTGTGTGTGGAGTATTTTTGCTTCTATCCAAGTTCTACTGTATTATTATTCTGTTGCTCATTATACTACATTGACCACTCTTCTTCTATTTTCTTGCTTAATCAATTACTTTCTTGTGAGGTATACATCATCTCTTAGATCTGCTGTGAGGATTTTCACGTATATGCTCTTAGTTTATATATCACTATGTGTAAAATTTTGGATCATTCATTTGGGCTTAATGCATACACCCGAATGAGTGGCATATATAGGTCTTAGAATCATTTGATTCCAGATATGGATCTGCTTATCCAAGTCTATCATATTCACCTGCTTATTTCTTCAAGCAAAAACAAAGTATAAGCTGGATGAAGAATCCAACTGTTGTAGGAGGCTTTGATTGGTGATGATTATACCTTATCCATGACTAATGTTATGGAAGTTGTTCTTCATGTCTTGAATAGCTTGGGAAACACCTGCTACTATACCAACAAGATTTACCACAAGCAAAGTAGTCGGGGGGATGAGGAGACTGGTTCACTTGAAAACATATAGCTCAGCAAATTCACCATCCTCATCTGAAGCCTTTGATGTGACAGTAAAGTTTGTTTCAATCCTTCCTAGAAATTTTAGTAACCCTTGAAAGACAGCAAACAGATGTGTTGATATACCTCCAATCACCAAAAATTGCTCGTTCCTCTACCATTCATAAATGCCAACACTGCTCCAGCGTAGATCTAGAATAGCAGTTGTAAAAATGGAAATAAAATATGATATAAAGAACACACTTACAAAGTTGCTAATCTTGGGAATGATAAACTTCCCTGTAAGAAGGCAAGAACCTGGCAGGGTACAATATGCAACCAATGGCAGGGATGTGAGAGGATAAATATGTAACCACAAGCTTTCTGCTTGACTAATAAATACACCTCCAGGTCTCGATGCTCTGAAAACTGTTTGAACTCTTCTACATACACAACCCTCAATATTTGTTGCGTCTTTATCATGTTTTGCTAGGACATATCCGGAAGCTATCTGCGTTTTGTATTTGCCAAATGTTTGCAGAGAACTCCTCTGTCGATTTGTACATGGTGCAACACTTCCATTTACATGTCATGGCCTTCCTTCCATGCAGCTCAATGCCTTCAACCTGTCAAACATTCCAAAAGCGCAGATATTTTCACCACAGGACACTTGCGTTAGGTCTTAGTGTTGACTTGTGGCTTAACATATGTGATATGACTTGTCGACTTAGCATAAGAATAGGCTTGTGGTTTGGCTCACAACTGATATTTGATATAGCTAGGATAGCTAAAGATTAGATCCCTTGCACATACACTACCTTTTTGATGAAATTTACAACCAAAATGTATATTTTTGTTTTGAAAATACGAAAGCCATAAGAGCTAGGGTTGAGGCTAGCTAACAATTATTGTTTTTTTTGTAATGTAGGTTGAAAACAGAGTAGCATTAAAATTTCGATCAATCATGATCAATGGGATATTAATGGAGAGTTTGAAGGTATGAATAAATAACAAATGACGAAGGAAAATGACAAATTAAGCATGAATGAACAAAATCTCCTCAAAAACTTCAAAACCATTTGAGGAGATAACATCTGGCTCCTACTCAGGGATGGAAACCTCCCTGTTAGGTTCCAAGAACCACATATATGATGCCTTTCCTGGACAAATAAAATACAGAACCTAGTCTAGTGTTCCATTGGGCATGGAGTCAGTTGTGCAATATTCTTCTGAACATCTTTCAAGAGCTACCTTTACGACTGATCCCCTGCAAATATGTAGCCTTCCTGTAGCCTGCTTTGCTTATTCATAAAAACAACTGAAAATGATCTAGTTTTTAATATGAAGAGCTTATTCTTCTACCTATCCCTATACTAACCATTGTACTTCTTCTTAATCAAGTAAACTCACGCTTCCAATGAATCCATATCAGAAACTAATTTATTGAACCTGTTCTTGATCTTGACCCGAAAAATAATGGAATACATAGCCAACAGAAAAGTGGTTTGAACAAATGATAAAGCCAACTTTCATCTAAAAAAAATACTAACACAAATTTTGCTCATAGATTCCAAATAGTTTGAAATAGGGTCATTAAAACCATAAAGGAGGTCATTAAAACCATAAAGGAATACCTCTTTAAACTGATGTTCCAACTGACTGTATTGCAACTGCTGATGGTTGTCTTCACTGATCTCAATATTGAATGTAGACTTCTCAACATCTGTTAGAGAGTCATATAGGATGGACTGTTGATCTGAGCTTTTCATCTCAACATCTTCCTCTTCATATCTGCTGCACTCTCCCTTTGTCTGCAAATCAAAAATCTGAGGGTTTCCTTTACTATCTGCTACATATTCAAATCTGTCACATGCTAATGTAAAGACCTATTCATCATCATTCGGGTTTCCAAAGGGTACGATCTTATCTTTATGACAAGCTAAAACAATAGATGCATTTGGTACAATGTCAAAAGCATCTATAGTATGGTTATCATAATGTGGATTACCAATCCCTTGATCATAATGAGAGGTATCTTCTGCTATAGCAAAATCTTCATGAATGTTTGAATCTTTATTCAATAAATTGAACTCATGACAACATTTAGGATATAGAAGATCAACTGGAAGCGTGTCTTTACAAAACACATGAAAGGCAGCATGAAAATCTACCAAAGAGTTGATACTGGCAATAGGAAGGGACCGGTACCAATCACGAGAAATCCCCTCTAATGAATACCAAAACAATTTAATCCGAACATCTTCATGTACAATTTGCAACCAATGAATGCAATCATGAAAGTCAAGCAAATGTTCAACTAGCACTTCCCATTCTTCTCCTCGAAATCTGGGAATACTACGATCCCATTCATCTCTACTAGGCACTGGATTAGGGAAACCAACAATATTTGAAAAATCGCAGAAAGCATACCTCTTTGCTAAGATTTTGTTCATGTCATACCAATGGATTCGCCAACAGATTTCTGAGCAATGGAGTCGCCACTGAATCTGTCCTTCATGGAGTCGCCAGATAGATGATTACAACCAAGAAAATGTCCAGGCTTTGTCTATCATCAAAGATGGATCTATGTCATGTCCCAAGGAAGCTGAGCTTCAATCTCCTATCCCCGGCAACGGCGCCAAAATGTTATCACTCCAAGGAACTCTCCTATGTTGTATCTTAGAGATGCCTGGTAACTTAAATAATATATTAATTTTTCACTCAAATGGATCAAGTCAAATGACTAAATCAAACCTCACTCACTCAAGACATGCATAAACACAACAGATTGACAAGGATTTTAACTATCACTATTCAGAGAGTTGTAAATAAATGAATGTATGAAGAAGTCTTAGTTTACTAGCAAAAACATACGCACAAAGTATATATGAATGGATAGATAAACAAAGTAAAGTACTTTCAAATTCTAGTTTATGGATGTATTGACAAGTTGACAGTTATCAAACATCAGATAAACAGAATAAACATGAATTTGACATTCAGGTGCAAGTATAGAATAGACAAGAAGATGAAAATCTGAACCAGTAATGGCAAAAGAAGCTTGTATTACTGATCTAAAAATGAGAAGCTTGAGATTACAATATGTGAAAAGTCTCTAAAATTGACCCCTTACTTCTTATGAATTCTTAGGATTTATAGCCTTTACAAAACAGTTCCAGATCCTAAGAAACTAGATCTAATTTGCTTGAAATAGAAAGTCCAAAACAGTTTCATAAAAATAGGAAGAGATCCTATTTAATAGGTCAACACCTAATCTCAATGGTCTTCATGTCCTCATGATCTTCGACAGTTGCAGTAGATCTTCATTAAGCTGATAGCTAATTCGTATTTGTCAATCTTTAACAATTGGCTTGAGTTCTTTGACATCTGGACTTATGATGATGTGCTCCTATACTATAGTACTACTCAGCATTCATACCATGTATATGCTCTTAGTTTATATATCACTATGTGTAAACTTTTGGATCATTCATTTGGGCTTAATGCATACACCCGAATGAGTGGCATTTACAGGTCTTAGAATCATTTGATTCTAGATATGGATCTACTTATCCAAGTCTATCATATTCACATGCTTATTTATTCAAGCAAAAACAGAGTATAAGCTGGATGAAGAATCCAACTACTGTAGGAGGATTTGATTGGTGATGATTATACCTTAGCCATGACTAATGTTCTGGTAGTTTTTATTCATGTCTTGAATAGCTTGGGAAATACCTACTACTATACCAACAAGATTTACCACAAGCAAAGTAGTTAGGGGGATGAGGAGACTGGTTCACCTGAAAACATATAGCTTAAAAAAGTCACCATCCTCATTTGAAGCCTTTGATGTGACAGCAAAGTTTGTGTCAATCCCTACTATAAATTTTAGTCACCCTTGAAAGACAGCAAACAGATGTGTCGATATACCTCCAATCACCCAAAATTGCTCGGTGCTCTACCATTCATCAATGCCAACACCGCTCCAGTGTAGCTCTAGAATAGCAGTTGTAAAAATGGAAATACAATATGATATAAAGAACACACTTGCAAAGTTGCTAATCTCGGGAATGATAAACTTCCCTGTAAGAAGGCAAGAAGCTGGTAGGGTACAATATGCAACCAATGGCAGGGATGTGAGAGGATAAATATGTAACCACAAGCTTTCTGCTTGACTAATAAATACACCTCTAGGTCTCAATGCTCTGAAAACTATTTGAACTCTTCTGCATACATAACCCTCAATATTTGCTACGTCTTTATCATGGGTTGCTAGGACAGATCTGGCAGCTATCTGTGTTTTTTATTTTCCAAATGTTTGCAGAGAACTCCTATGTCGATTGGTACATGGTGAACCACTTCCATTTACATGTCTTGTCCTTCCTTCCATGCAGCCCAATGCCTTCAACCTGTCAAACATTCCAAAAGCGCAGATATTTTCACCACGGGACACTTGCGTTAGGTTTTAGTGTTGACTTGTGGCTTGACATATGTGATATGACCTATTGACTTAGCATAAGAATAGTCTTGTGGTTTGGCTCACAACTGATATTTGATATAGCTAGGATAGCTAAAGATTAGATCCCTTGCACATACACTACCTTTTTGATGAAATTTACAACCAAAATGTATATTTTTGTTTTGAAAATATGAAAGATATAAGAGCTAGGGTTGAGGCTAGGTAACAATTATTGTGTTTTTCATAATGCAGGTTGAAAACAAAGTAGCAAGACTTTCGAGCAATCATGATCAATGGGAGCTTAATGGAGAGTTTGAAGGTATGAATAAATAGCAAATGACGAAGGAAAATGACAAATTAAGCATGAATGAACAAAATCTCCTCAAAAACTTCAAAACCATTTGAGGAGATAACAGGGCCTGTAACTGATTTACAATCCTACATATTAAATCTCTATAATACCATATTTCCTCTGACTCATTCAAACTATTCTATTAGCTTGATCTCTTTTAGTTTGCCTGATAAAATTTGTAGTACCAAGATTTTGTATATTAAACTTAGAAGACAACTGGGCTTTGACATCCTTGATTTTTGTTTGTTGTTTCCAATCAACAACATATAATCAACAAACAAGACCACATAAATAAAATGATCACCAACTTGCTTGGAATACACACAATGATCAACTTTTATTCTTGAGAAACCAAGTCCAAATACATAAGTATCAAACTTTTGATACCACCTTCTTGGTTATTGTTTTAATCCATACAAGTATTTCTTTAGCTTGCAAACCAACTTTGTCTTTCCTTTCACTTTGAAACATTTTATTTGTTTCATGTACATTTCTTCTTCCAGATCACCATGTAGAAATGGTGTCTTTACATCTATCTCGTCTACTGCAAGATTGAAATTATTAGCAATATACAAAAAAATCTAGTAGAATTTAATTTAGCAACATGAGAAAAAATCTCATCTAGATCAATTCCCTCCACTTGGGAATATCCCTTAGCTACTAGGCAAACTTTGTACTTATCCACCTTACCTTGTGCATTCAACTTCTCCTTAAACACCCATTTTCTACCAATAGGTTTCCCTCCAATTGGAAACTCAACTAGATCCCAACTCTTATTTGTATCCAAGGAATCCATTCCTTCAACCATTTCCTTCTTCTAAAGTTTACTATATTATGACGCCATTGCCTCCTTAATAGATCTAGGATCATCATCAATAATAGATAGAAAAAAATTAGAGTGGAAATCATGTGGGATATACCTTTCTAGTTTCCTTCTTTCATGAATAGATCTACTCAAGGTTGGAACTTGGGGTTCTTCCTCTTTTGGTTCATATTCTTCTATTGAGTTAATTTCTTCATCCTCCAACTCAAACTCTATTGTATTTGGGTCTTCTTCCTTTAGTTGGACTTCCTATTTGGGAGGAATTTTAACCTCTATAAATACAAGATACCAACTATAAATAGTCTTCTTATTTAATGGGTTCCAAATTTCATAACTTTTTATACCATCTTTATAGACAATACAGATACATTTTTCAAATTTACTATCCAACTTACTTTTATTTTCCTTTCAAACATGCACATAAGTATCACAACAAAAATCTCTAAGATGTTTAAGAGAGGGATTTTTACCATTCCATGCCTCATGTGTAATTTTTTCATGTAATACCCCGGCCCCTAGTTTTGACTTGGAATGTATTTAACCGAAATTATGTAAATGATGTAAATATGCTAGTATGGATTCCTAGTGCGGAGCTCAAGGCCAGTGCTCGACTAGTGAATGGATAGGCATGTATGATGTAAATATTGTTATTTGGATTGTATGGTTGCCTTGTCATGCTAACTTGAAATATATGTAAATATTATGTGCATAAATAATAAATTGGTCCAAGATGGTTGTGTAAATAGCACTAGAGGGGATATGATTACACTAGAGGGGACGAGGAAAGGGGGCCTATGGGAGATCAAATCCTTTGTTTCCAAGTGTCAACCTTAGAACTCATTCAAATTCTTCCATGTTCTTTGAGTAAGCCAATTACCTGCTTTTGAATATTTTCCAATCATCGAATGCATGTGTGAGGTTAGTGGGAAAAGTCACCTCATGTAATTATTGAAGCATGGGGACGATTGCACTTTTATGTCAGTTCTGTCAGCTTCCAAAAGTCAGTCTGCAGCTACTAGGAGTCCTTTATTCTATAGTCAAAAGCTATGTCAATTGTCTTTTCACCATTTTTATCCTATCCCTTGAATTCAACCCTCATTCTCTCATTCTTTCCGTTACACCAAAATATCGTCATCATAAGTCATGTGTCAACTCTGTGCCTTAATCCCTGAAGTTTCCCTGGCTAAAACATCCAGAGCAAGTTGTTGTCCTTATGTTTCTACAATTTCTAGTTGCACTGGCGCATCCTACTTTATAGCAAGAGGCACCATACCATGGTTGGCGCATGATGCTCTCTGGCAGAGTGCGCCAGTGGCTCTTGTTGCCCTTTTGCAAGTTGCGTTGACCCCTTCCCGGTGCCAGTTTTCTTCATGAAAGGTGCACTAGGGTTGGTTAATGTGGATAACAAGGAGCTTCGAGCAACTTCTCGAAGATTGGTGACATGGAGGTCTATCTCTAGTTTATATGAAGGCTGGTATTCGGTCCCCTAACCTAATGGGAATATCCCTTAAACCTCTCCCCTTAATCCTCAAATTACTCTATCAATTTAGCCTTATAAATATGACCTCTCTCTCCATTGAGAAAGGAGGAAGGACTATAGTACTCTCATGTTGGTGGAATTATCCTTGGTGATCCCTACTTATCCTTTGGAGGCTTGGCTTGGATTGTTGGATGGAAGTTACGACCTTGAGGCTTAGGTTTTGATTATCTTTCTTTTATGTATTTCCCATTCATTTACAATAAACTCTTTCCATAAATATTGCTGTGTTAATAATATCTAGATCTTTCTTCCTTAACTATTAGCTTAGATTAGTTCATGTTTAGATATGCTTTTACTGTTTGCTTGTTTCCATATGCTTGACAAGGTTTTGCAGCTCGAGATCTGAAGGCCCTGGAGCTTGGAGCAACAAAGAGGACAGGATTTGCATATCTGAGGTAACTCATATACCTGTTCTCTTGCATTTCTATTGATCTAGGAAAGTAGATTGTGTTCTGTACTTATTTTTTCTATATCCACCTGGGCTAGGGAGATTTTGCTTGAGTCTACTTGAGTTTGCTTGAGTAGATTGTCTATAAACAAATCTGGTGACCATACTGGGGAAGAACATATATTTTATTTCAGTTTAATTTGATTTCATTGATATTTATTAATCCATTTTCTAGCCTCCTAAGCCCCTCCCATCTTTGGATTTTGTTGTTAAAGAGTTTGTTGGCTTGCCCTGACTCTGCCTGGGATCAATATTAGACCTCTTACCTTTCATTTCTGGAGATATTTGCATTTTTGCTACTTGTTATTCGCTCGACGCACCTGGGTTGTATATTCCCTGCGCCACTGTGCTTCTGGCACTCATTTCCAGTGAGCATCCTGTGCCTCTGGAGCATATTTCCTAAGTTCAGCCTGCGCCACTGGCACCATTAGCCTGTATACAGAGTGCGCTTGTCGCTCTAGTGCATAACAACATAGTGCGCCAACATTCCTTGCTTGGTGTCTAGCTCAATTTTCTCCATTTTTGGTTACTTGGTCTGATGGATAGAGCTCTATGTACTGCATGATATAGTCACAGAACCCCTAGGCCCTGCTTGTTTGTGTTTGGATTTGATTTGGTTGATTTTGGGTTCTAAACTAGTCAAGTGAGTGACTTGGTAGTGGCGGGAAATTTCAATCCCCCCACCCATCCACTCAATCTTGTAATCCCTTATCACATTACCAGATCTATTCAACTCGTTAGATATGATTCCTAAACCCTTACTGCATTAAGTCATTGATTTTTTATTGCGCTTTGTTGTTTTGATTTTGCGTGTGTTTGAGTGCTTTTTGAGTTTTGAATGATCACTTTTCTTTGGGAATTTCCAACTTAATTTAGTTGGTCATGATATAGTCTTTGATTTTCTGAATAGTAGATCTAAAGAACATTGTAATTCTCATATCCTTTGTGAGTATTTGAGTAGGAACACAAAATTTTATCATCCTCATTTCAAGTTTGATTATTGGAATTGTTGGGAAGAGTTTTCATACTTTGGAATAAAAATCTTTGGAAAGCTTGAAAGGTCATCTTGTAGTTTCTTGGTTATGACAACTTGTTCATTTCTTAGAAAGTTATAAACACATTTGAGTTTTTACAAAGCATCCTTGAAGATTGAAAATTCTCACTTTTTTATTTTCCTTCATTCAGTAGATCATTGTTTCGAAAATTAGAGATCATTACATTTGAAAGCGAAATTCTTCTTTCCATGTTTCATAGACTCGTTTAACTTGAAAAGAGAAAAAAGGAAATATTTGCAATTTGGTGGTTGTTATCTTGTGATTTTTTGTTGGCATAGTGAAAAGAGTGCTTCGTTTACCTTTTTGACTGATTTAGAGTTATAGGGGTACTTGTATTTTTATACTATTGGCAACAAATGAATTTCTCCCTACCTTAGATAGATTTCATTGAAATAGAAAAGAGAAAATTTGCATTTTGCATATAGATTAAGTTGCATTCTATTTAAATTCCTGTCTACACTCCATGCATTCACCTAACTGCGCAAGATAAAATTTACGGTAGTGTTAGGTTAAAACTTGCTAGTAACTTATGTGATAAGTTAGTGACGTGTTTCGACATCATTAAGCGTGGTATCTGTCGTATTTTCCTGCAATGCATTCCGGGGGCCTGCAGTTCTTCCACGTGCCAACTGGTATATCGAATGACCTTTCACATACCCTTGGTTATATCTAAAGGTACTTCACGTACTCAGTAGTATATCAGAAGGCTCTTGTCGTACGGTTGTGCATTAGACAGTACCACTATGGATTGGATCTCCCACGTACCTTGCGTATATTGGGAGATCCTTCTAGGATTCTTATATCACCTGAGTTAATCTATTGGCCGTCTTGGCATGGCAATACACCGAGAACAACACTCGGGGAGCTACTACACATGTTCTTCACGCACTCGAGTTATACGATCAGGGGTACGGTCCTAATCCTCCCTGGTTAGTGCTGTGAAATATTAGGCCGAGCATAAATTTTGGACCCTGTGGTATATCGCGAGTTGCACCGCCTTGACAATCCTGCGAGGTTCCAAACCATTGAATCCACTCTTGTCACATAAGTTTGATTGCATCTTTAGATTGTGTATATTTTGGATTGCATTTTTTCTCATTTTGTAGGTTACACTTAGGAGAAATTTTGATTCGATCACACTAGCCGATCAACCTTTGAGATGATCCAAAAGGATTTTAAATTTACCACATGACTATCCCCTTAACCGGGAGGAGAACTCAGGAGTAAGAATGGATCAACCTATTACATCTGTTTCATGTGAGGAAGATGCCTCTACCCTAGAGTTGGGAACGAACTACTCATCTCCCATCATCCCACCTATCTCTGATCCTGCAGGACCTTTGATAGGAGCACAACCTACCTAATATGCCACATCCTTCCATCATTCGATAGCAGGACATCCTGCAGCTACAGATTGGATTTTTAGTCAGCCCAAGGATGAATTTGTATCAACAACATTTGGTCCGTCTGCATCCTTTTGGGACACATATCTAGGATGACATGTCGTCGATTTGGGTTCAATTCCCATGGAAGAAACCATACCTCGTCGTTGGATTTCGAACGATCAATTTCTTGCACCCGTTTATGAGCAGATAAACCGTTTACATATTACTGGGGAACAACATAGACTCCAAAGTCTCTCACGATGAGCAAACATCTCAGATACACCCATATTTCAATATTCCCCTGTACACTCTTTATCGTTTGCTTCACCAGAAACATCTGTATCTAACATGGCCACTTATGAACTAGGTCAAAATTCATTCCCTACAAGCACACCTCTAAGTCAGGAGATCAGTTATGTACCACTTGTGACCCCAACCTCTAAAGGGAAACCTTCAACCTTTGTTAACTTTGGGACACTACCTCCACCTCCCCCACCTCAAAACTCAAGGGGAGGATATAATCTACCTATTAGTCTACTGTGAGGCGAAATTAATCCTTTCATTAACAATCAACCCTTGGACATGGGCTAACCTAGCATTAGTGGTCAACATTTGGTCATCGAGCACATTCCAGTATGTGGGAAACTTTTGGCTGGGGGATAACCCCTAGCTGATGGACCTAACTTGATTGGGGGAAATAACCCAGTCGGTAGTCATACCATGAGTGGAGGATACACTTCTCATCCAAGTTATAGTATGGTTGGAATTCCTCTTCCAACCATGGGACAACCCACGTGGATGCATCATACGGGGGGGCCATCCATTTGGACCCAACCCCCATGGGAGCACCTTTTTCCAGGACATCATAACCCCAATATTGGACAAAACTATCTAGGAACTCTTTTTCCTGGATTACCCTACACTAGAAACCCGAATACCCCATGGGGGAACCACAATGTCCCACCGACCGGATCTCCGGTCGAAGAGACACCCCCACCACCTCCACCAGCTATCCCGCTACCTCCACCACCATCTATTCCACAACCACCACCACCTCCCCATTCTATAGGAGGAGGACCCCCACCTTACGACGGCGGACCACCCCATTCTAGAGGAGGTGGACCCCCTCCCTACGGCAGCGGCCCACCCCACTTTGGAGGAGGTGGACCCCTGCCTTTCGGTAGAGGACCACCCCACTATGGAGGGGGAGTACCCCCACCTTCCATCGAAGGACCACCTTACTATGGAGGGGGAGGACCCCCACCCTCGAGTGGAGGACCACCCCATTCTGGCGGAGGAGGACCCCCACCTTATGGTGGAGGACCACCTTACCCTGGAGGGGGAGGGGCCCCACCTTTTGATGATGGGCCACCTAATTCTGGTGGAGGTGAAACTCCTTCCGGTCCCCCTCCCAACCCTGGCGGCCCACCCCCATATGGACAATTCCCTACGGTAGGAACCTACGGCCAATTAATCCATTGTCCTACTGGTACACCAATACCATATCAGTATTACCAGTATCCATAGGACAACCAACAATTACCCTTTCAGGATACACTCAATATGCCAGATTTATCACGGTTGAACAACGATCCCATCTATCATGGCAATAATTGGCTAGCTATTTCGGTGAAGTTACCATCAGACATCCTTAAGTTTGAAGGCAAACCGGGTGAGGATCCCAAAAACCATGTAATGACTTATCATTTATGGTGTTCATCTAACTCCTTATGGATGATTCCATCTGTTTGAGATTATTCCAGTGAACCCTCACCGGCACTGCTGCCAAGTGGTACATTTAATCACCACCTCACTCTTTTCCTGATTTTCGATCCTTGGCCATGTCATTTTTGACACATTTTCAATTACCAATCTATTACGAGACCGGTACGGATCTTTTGACCTCCCTCTAACAAACTACAGACACTCAAATTTCCGATCATATTCACGAGTGGAGGAGGAGACGACGTTTGATTAAATATCCCATTCTGGACCAACTCCTTGCTGATTGGTTTACTAAGTCACTCCTACCCGTCGTGGCCAAATATGTCACCATGGGTGGGGTCGTCACCGAATAAAAATATATAGCACGTGCCTAGTACTTAGAATTAGTCTATGCTCAATCTAGCAATCTATATGATATTGTCCCCGACGCACCCCTCCCTACCTACGGCCCAGCAAAACCACCCTCGGGACCTCATGTCGACAACATCATAGGTTCCATTCAAAACCATCCTATTTCCCAATCCAGTGGACCACATAGCCATGTTTTTTCCACTCCATCCCCATCACAACCTGGGAACAACACCAATCGATCACCTAGCCCTACTTCCACCGAAGAAGTGGATTCAGTCCAATCTGCTTCCCCTCAGAAATCTGGTGGTAAAAAGAAGAACAAGGGGAAAAACAAAAAACCTTCTAATCAGGAGGAACCAAAACAGAACAATCCTTATACAACCAAACCTAAGCGGAAGGCTAAGTATCCATGTTTACTGTGAGGTGATGACCACTTTAACAAAGAGTACCCACATCGGGACGAAGTCCAAAATTTCCTCAAAGTGAACTCGACACCCGTAGTTTTAACCGATCCCTTTCCCACGCAACAACAACAGATGATCTTGCAACAACCCTCTCCTCCTCAAGGAGAATCATCCTCTACCGCTCATGTTCTCATGATGCGTAGCGAAACTGTCAACTTGAACACACGATCATGTTCTAATGACTCGGTCCCAACTAAGGAATCTAACAGAAGTAATACTAAAAAATATTATGTTTCTACATCAGACATTCCCACGCCGCAAGGTTCTCTCACTATTGAGAAACCTTCCTTTGATTCAGTGCTACGTCCGCCCAAGAGAACGATTAGAAAAGTTTTTTTCAATCCCAATGCTCGGGATACTCAAAACTACAACATTGTAGAGGACTTAGCACAAGCCCCTTGTGCTATGTCGACATTGGAAGTCTTACAAAACTGTCCTAATCAGCGCAAGACTCTCCTCGCCACTATCACCGCTGTAGACCCTGATTCCTTGAACACTGTTATGTTCTAACTCGAGTACTTCAAACCGAGACTTTCCCACCAACTTGCATTCCAAATTGTTACCAATGGCGCTGGGAAAAGAATCCATCATAATGTTTTAGACGAAGGAGCATCCACCTCAGTAATGTCGTTATCCTGTTGGAGAGTCATTGGCTCTCTCGAGTTTAACTATTCCCCTGCCACTTTGAAAGCATTTGACGGTTGTGGATTCCAACCACACGGGTTGTTACAAGCTTTGGCTATAGAGCTGGGAGGAAAGACCATTTCCATCAATGTGGAAGTAGTCACTGCCCCATTGGATTATAACCTACACCTTGGTCGTAATTGGTTTTATGCCATGACTACGGTCTCATCTTTCGTCTTCCACATTGTACAATTTCCCCACCAAGGGAAAGTTGTTACTATTGATGAACTAGATTTCTGTACATCGGACACCACTACTCACCCTGGTGACAATGTACCCCTCTTAGGTCATTTGTCCCAGATATATGAGAGTGTGGGGGTAGGACTCCTCAAGGAATCATCCCTATGGGAGTCTTTCCATCACCGGATCCCCCTTCCCATGTTTTCATGGTGAACATGATTTCCTCTATGATCCCATCACCATCTAGCTCCAATGACCAATGGCGCATGCCCGTTCTTGACATGTTGGACTCGATTGTATATGTCATGCCTCTCACATTAGTGGAAGCTACTTACGAGGCTATCCCATCAGCATTCGATGACCACTCCTTAGTGGCATCTAAATCCTATTCTCCACCCCTACAATGGACTTCATCCCAACCCGATTCTCTCCTCCAGAATTTCCATTCGGACAAGTCCATTATGGAGGTTATGAGCATGGATGAACCCCTATCAAAAGACCTCCACCATTGATCGTATTTCCTCCCACTGCTATATTCCGTGGAGAAACACATTGACACCCTCATTTATCCAGATGTCGTTCCCTATCCCCAATCTCCTATCCTCACTTGCGATACGGCAACTGAGGGTAACTTGGAAAACATTGAACCTACCATACCGATCGACATCTCGGCAACACATGGGATCGTGGAACATATTCTTATAGGGAAAAAATGCTCCCCTGAAGAGATTACCTCATAAATCGCATTATTCAAATAGTTCCACGACGTATTTGCATGGAGCTACATGGAAATTCCCGGGATTGATCCTGCCATTGTTGTTCATGAGATCAAAACATATACCAAGGCTAAACCCGTCTGTCAAAAGTTACGTCCAGTGCACCCTAGGAAGACTGCGGCTATAAAGGCTGAGATTGAAAAGTTGTTGAAAGTTGGATTCATTTATACTGTCCCCTTAACAGGATAGGTCTCTAATGTCATCCCTGTTGAAAAAAAAATGGCACCATTAGGGTTTGCGTCGATTACAGGGACCTCAATAAGGCTTGTCCCAAGGATAACTACCCTACCCCATTTATCGACCAAATCATCAACAACTGCGCTGGGAGTGTCATATTCTCATTTATGGATGGATTTTCCAGCTATAATCAGATTGAGATCCACCCGGCCGATAAACATAAAACTGCTTTCATCTGCCCGTGGGATACGTTTTAATATCGTAAACTACCTTTTGTCCTTAAAAATGTTGGTTTCACATTCCAGCGGGCTATGTCGTATGCCTTCCATGATGTGAAGGACTTGTAAAACCATATCTCGGTGACCTTCCTGCTCATTCGAATCGTCATGAGTTCCACATTGACCATCGGACGACAGTATTCCTCATATGCAGGCGATATGACATCCTTTTGAACCCTCACAAGTGCATATTCTTGTGTTGAGTTTGGATTCCTCCTAGGCTTCATCATTTCTAAATACGGGATCTGCATTGATCACTTGAAGGTGGAAGCCATCGTTGCTCTACCACCCCCCACTGATATACCGGAACTACAAATTTTGCAGGGGAAGGAAAACTACTTAAGGCATTTTGTGTGTAATTTATCCCGAGAAAACGCAGGGATACATGAGATTGTTAAAGAAGGATGTACCATTCATCTGGGATGACTTTTCTCAGTGTTCCTTTGACAACTTAAAACATGCTATCACCCATGTACCTGTGCTTCAACCACTTAACTACCACAAGGACTACATCCTCTATATTGTTGCTTCCACTACCACAATTGCTATGGTCTTGGTTGAGGAGGATAGCAATGCCCAGGAACATGTGATCTACTACCTGAGTAAGGGTCTCATTGACTCTGAAATGCGCTATTCACATGTCGAGAAACTAGCTCTTGCAACAGTCATCACTGTCTAAACGTTCCACCACTATATCCTCCTCCACACTACCACCATTATTGCCGACTCTAACCCTATGTACCTCGTCCTCACATGTTAGGTTCTAGGGGGCAAGTATTTGCGATGGATCGTCATTATTCAAGAATTTGACCTCTAGTTTGAGAAGGCTAAGTCTAAAAAGTCCTTGGTTTTTGCGAAGCTTATCTACGATCTTCCCCATACTGATAGGGAATCTGAACCCATGGACTCTTTCCCCGACGAGTCCTTGTTTCTGATCAGTACTTTAGACCCATGGTATGGAGATATCACTTTGTATCTCCAAACCCAACGTTTCAGTTCTCAGATATCTTGAAAATACCACGGTCATGTGAGTCACCACGCCAATGTAATATTCCAACCAAGAATGGGACAGAATATCTACTCAAACTCCTAACCACATCAGAATTTTAATTCATAATTTTTAACAAAACAATTTTAGTGTGCAGTGCAAAAGTACTAATGCTGGTTCACAGGTCAAGGATGGTTGGAGTAACTTTCGATTCTAGTTTTTGTATGAAGAAGGTGCAACAACAAGTTATAACAGGTCTAAACAATGAGTCCTATACACAAATCACTGGTACCTTTTACTTTTCAACAATTAGAGAAGTTTGATGTCTACTTTCGAAGCTTCTCGCGCCTTCCAGCATATGCATACTAGACTGGGGAGTTTCACAGGTATGGTGACAGAGGTATAACAGTCAGACAAATATGTATAATTCACTCGAATAGAGTTCTTGTGAATTTGGGAGGATTCAGGTGGATTTAGAGATCAAATGGACAAGTGCGCTACTGGGGATTGTTGAGCTAGTAGATTTACAGATTCCTCCAAACAGGGTTAAAATATTCCAAGAACTCAGGGGAAGTGTTGGGATGGATTTTATACTATCTTACTTAGCTCATAAAACTTACATAATATAAAACTGATGCACAAACAGTAAATTGTAGTAAATATGCAAAAACTAGTTATTTAAAATTGCTCATTGAGCTAGTCTTGCATTCCTTATTCCCAAAATGCCTTAAAGGATTACTAAAATATGTTCTGAAACATTAAATGGTTATGATATATATTCACTAACAGAAATAGGTCAAAATTTGAACTACATAATACATCCTTGATATTTTATTTCATTCAGAATTACAAAGAGCCTCCAAAGATAGGAAAATCTTACACGTTGAGAGAGAAGGAGTGTAAGAGGAAGAGAAGAATATCTGGATATGTTATGAATATGATCTCTGAATGATATCAGGTTTGGTGTATGAATATGATGGGTGCACTAGTATTCCTGATTTGCACTGGGCACATTCACTGAATTGAAACTTCACACGTGCGCTCCTTAACACTTGAAACCTTGGCTCTGGTGAGAATGGTTGTATCTTGGTCATCCGGACACCTTTTTCGATGAGAAAAAAGGTGTTTCCTACTGGAAATGGACCTTTGGATGCAATGTAATAGATCTCACAACCCATAAATGATCACAAGTTCTAAAACTGAAACTTCCATTTAGGCCCTTCAACGTTGTTTCCGCCAAATGTACCATGTATGATGATAACTCCTTGTAAGCTTGGTTTCTTTTTAGTATTGGAGTATATGGACCTGGAAATCAAATCTCCATGGCTGCAAATGTTGAGAGAATATTAGAGAAGAGAAGTAGAATAGAAGGAGTGGGGCTCATCTCCCATTGAGTGGCTAGGGCACATCACATTGCCTTCAAAAGCATAGAATGCTCACACATAAAATCAATTTGACAAAAGATGTGAATAGGAGTTGCTTGGATTCTTTTATAGAAGTCATGGTGACCTGCTGAGTAAGTTGACCTTCTTGGTGACTTGTGAGAACCCTTCCACATGGGCCACCCATGAATGAGTAGACTTTCCTTGCTTTTTCCTTACAAGCTTTCTCTCCTTTAGAAACTGCGCCCTCCTTGTCTCAAGTTGTTTCCTGCTTTGTAAACTGGGCTCCATTTTGGAAACTACGCCCTCCTTAGCTTTTTTTGGTTGTTTCCACTTTTCTACTTTTGGCATGTTCTTACACCTTCTCTGCTTTTCCTCTTTTTCTAATTTTTTGCTTCCAGTTCTAGTTTGGAAACCTTATCCTCATGAGGGAACCCTCTTGGCCCACTTGCACACATATTATCAATTCTAATTACCAAAATTAATTAAAATTAATAGAATTCATTTCTCCACTTGACTTAAGATAAAATTTATTCTATGCATACTACTAAAATGAAATAATTTTCCTTTGGGGTTATTTTGTCCCCTTTTACCTATGGTCACTGAATTAGCCAAAATTGGAAACATGACAATCCTCCCTCCCAAAAAATTTATTGTCCTCAAGTGTTGCTTGGTTTTTCAACCAAGCATGTGCAAGGATGCACCTATTAACTTGTAATAGCATTTTCGAATGAAAAGCAAATAACAATAAAATGAATCTAATCTAACATTAACATGTATAAGAAAAATAAAGAACTTGATTGATAACAATAAGCAAAAAAGACAAGAGATTTAAAAGAATTTTCTTTTGCATTACCTCAAATGGTGTGGATGATGGTTGTTGAGCAACTCCAAGGTTGAGAAGATTTAATGTCCAATGGTCTCTTCTTATCCAGAGCTTCAATGTGGATCTTCAAACTCGAAATGGGAGGCAATGGCTCTCAAAGGAAATTTGGCAACATAAGGATAGGATGAAATGTGGATGGAAAGTGAGGATCCCCTATCACCTTTTTATAGTTTTTGGTGATGGGGAATACCATTATGGTTTTGAGGAAACCAATGGTATTAACCAACATGGTTTAGGTCTCTTTTTCCCTCTTTTTCCTTTTTTGAATATTTTTTATATTTTTATTCCCTTTTAATATTTTTTGGGAATTCTAGACCCTTTTTGAGGGTTTTTTGTATCTTTTGAAGAAAAATATATATTTTGAGGGGAAAAAGGGGTATTATAGTCTTTTTGGTGACCTTTTGATGGCTTTAGAGGCTCAAATGGTGGAAAAGTGGACAAATGGGTCATGTGAATAAGGGAATGAGCTAGTGAGCACTTTTTGGGTGTTAACAGATTACCCCCTGATGTGTGAGGACAGGAGCTCATCGTATGGCCGATAGACATCATAGTTCTTTTGTCTTTTTCCTGGGCTGTGGAGAAGAGAAGAGACCGATTGGAGACTGGAACAGCGGCCCCTTGGAAGCCGCAAAAACTGAAAAAATACATGGCCTCAAAATGAATGAGGAATAATCTCTTATTATGGACGAGGCGGGCATACCCATGCTCGTATCAAGATATATACATAAAAATTAGGCCCAATAAGGGGGACCTGAATAATACATAAAAAATCTGTTGGTACATCATAATGGTCTATAGGGGACACAATGCTGGGACATACTCATGGTCATACCATGACTGATCTGAGAAACTGATACACTGGAAAAAGACAACAACCGTTCTAAAAAAGGTATCAGAAGGGTTGATGAATTGCCGAAACTGAAGGTGTCCAACATCTGTAGGGACTCAATAACTGTGAGTCAACTATGAGGAGTTATATGTAACTATATACTCGAGGGAGTACAAAAGCGGGGTACATATGAAAACTATCGGTAAACGCAACTCGGATATCCATAGGAAAATGTAACTGGTTGTATCCTTAATTAGACTCTCATATGTGTTAGAGTCAGATGATATCTAGGGTATTCAACAAATAACTGAAAGGACCGAAACCTTGTACGAGTCTCAACGATGCGATCAAGGTGTTGAAGTCGAGCATGTGAGAAACAATCATTTGGAGAGGCACTGAGGACTCCTTTCGAAATGATCCGTAGGCACTCATCACAAATGGTAATGAGTCCAAGGCACAGGGACCTCTAGGTCTATCCTCTGGAATAGATTTGGTTGGTGTCGACAGAGGGATACCAGCAACTATCAAGGCAATGATGTTTCCTTGGTAGGAGCGCAAGGTGTACAACTGAAGTGTGATAGTACTAATGGTAGGACTGACATACTATGGAGATGGGGAATAACTGGGGTCATAGAGTGGGTGGACTCAAACTTCCTTTGTTCAGAGCATGATGACATGGTTGACCTGGCAGCATAGGAAACTGACTTTTAGGTGTGAGGATCATAGCTTAAGGGATCAGGGTATGTACTATAGACTGGAGTGACTCTAGGGGACAAGCTAATGGATTCTATTGGGAAACTATCAGGGTGACATGCTGCAGAATACTCTGAACAAAGGCGACCATAATGGGGAAGCTACCATATGAGTGGACATGATCTGTTGTGGTGCTGAAAAGCACTGTTGGGTCCTTCTTCGTGGTTTTAATGAGCTCTAAGAAGGGATAAAAGTGTGCTCTGAAATGGTACTGTCCTGTGGATTTATGCGAGCCCGGGACAGTGATTACTCGTGGTTGCTTTCAATTTTAAAGAGTCTGAAAGCAATAAGTAGACTCCATTGGTGTTCTTTTTCATGTGTTAGTCTCCAAGGCCCGAAAAAGCATAAAATGATGCGAATGGAGAACTCTTCTAGCCAATGTGACTAGAGTATACCTTTTTCGTAATTAATCTACAAGGTCCGAAAAAGGGGTAAACTTATACCAGGTAGACGCCCTTTCAGATACTTTTAGCGAGCATGAAAGGAAGCAAGATTGCTCAGCGATCTTTTCATTGTTTTAGGAGTCAAAAAGACCTTAACAGAAAATCCCTAAGTGCCTTTTTCGTAAAGGAATTGCTCGACCCAAAAAAGGGATAAATTTACACCGAACAAAAGTAATGGAGAGGCAAGGAGGAAGTGTTCAATCAAAGCACAAGTATGGGGATCAAGCACGGTGATAGGGGGGAACACTAATGGGGCCTCCTTGCAGGTTGATGAATGGTAGCAAAACAATTCCATAATTGCAGTATGGATGGAGTGGTGGGCTCATATATAAGTTGTGATGCGAAAATTTGTAAAATCTGACGGCTGTCGATGTGGCACGTAAATCGAGGGGACGACGGGCATGTTAGAAAGTGCCCAAAAATTATGGGGGTGAGAGAGAGAAATGATCTCAAGCATCATCATGAGCACGGAAAATTGAATCCGAAGATATAAGACTCGTAAAAAATGGACCACAGCTGATGTGGCACGCAAATCGAGGCGATGAGGGGCATGTAAAAAGTGCCCAAAAAATCTGGTGGTGAGAGCGAGAAATGGTCTCAAGCATTGTCACGAGCACGGAAAACTGAATCTGGCGATATAAGACTCGTTAAAAATGGACCACGGCCGATGTGGCACGCAAACCGAGGCAATGAGGTGCATGGAAAAAATGTCTTAAAAATATGGTGGTGAAAGCGAGAAATGATCTCAAGCATCATCACAAGTTCGGAAAACTGAATCCGATGGTATTAAAATTACCAATAAACTGACAACATCCGATGTAGCATGCAAATTGAGGTGTCGTGGGGCATGGAAAAAATGCTTGAAATTTTTTGGTGAGAGCGAGAAATGATCTCAAGCATTATCACGGGCACGGAAATATGAATCCAGCAGTGCAAATGGTGCGAAAAACGGAGGTCATAAGGACTCCGGAATTGTCAAAGGAAATAACTAGGTTAAAAAATGGCTACAAATAAAGGTGAGCCCACCAAGCCAAGGATGCAGTGGTGGGGAGAAATGATGACCCGCGGGGAAGAATACTAGGTGTATCAAATCAAATCAAATATACAAGTGATATGTGACCTCAAAAATGGTTGAGATCACGCATGTTAAAAAGTGAGCAGGGTTAATGACCTGCCCCCATGCTATGTGCATGGGGTTTATGATTGTGAATCACATATGTGTTGGTTTGAACAATGGGGTCATTGAAATAATGAGATAGATGTGATGGGGAAGGTTCAAAATGATTGATCATACCCCCTATCCCAGGGTCCAGGTAATCTATTATGCCCCCTAACTCAGAGGTGTCAATGTGGTGCAGATGTTGTCTCAGAGAGGGATCAATAGGGCATTGAGCAACTGCTAGCGGGGGGGTATACCATGAGGCTGTGGGTCATGGTGGAATATTGAAATGATGATATGATGATGGGGGATTCCCCTTGTGGGGTGGATGCCCCCAATATCGCCGACGGGAATGACGATGATGATGGGGAGGCAAGGTTTTGGGCCTACACCCATGTTGTGGACATGTGGTTTCCTCGTCGATTTGAAATGGTTGAACATGTGTGTCAAAGGGATCAGTGGAAGGGGCTGACTGAACAAAGGGGTCTCTAGTGGAAACCGTGTAAATGGTGTTAATTTCTTTCGAGGAGGAATATTTTGGGGGATATATTTCCTCAATGAGAAGAGGGGATATCTCTAGGTCGGCATTATTCAATTCATATAGAGCTGCTCTATAATTTGGTAGATTAGGGCAATGATGTGAGTAATGGCCGTAAATTCCACATATCGCACAAGGGTGATTGGTATGCAGCGATTTATCATGCGGCTTGGGGGATAGTTCTAGTTTGAAAATTGGGATGTTAGTGCCATCATCCAACATTTGCATATGTTCTTGAAGTGCTAGTAATTGTGGACATTGATGGGTAGCATGGCCTATATCGTAACACAAGGAGAACTTAGGGAGTACACGAGTTGTTGGGGGATTCTTTGCTAATTTTGGGGACATTGGGGGGGGGTGTGAGTTGTGGGTCCAGTGGTGTAGGTTTGTGGACCTCTACCTCCATTGTTGCGGAGTGGTGGAGGAGTATAACTAGATGTTGATGTGGTGGCCACAATTGGGGGTGGTCGGTTTTGGAAGTTCGCGATACCGGGGGGGTGGGCGATTGGAGGTATTGATAGGTTGCATCGGTTGTAAAATGACATTCGGTGTCGGAGGAGAGGTTGGGGCAGGTAGGTACCACACAAGTAGTCCTAATGTTAATCCTGGGAGATTAAGTGTAGCCATGACTAGTGTGCTAATGGCGCCTGAAGGGGGAGATAAAAATGGGATAGTATGAATCGGTGTTGCTCCGATGTGCCTAGGCACCGTGGGTGGTTGTGGAAGTAATGGTGGCTGTTGAGTATGTGGCTGTGTATTGTGCAAAAGGGTGCACAAATCAAATATTTCAGTTATCCGCAGCTAAGGTGGGACAGATGGGAAAGTGGAGGTCATGGGAGTATCCGAATATATCCCGGGTCCAACTGAGGAGACGAACGATGTGGGTGTACTATGAACGGGTTGCTCAATCATAGGTAAAACATTTTCAGGTGCAGCAGGGGCATATTGGTTTCGACGCATTTGGAGATTCATGTCGGATGATGACATCATAAGGAGATGGTGAGTACTTGAATCCATCGGTTGTTTTGTGTGTGCAGCATATGTGATTTTTTGTTGTGGTGTTGTGGTTCCTTGAGGAGGATCCAACGGACGAGTGTTCGCCACTCCTTGTGTGGGAAAAGGATTCTGCAGCACCATGGGTTGTGGTTGAGTAGGTGGCACTGATTGTGTCGCGTGCCCTTGGCATTGGGCATCATCATTCCACAGTTGGTGCACTCGCTCCAAATGGGGGCAAGTGTGTGTGTAATGGCCGTATACCTCGCATATGGAACATGGGTGGTTTGTTCGTAAATTGGGGTTCTTACCCTGTTTCAGTGGTCGATCATGGTTTTGGTTGGTGGGGGCAGTGTTGTTGTTGTTTGGAGGATAAGTCTGAGCGACTGGAGGTTGTGGTGTAGCAAGCACTGCCTGTGGTAGGTAATAAGCCACTGGGGCTTGTGAGTGAACAAGAGCATGTGTGGCCTGCTGGTTATAATATGGAGATGGTGCATAAGCTGATGATGCTTTCCCATACCGCTGCGGTGGACATGAGGGTCCATGAGTGTGGTGGGTTTGTATTATTGGAGCATACGAAGTTGTAGCTCCAGAATGAGATGTAGCCCTAGAAGTGTCTGGGGCATTGTTTGTACTCATCATAGTAAAAGGTTTGTTTTGCACCATAACCTGACCGATAATACTGTCGGCTGCATGGATCGTCGCGCGGGGCATCAGGTAAAATGGTGTATAGATATCCTGACTGGGCATATATAAGGTCGAACTGCTGGGCTTTTAAGATGGCTTCTTCTTCCGACTGGGGTCGTTCATAAGCTACATCTTTGGCTATGAGGGGGAGGAGTGATTTGAGGAACCAATCCAAAAAGATACGGTCGTCAAGCTTTATCTTGCAGAGGCTACAGCGCTTACGCCACTCATGGATATGATTAGTGATATGTGTAGCGGTGTTCTGTCTACAAGACAAAAGTATTTCCACTCCTGCATCATAGCGTATAGGTAGTTGAAAGAACTGGAGGAAAGTTGAGGCGAGGGACGTAAATGTGTTGTGAGTCCCATGTGGCTGCTCAATGTACCATTTGGCTACAGAGCCAGTGAAATTTATTTGTAAAAGTCTCAGTCTAATAGAATCATCTACTATGGAGTTGGAGGAACACCATAGGTGAAATGACATGATATGCTTTTGGGGATCTTCCCCGGTTTTTCCTTCAAATTTTGGGATATATGAGGGAAGCTTTGTGGGCATGGGGGGCCACGTAGGGTTGTGTCTAATAGGGTCGTTGGTTAACCTTGCCAGGTCTGGTAAGTTTAGACTAGCCATGTATGGCAGACTGGCAGATGAGTGTGGCATGGTCACTGGGGCATAACTGTTAATGGTAGCATTATGGAGTGATCCACTACCCCCTAAGGGTATGCTAGGTGTGAAAGGGATATGTCCTCTAGCCGATGTGGTGTGGTAGGGGCCTGCGCTCCCAATTGCAACATGGGCTGCAGATGGGGTAGGAATGGTTCCATTAATCCCTGGGATCTGGGTAGTGGCAATGAGGGAGGGGGTGACGCCCATGTTGGGCATACCTAAGGTAGGTGTTGGTCCTGTGTTGGGTATACCTAAAGGGGGGGTGGCCCCTATATTAGGCATGCCTAAGGGGGTTGTGACTACTGTGGTTGGCACAGTAGTAGTGGGGTTTGTTGACGTAGCTCCAACAACACTGGTGAAAAGGGGGTCATATTGTGATCCAGCCATGGGTTCAGTTGGTGATGTCTCGGTAGGGTGTTCGGATTCAGCCTCAGAATCGGATGTAAAATGAGGTGTGTCATAATCGGATGACTGGGTTCTATTATGATGACGTGTGGAGTCAAGGGATAACGCTCTACGTCTATGACATGTAGAATCAAGTGTACCGAACTGAGAGGGTTCACCCTGAAAACGGCGGGATCGTCTTAAGTTCTCAATGGTGAGAAATGTCTAGAAATGCCAATGGATGGTGGTGAGATAAAAAACTCAAGACCCTAATTCCACGATGTGTGCAGAAGGGGAGTGTGAAAAAATAATGGCTCTCGGGCCAATAACCAACCTCAAAAGTGCTTGTTATAACAGTTGTGCTATAATAAGTGGAGGAATCAAGAAAAGTGGTCAGAATACCAAAAATCAAACGGCTCCTAGAAAAAAGTGGTGCTCACTAGACCAAGGGGGGTAGCAGAGCATGCAAACGCCTAACTAAAAGTGGTATTATGACTCAACTAAACATATCCTTTGCAAGGTGATGAAATCCAAGTCAGACAATATGGGTAGTGGAATCAAAGGCTAGATATCTCCCTATCGGGAGGGACACCGGGTAGGCAATCCTAAAAAATGGCCACTAAGATACCCCGTTCATGACACGTTCGGTTGGGTGAATCTGCAGTTTGATTCTATCGCCGTTGTACTCCCATACGGGTGGTACACCGAGAACTGCAAAAGGTATCCATCGGTTACTGAATGGATAGCGGTATTCCACTCAGGCTTCCGGAACCAGTCTGGCTACTTCAACCCTCCTAAGGGAGAGGCCTTCCCGATAAATTGGTGTATAACCATGTCAACAAATAATAAGGGATTTTTGGGACCCTAAAAGTCAAACACGATGTCTTAGATCTAAATAATTGAGGGGTGTTATTGGAACACCTATCCCCCCAATCCTACCTAGCTACAATATTCTTTAAGTGTTCCCCAAGTGGGGTTAAAGTATTTGTTGAGTTTAGGTAGATTTTAAGGCCCAGTTAATTAAAAATGTGGCAGATTGGGTGCAAGTGTGATTATTTAACTGAAAATGAATTTGCCTCACTTTGGCGATTGATTACAAATTAAAAAACGAGACGATTCCAATTTGCCAAAAATAAAAGGTTTTTTTTCTGAAATGTAAATGCTTTAACAAAAATAATTCAAAAACTATGGACTTTTGAAATAATTTTTAAAGGAAAGCAAATATCGTAAAAATTGTAAGAAATAAATAGATTTCTAAGTGCTTGCGTGGGCAAAACTGTTGAGCAAATCAGGAAGATGGTTCAAAATTTGCAAAGAAATGAAATCTATGATCTAAACAAAGTGCTAAAAAACTTTCTTTCACTTGTTGAAAATTTTTAAAAAGATTTTAATTGAGCATATGGAATAGAAAAAAGATTTACTATTGCTGCAATAATTAAAATAGAATGCTGGAAAAAATGGCAAAAAATAATACTGGATGTGTTGGTTAAAATTATTGATATTTAATTCACCTCAATTTAATTTATCAACCGGAGAATCGTAGACTTTGAGCTGCTACACTATATGTGCGGATAAACTAACCTTAATGCTCATTCCTCGAGAAACCCTAATCTACTTACAACAACAATGAAGCTAACCCTAAAGGACCAATGCTAAAGATCACTAGATCTGTACTATAAAGAAAAAGGGAACTAATCTACTAACTCCTATCTCACTATTGAACTCAAAAATGGCCAACAAGGAATTTCCAAGTTGCAATTCTATGATTTTAAAAACAAAAACAACCTGCTAGAGAAATAAACACAACCTTAGGCTACAGCAGGCTAACAATCTCTACAGCAATCTAAGTTATTGTAATTACAATCCATAAAAATAATCAACCAGTTATCAACCAAATGTATATACTTCATTAACCTTATTCCCTAACTGAACTCCAAATCTAATGTTTAAATCCACACAAATATTCCCAAACCTGAAATAACCTATGGCCTTTAGCTTAAAATTATCAATGCACACAGCTTATCAAAAGAGAGCTTGACTGTTCAATGTACTCTGTTTATGATTTTGTGCATACAAATGCACATGAAGAAACACAAAAACTGTCCAGGTTCTGCTCATCAAATAAAGATTAGAACTGTGTAATAGACAATCACTGGTTTTGGTTTAGATTATGAAACTGATTCAAGGTTACAGACTCCTTTCCAAAACTCACTCAAACACAAATCCAGTTTTTATTCAATTCTTCATTCAAAGAGAGATAGTTCTTAAGTGTTTTATGATCACAGCCTTCAAACCTTTGACCTTTTTGCAAACGATACTCAAGTATTGCAAATTCGACAGTAAAAAGAATAGGTTGTTTACAAGTCACTCTCATGCTGCAACACAAAGGGTTTAATATCTAGAGTCAAGCTCACGATTTATGTACCAACGCCACACACTGAAAATTAAAGAAAAGATTTAAATCCAAGCCATTTATTAATTCCTTTTACAGTCCCGTGAATAAGACAATTTCAAAACCATTCCTGTAGCTATTGTTATAAAATGGACATATAACACTCAATTGATTCGTAATCATTCATAAAATTGAATCTACCCCAACCTACATCAAATTGATCATGCGATTATGTATACCCTAGGCTTTTAAATAACAATTCACCCTAAAAACCAGAGGAAGTCTTCAATTCAAATTATTAACAAACTCAATCCATTGTCTTCAACTGTAAATGCTATTAACTAATAAGAACAGGCACGCCTTCTATTGCAATCAGTGATGAGCAAACCATTTATATTCAGAAAAGAAATGTGAAATGACAAAAACACCAATCTTACTGCAAACTACACACTTCTAGAATATCACGATCTGGTGTTGAAGGTGGGCCCTGCCCTCAACGCCTCACACACTTAAATCACAGGTTTGATGAAATCACACACTGAATCGTATTAATAAAATGGAGTTTGTACAAATCCTCTCTACCTAGGGTTTCCACAGTTGCTTTTATAATGAATTATACAGAGTGAAATCGCCCTGGGAGCAAGGGTCCATATGAATAACAACCTTCAGATATCTCAGTAATTCTGAGCCAAAAATGGAATCTCAGATCTCAGAATATACACATATCGTTAAGGAGAAAATAACAACAACCCTTGATCAAAGATCATGCCTAAAATAGCAGTGGAATAATCCTCAAAAGCATCTGAAGGATGATATGGATCCAGGAAAAACGCCCTCATGGTAGATCGAATCCCCGATCTCCTCCTTTGAACGCTGGGCCAGGTAACCAAACGAACCCTGCATAGAAGAGAAACCAATATCATTATTAGCATATGGTTTAATGAAACCTAAAACCCAAAACATATGCATAAAACAAGAAAATACAACAAACAAATAATTAAAATCACTTACCATAGCTTTAGCAGAGTTGACCTCCAAAAAGACACATAAAACTGATTATTATTGGATCCATTAAGACTTTAAATGCTAGAAAATAGTACACTGAATGGGAAAAATAGAGGACCAAAATCTCCCCCAGACTGAAGGTCTTGCATGTCCCAATGCAAGGAAATTTCAGATAGACAAAATTTAAATCTTCAAAGTGGATTGTCAATCCTTGAACCCAACTCCAGAGACTGAAGCTGAGGTATTAAACAGGACTTGCACCTGAGGAGGAGAGGGGGCAGAGTGTTGCTGTATGCTAACCAACTGTTCAAACTGTTTGTCCTTCTTCTTTAACTGTTTTCGAAGGCTGAGATTTGTCCCTTTAACTTCATCAACCAGGGTTTGCAAGGACACTATTCTAGCCTTTAAAATGGCATTTTCTTGTTTGACAACCCGATCCAACCTCACATATTCTTGCAGCTTCTTTTTCAATTGGATATTCTTTTGCCTAAAATAGTCAATCCCCTGTGCTGAAGCCTCTGAACCAGATCTGGAAAATGATGCCCTGACAGATTTTAAACTCGATTTGGAAGAGGATACTTTGACAGATTTCAAGCTTGACTTTGAAGGAGATCCTTTGGTAGATTTCAGACTCGATTTTGCAGGGGATACTGGCAGCAAGGGTTCACTGACAGGACTCAACGATGCCGAATAATGAGGAGAACCAGGGGAATCGGAGTTAGCATGGGTAGAGGAAGCATCGGATGATGACAACTCAACTCGAACAGGTTCTTTACCCTTAGATCCCTTTCTCCCCTCTTTAGCGGCCATGCTGCGAGTAAAACGTCTATTTGGAAAAACAACCAAATTTTCCTGCTCCTTATCCCCCCCAGACTGAGAGCTAACACACTGCCTTTTAGAAATTGGGGACTTTTTAGCATATGATGGAGCAGTTTTCTTGCAGCTATTAACAGCGGGTTCCTGAGGGCAATCATCTTGAGGAACTGAATTGTTTGTGGAGGAAGCTTTCTCCATTAGATCAGGAATACCAGGCTCACCTGATTCATTCCTCAAGGGTGACTGAAGATGAGGGTTAGAGAGTTCATACACAAACTGTTCCCATCCCCGACCTTGCTTCTTTAACTCAGCTAAAACGATCATTTTAATAAGCCCATGATGATAAAGACTATGAGTTGGATGCTCTAAATTCTTCCTCACTTGTGAAGCCATTTTACTCAAGCTTTTCCAAAAATAAAATGGAAAGTTCAGAAGCTTACCAAACTCGAAATGAGCTAGAAGGCGAAAATGACAGGCTTTGTAGGTGGAGAATCGACCTTCACAGGTAATTAGCTTGGTGATGATCATCAAGGAATTATGAAATTCTTCTCTGACCCATAGCTTGGAAAAACCCTTTTCACCTTTCACAGCCAAATATTCTGGTTTGAAAACACAGTCATATTCTTTTCGTGGCAACCGAAAATTTTTAAACCATCTATCACCGGTGCGTGGAAGTCCCGTGGCAACTGAAATGGACTCCTCTGTCACTGCAAACTCCAGAGCTCCCACTCTAGCGGTATGCCCATCGAAACTCAGGGCGAATTGCAGAGAGACAGCGTCATCGTGGCCCTGTAAATTGGTTAAAAATGCATGCCATCCAGCCCGGGTAAACATATCCTTGCATGCAACGAACTCAGGGATGGCTAATAACTGCTCGTACGCAGAGGGTTCATGCCGGTTGAGCATGGTGGAGACACGAAGATAGCGAATTAACAGGGGATTAGCAGAGAATTCGGACGGGCAATTCGCAAGCAATGACAATGGTAACGATAGAGACTGTGAAAAAAACCCGAATGAACATGGTAAAAATAACGGTAATGTGACAAGTGAAAATCATTACAATCGGTGGCACAAACAGCCCACGTCACAGGGAATGATTACCATGATGTAACACGTTTAAGCTAATCTGCATCTTATAACACGTAAGAACCCTGATTATAATAAAACAAGATTATAATTTGTTTATCAAAGGTTGCCAACAATAATAGGGGATGAAATATTATCAAAGGTATTTAAGGTATTTCATAGTTCATCGAATTTCATATAATGGCAAAAATATTTAATTATAATCCTTATTACTAATTAAGATTTAGCCAATCATACGCCTTCCCTTACTTCCATCAACGTCCATTACCATATACATGCCAATTTCCCCAAGATAACTTCCAGCACTCCTTACGGCACTCAATCCGGCTCTTTAACAAATACAGCAGTGCTTTTAGGCTGATAACGATGCACAACAATTTACCAGTGTAAAAGTAAGTACCAGCATCTGGAGCAGCTGCTAGGCTATAAATAGTAATGTAAAACCATTAATCTCTCAAATAAACATCACTTGGATGAGTTCATAAGCAAATAGACTGGATTAAAAGATTCGTTGGACCCTCAACAGTTTTTATGGCATGATTTCCTTATTGTAAGGTTGCTGCTCTATCTAACCACACAGGAAACCAATTGTGCTATGAAGCCATCTTTTATTGAAAATACAAATAACAATCAAAAGTGCAGACTTCAATCAATCATTCATAACTCAATAATCAGAAATGCAAGCTTCATCAAAACAATCAAAAATTCAGGCTTCATTAATCAAAAAAAATTCAGACTTCATCCTTGTTATCCACACAGAACTTTTTCCACCAGGACATATGCCACAGGACAAGGAAAATAGCAGCAGAAGCTAATGGGGTACTGGTCCATTTTGACTCAGCTTCACACAGGATAATTTGAGTAGTAGAACAAATAGTACTACATTTCTCAGCTATATTTTAGGCATCAAACATAAACCTTTTTTTTTTAGAATCAGGTAACCCAATGCAGAACAGTTGGAGATGATTATCAACTGGCTATCATTTTATTTTTTAATGAATTTAATAAATTTTAATTAACCATCCTCATGGCTTCTCTTTTACCTTCACATAGGTACGTTGTTCATATAGACAAGTATAGATGAGGCTGTTAAAGAAGATATTAAAGTCAGAACCCACTGCCAGCAAGCCTGGTCAGTACTCCGGTGGGGTAACTATAACATCTTAAGAAGCTTCTTCCCCAGACAGATGCCCCATTGCCAACAGGCCTGTTCAGAACCCTGATGGGTTTGTCTGTTCATACCACAGGTCGGTACCCGCTGCCAGCAGACCTGTTCAGTATCCCGGCGGGTTAACCTCTTACACCCTTTTTCTATCAGAGGCTCTTGTCCCAATTTCATCTTAAAGATAAAATTTATGATTTGCTCAAGCATAGATGAGTGGGGGAGCTGCTCTGAAAACCATCTAGGAGTGGGATGGTACCAGAATTGGAAGAGTATTCTTTGTATATGCCTGTAAAGATTTGCCCATATGAACAACTAACCTTCGTAACTGTAGAAAGTGAAAGTCATAAAGTGGCTAAAGACAGTATATATATGTGTGTTTAATATTATAACAGCCAAGAGATAATAACCCCCAAACTGCCCGATCTTGAACACCTTTTTAACATGATGCCTATATTAAGAATAACTTCATGCCCATAGCTGTAACTAACATCAATTCCCACTCTTTATCTAGTGTGAAACCAAATCGAATGGTCCTAGCAGCCCATAGGTTCATAAGCAGAAAATATTTGGGAAGCTTAAAGCATTAATGTAGGCAATGCCTAGTGGGCAAGTACTCTTATGAATAGCCAAAATGGTTCTGAAAAATCTGACACACAAATGCAGACATTTCAATAAATCAGTGAAACTCAGAAATTGACCCAAATTTACAGTCCTTAAAGATGTTTTGCAAAAATAATCAGAAAAATAGAGTAGTGATAAAACACCTCCCTTAGGTTTCAAAACATTCTGAGTCTTACTAAAATGAATATCTGCACCCTTTCGAAAAGAGAAAAAAAAAACAAATCCCTGTACATATGTACAAAAAAACAATTCCATTGAAGATTACTGAGAGAGAGTAGGAGATGAAGAAGTCTTTTCCTCACCTACCAGTTCTAGTTCAGACTGCTGACTCATGTTATGGATGAACTCTTGCTTAGAGAGAGGTTTATGATATACCTTTAACCGATGTCCATTCACTACAAAGGCAGTTTGTTCTTCATCTATTGTTTTTATTTTGACAGAACCATTATCAAAAACAGTCACAATTTCATATGGCCCCATCCATCTAGTGGTAAGCTTACCTTTGAAGTGTTTGAATCGTGAGTCAAATAACAGAGCCCAATCACCTTCTACAAAAGTCTTCTTCTTCAAAAATTTATCATGCCACTTAGTCCGCTGATTCTGTATCAACACAGTTTGTTGGACAGCATCTTGTCTAATTTCATCAAGTTCATTTAATTGCATCAGTCTCTGCTCCTGGGCTTCATCTAAATTCAGGCTCAGTTGTGCAGCAGTACGAAAAGTTTTCACCTGAAATTCTATAGGAAGCAGGACATGTTTACCATAAACAAGTTGATATGGGGTATACCCTGTGGTATTTCTCCACGTAGTTCTGTAAGCCCACAATGCCTCAGGTAGCCTGTCTGCCCAGTCCTTATGATGTAGCTGCACAGTCTTAGTTAAAATGGATTCTAGCACTTTATTGGTTGATTCCACCTGACCATTTGCTTGGGGGTGGTAAGGAGAAGATTTATAGTGCTTAATTCCATATTGTTCTGTAAGTGCTTTCATTGATTTAGAGACAAACTGTGCCCCATTGTCAGTCACAATTTCACGAGGAATACCAAAACGAGTAAAAATCTCTTCGTAAATAAATTCTATGACTGATTTCTCAGTGGCCCTCAATAGAGCTTTTGCCTCAACCCACTTAGTCACATAGTCAGTGCATACTAAAATATATCTCTTTTTTCTTGACATTGGTGAGATTGGGCCAACAAAATCCAATCCCCATTTTTCAAAAGGTTCAATTTGTACCTGGGCTTGTAAAGGCATTTGATCAGCAGCAGTGGGTCTCCCCATTCTTTGACAGCTGTCACATCCCTGTACATACTTCTCAGCATCTTTAAAAAGGGTAGGCCAGTAATACCCTTGATGTAACACCTTATATGCTGTCCGCTTGTCTGAAAAATGGCCTCCACAGGGTCCATCATGACAGGCTTGGAGGATGTCACACATCTCATCCTCCCTCACACACCTCCTGATAATCAGATCTGGACCGGTTCGAAAGAGGTCATTGCCCACCCATGAATAATTAGCACTTTGCTGTATGATTCTTCGTTTTTCGTAAGATGACAAATGAGCAGGTAGTTTCCCTGTAACCAAATAGTTGGCTACATCTGCAAACCAGGGTGTTTTAATAGAAACAGCAAACAAGTGTTCATCAGGGAATGTATCATCTACAGGAACATTATCATCAGCATGAGTCAATCTGGAGAGGAAATCTGCAACCAGATTTTCCTTCCCTGGTTTGTCAACTTTGGTGATGTTAAATTCCTGTAGCAAAAGTAACCATCTAGTAATTCTGCCACTAGTGATTGGCTTATTCATTAAAAATTTAATAGCAGAATGATTGGTATGAACAAATACCTCGTAACCTGTAATATAATGCCGGAATTTATTGATGGCATGAACTACTGCTAGAAACTCTTTCTCAGTCACTGTATAGTTCAGTTCTGCAGGTGTTAAATTTTTACTGATGAAATAAATAGCATAGGAGGACTGATTCTCTTTCTGTCCGAGCACTCCCCCCAAGGCAGTGTCTGAAGCATCAGTTTGTATATGGAAGGGCAAAGACCAATTTGGCCCCCGCAGAACTGGTGTTGAAGACAATTCTGACTTTAATGTGTCAAAGGCTGTCTGACAGTGTTGATCCCAATCAAAACCACTGTCTTTGGCCAACAATTTGAACAGTGGGGCTGCTATCTTTGTAAAATTAGCAATAAACCTACGATAGTACCCTGCGTGTCCCAGAAAACTTCTGACTTCTTTTTGTGTAGTTGGTGAAGATAGACTAGTAATGATTTCAATTTTTGCTGGGTCAACCTTAATTCCTTCTGATGAAACATGGTGCCCTAAAACAATACCCTCAGTTAACATCATCTTACACTTTTCATGGCTTAAAGCAAGATTTGTTTCTTGGCACCTAATTAGAACTTTCTCCAGATTATCCAAGGCTTCCTTGAAATCATTACCGTAGACTGTAAAATCATCCATATATATTTCCACACAGTCATGGACCAAATCAGCCAAAATGCCTAACACTGCCCTCTGGAAAGTGGCAGGAGCGTTACACAGTCCAAATGGAAGCACCTTGTAAGCATAAGTTCCCCATGGGCAGGTAAAAGTGGTTTTTTCTTGATCCTCTGGGGCTATTCTTATCTGGTTATATCCACTGTATCCATCCAGAAAAGAAAAATATTTCTTTCCAGACAATGTATCTAAAACCTGGTCTATGAAAGGAAGAGGGAAGTAATCTCTGAGAGTTGCTTTATTTAACTCACGAAAATCAACACATATTCTCCACTTACCTCCCTTCTTTGGAACAATCACCAACGGAGATACCCATTTGCTATCAGAAATGGGATAGATGAAATCTGCATCCAACAATTTTTGTAATTCCTCCTTCACAATGTCTTTAAGCGCAGGATTCATTCTTCTCTGTGGCTGCCTTACTGGTCTAATATTTTCCTGCGTATAGATGTGATGCATGCATGTGTTAGGGTGAATGCCTTTCATGTCTGTATAAACCCAAGCAAATGCCCCAGACTGTGCTTTGAGTAAATTAACTACCTGATTTTGCTGGCTTTGAGACAGATTCCCATTAATAAACAAAGATCTCCCTGGACTAATCTCCATTGGTATAGTTGCAGCTTCAACCTTCTCATCTATGAATAAAACTACTGATGATGAGGTGGCTGAAGGGTAATAGTGTTCCTGAAAATCTTCTGTGAAAACATTGTCTAAGTCAGAGAAGGACTGAGGGTACTCAATACTAGTGGTGGCTGAAATAAATTGATCTAGGATATCATCCTCAGTCTGGTGTTCCAGCCCCCTAGTTTGACTGATGGATAGTAAGGGTTGTCCCACATCCTCATCCCCATAAGGATTCTCTAACCATAACATGTTTTCCGACACAGGCTATGCTGGAGGATAAATAATTAGGTTTTGTAGAGAAGTGCCATTTGATATAGTTAAAATACCTTCTCTGCATCCTATAAAGGCATTGGCAGTGGCTAACCAAGGCATGCCTAATATAACAGGATGTTCCCCCATTGGGTGTTTGGTTTGGAGTACCAGAAAATCCACTGGATACTCCCAAGAAGCTACTGTGACAGTAATTTCATCTAAGGCCCCCACAGGTTTGACTGTGCTCCTATCAGCCAACTCCAAAATAGTAGGAGTAGATCTGAGGAAATTATGCAACTGAAGTCTCTGCATGGTGGTCATAGACATGACATTAATGGCAGCCCCCAGGTCAACTAGAGTGTTTCCTATTGGAACCTCATTGATGTAAATGGTCACCACTGGATTCCCAGGATTTGCAAATTTTGGGGGTAAGGGGCAGTCTGAAATATAATTAGACAGCTGGCCTAAAACATTTATCTTGGGTGGATCTTTCTATTTTCGACCCGGTTTCTTGAAGCACAGTTCCCTTACCAGCTTTGCATAAATAGGGACATCCCTAATAGCCTGAAGTAATGGAATTTTGATGCAAACATTTCTCAACTCACTTTCCAAATCAAACTGTGGACGCATCACAGGCTTCTCTATTAATAACCTCTCTGGGTAAGGGGGGTTGTTATTTACCTGTGGCTGAGCAGGTGGTTGGAAATGAGTTCCCAGTGCTTGAGTATTTTCTGAGGCAATCTGCACTTCTTCTTCCTCTGTAATCTCCTTTTCATCGCTTTCTTCTCCAGTCTCTTCATGAATAATCACTGCTGGAGGGGTTTTATTTAATGTTTTCCCAGACCTTAATTGTATTTCCTGTAAAGGAGCTGAATGAATTACATAAGTTGGAGCCATCTGAATTTCAGTATTATTAAGAGGCTAGGGAGGTCGGTTATTAGGGTTTGGGATAGGTTGGGCTGGAAACAACGTGGGTCTAGGTGGATTTGGATTTTGATATTGTTGTGGAACTGGGGGTATAGGAGGAAGGGCAGGTGGTGTAAAGCCTGGTAATAGCTGCTGTATATTTGGTGGCATTGGACAGTAATTAGGAGGGGTGGCTGATTGTGTTCCTCCATAGGGTTGTCCTTGTGGTCCTCCATATGACTGTCCCCGCCATCCTTGCTGCCAAGGCTGGGTTTGAGTAGGTTGAGAGGGCCAATTCTGCCACATTTGTGGACTCCATGGCTGCTGAGATTGCTGCATGGGATAATAATATGCAGGGTTCTGGAAAAAGGGCTCTGGGTACATGTTTTGAGGTCTAGGCTGCCAAGGCCTTCTTGATGCATCGGTAGGTTCAGCATTAAGCTTGTAAAAAGCTTGTAGTTCTGGTAAAGAAGGGCAATTGTCAGTTGGGTGTTGAGCAGAGCAAAGAGCACAGACTGAAATGGTATTTAGAGGGCACTCTTTCAAAGGGTGTCTTTTTCTGCATTTGGGGCAGAATATGTGTAATGCTGCTATGTCCTCCTCTTCTTGCCGTTTCTTTGTCTTCAATGCATCAAATTGGGAGCTTAAGGTGCCTAAAATGTCAGTTTTGAAATTTTCTAACAGGTTTCCCAATTCAACTCTTGTGACCCCACTAGTTCCTGTTGTTCTAGAAATACGGGAAGGACCTTCCCTTATGCTTTTTCCTGCCTTGGCTCTACTCCTCGAATACTTTCTGCATAGTTCAGTAATCTCCTCAAAGGATTTATGAGATACATCACCTGATGCCATCAAGTTGAGGATTTCCACATATTCATCCAGGATCCCTTTGAGAAAAAGAGTTCTGACTGCATCCTCCTGTAAGGTATTATACTTAGACTTCTGCAATACAAAGCAGAATCGTTCTAAGAAGTCCTCCAGACTCTCTTCTTCATGCTGTTGCATTTTAAAGATATCATTTTGGGAGTCTCGGGGCCCACAGTAGTCTCGGTATTTTCTGAGGAAAGCACTCTTCATTTGTTCCCAAGTTCGGATGGTGGATTCCCCCAAGCTCATAAACCATCTAAGTGCAGAATCCTTAAGGGTGGCTGGAAATAGTTTTAACTTTTGAGCATCCTATAGATAATTATAACTCCTACATAAGATGTCAAACTCAAATAGAAAGGTATCCGGATCTTCAGTGCTTTTCCCATAGAAGGTAGGTAATGAAGATGCTGGGATATTTTTCATATTGACATCCCGTGTAAGATCCAGAATGGGGAAGCCAAAAGTTGTTTCAGTTCGTCCCTCATGTTCTCCTTCACCTTCCATCTGGTGTCCAGTTTCCTGATCACTCATGACAAGAGGGTTTCTAAACCAGTTGACACCCAACCTGTCTCTTCTTGGGGATAGAATAAAATCCCAATGGTCTGGCCTAGGCCAAGTTTGAAAATTGAAAGGTAAATCTGTAGTGGATTCTAATTGAGAAACCACCGGATTCTGGTTATGTTCAAGAAGGAAGTTCACTTTTTCTATGTTCACTGTGTCAACCAAATTGGTATCCTCCTTTAAAGGTGAAGTTTGTTGGATCTGTGGGATTTCTTCTGAATGTAACTGTTCACTAAGTATAACCTCAGTTCCTACTGGTTTGATCCCAAATTCCGCTGAATTCTGAATGTTGTTGTTTTCAACTTCGTTGCCGGTATCCCTATCCCTAGGGTTAGTGAAGGGGGGGGTCTTGTTGTTTCCAAAAAGATCAGAATGAACCTTAATGAATCTACCCTTACTATCTCTAGGTCTCATCAAAACAATTTCTAAAAAATAACAAAACTTTTAATCAAAATAAATTGAAATACCTGTGCCACAGTTGGGTTTGAAGGAACCTGTTATGAAATGCGCAAGTTTGCCTTACCAATCCTCCTCCTCCAATCTGCCACAACTAGTCACACCTAACAATTGCTGTAAAATTAGATTTCTGGAATTAAACACACCTCACTTACAAAAGGATAACCACACTTGTAAACACTTTTTACAGGAAAGATAAACACACTTCTTAAACTTGTGAAGAAAAACAATCATACTTACCAGTAGGACACAACAAAATTTGGGGTAACCCACTAAAGTGGCTGCGGCAGGCTGTTACACCATGGGAATCCCAAAGTGAATTCGTCTTTGCGTCTTAATGTTTCCCCTCCACCTTGTTGTGTATTGTAAAAAGATCCTATCTACCTGAACTTCTCAATCAATCAATTCAAAAAAAATGAGCAAAATACCAGCTTACCTTGGAGCAACTCCCCGGCAACGGCGCCAAAATGTTGGTTAAAATTATTGATATTTAATTCACCTCAATTTAATTTATCAACCGGAGAATCGTAGACTTTGAGCTGCTACACTATATGTGCGGATAAACTAACCTTAATGCTCATTCCTCGAGAAACCCTAATCTACTTACAACAACAATGAAGCTAACCCTAAAGGACCAATGCTAAAGATCACTAGATCTATACTATAAAGAAAAAGGGAACTAATCTACTAACTCCTATCTCACTATTGAACTCAAAAATGGCCAACAAGGAATTTCCAAGTTGCAATTCTATGATTTTAAAAACAAAAACAACCTGCTAGAGAAATAAACACAACCTTAGGCTACAGCAGGCTAACAATCTCTACAGCAATCTAAGTTATTGTAATTACAATCCATAAAAATAATCAACCAGTTATCAACCAAATGTATATACTTCATTAACCTTATTCCCTAACTGAACTCCAAATCTAATGTTTAATTCCACACAAATATTCCCAAACCTGAAATAACCTATGGCCTTTAGCTTAAAATTATCAATGCACACAGCTTATCAAAAGAGAGCTTGACTGTTCAATGTACTCTGTTTATGATTTTGTGCATACAAATGCACATGAAGAAACACAAAAACTGTCCAGGTTCTGCTCATCAAATAAAGATTAGAACTGTGTAATAGACAATCACTGGTTTTGGTTTAGATTATGAAACTGATTCAAGGTTACAGACTCCTTTCCAAAACTCACTCAAACACAAATCCAGTTTTTATTCAATTCTTCATTCAAAGAGAGATAGTCCTTAAGTGTTTTATGATCACAGCCTTCAAACCTTTGACCTTTTTGCAAACGATACTCAAGTATTGCAAATTCGACAGTAAAAAGAATAGGTTGTTTACAAGTCACTCTCATGCTGCAACACAAAGGGTTTAATATCTAGAGTCAAGCTCACGATTTATGTACCAACGCCACACACTGAAAATTAAAGAAAAGATTTAAATCCAAGCCATTTATTAATTCCTTTTACAGTCCCGTGAATAAGACAATTTCAAAACCATTCCTGTAGCTATTGTTATAAAATGGACATATAACACTCAATTGATTCGTAATCATTCATAAAATTGAATCTACCCTAACCTACATCAAATTGATCATGCGATTATGTATACCCTAGGCTTTTAAATAACAATTCACCCTAAAAACCAGAGGAAGTCTTCAATTCAAATTATTAACAAACTCAATCCATTGTCTTCAACTGTAAATGCTATTAACTAATAAGAACAGGCATGCCTTCTATTGCAATCAGTGATGAGCAAACCATTTATATTCAGAAAAGAAATGTGAAATGACAAAAACACCAATCTTACTGCAAACTACACACTTCTAGAATATCACGATCTGGTGTTGAAGGTGGGCCCTGCCCTCAACGCCTCACACACTTAAATCACAGGTTTGATGAAATCACACACTGAATCGTATTAATAAAATGGAGTTTGTACAAATCCTCTCTACCTAGGGTTTCCACAGTTGCTTTTATAATGAATTATACAGAGTGAAATCGCCCTGGGAGCAAGGGTCGATATGAATAACAACCTTCAGATATCTCAGTAATTCTGAGCCAAAAATGGAATCTCAGATCTCAGAATATACACATATCGTTAAGGAGAAAATAACAACAACCCTTGATCAAAGATCATGCCTAAAACAGCAGTGGAATAATCCTCAAAAGCATCTGAAGGATGATATGGATCCAGGAAAAACGCCCTCATGGTAGATCGAATCCCCGATCTCCTCCTTTGAACGCTGGGCCAGGTAACCAAACGAACCCTGCATAGAAGAGAAACCAATATCATTATTAGCATATGGTTTAATGAAACCTAAAACCCAAAACATATGCATAAAACAAGAAAATACAACAAACAAATAATTAAAATCACTTACCATAGCTTTAGCAGAGTTGACCTCCAAAAAGACACATAAAACTGATTATTATTGGATCCATTAAGACTTTAAATGCTAGAAAATAGTACACTGAATGGGAAAAATAGAGGACCAACAGGATGAAAGAGGCTAAATGGGCAAAAATGCAGCAGAAATTTTTCTAAAAATTGGACCGAGCGAAAAACAGCAGCATCGCGGGTTTTGGGGCAAAATCCGCGACCGCGATGTGCATCATGGGTTTTAGGTGCACAGTCGCGATGTGCAGCACAGAAAAAGGTCACGAAGCCGCGATGTGCAGCATGGAAAAAGGTCGTGAAGCCGCGATGTGCAGCGCGGAAAAAAGCCGCGAGGTCACGATGAGCCGCGCGACTGTTGGGCGAAAAGTCATGATGCGAAAAAAAAAATGGTCGCCGGAAACGAAACCAAAAAGTGAAATTTCAGTTTATTAAAGGCTACAGAAAGGACCAAAAGCTAGGGAAGCAATGAATATGCTGTCTAGTATGGCAGATCTACTAATTGGAAAGGTAAAAACAAGTAAAAAACAAAGATCTAAAGAAAAAATTTAAAGCTCGAAACCCAATGGAGTCGCCAAAAACTGTTGCTTGGTTTTTCAACCAAGCATGTGCAAGGATGCACCTATTAACTTGTAATAGCAGTTTCGAATGAAAAGCAAATAACAATAAAATGAATCTAATCTAACATTAACATGTATAAGAAAAATAAAGAACTCGATTGATAACAATAAGCAAATAAGAGAAGAGATTTAAAAGAATTTGCTTTTGTATTACTTCAAATGGTGAGGATGATGGTTGTTGAGCAACTCCAAGGTTGAGAAGCTCCAATGTCCAATGGTCTCTTCTTCTCCAAAGTTTCAATGGGGATCTTCAAACTCGAAATGGGAGGAAATGGCTCTCAAAGGGAATTTGGCAGCATAAGGATAGGATGAAATGTGGATGGAAAGTGAGGAGCCCCTATCACCTTTTTATAGTTTTTGGTGATGGGGAATACCATGATGGTTTTGAGGAAACCAATGGTATTAACCAACATGGTTTAGGTCTCTTTTTCCCTCTTTTTCCTTTTTTGAATATTTTTTATATTTTTATTCCCTTTTAATATTTTTTGGGAATTCTGGACCCTTTTTGAGGGTTTTTTGTATTTTTTGAGGGGAAAAGGAGGTATTATGGTCTTTTTGGTGACCTTTTGATGGCTTTAGAGGCTCAAAAGGTGGAAAAGTGGACAAATGGGTCACGGGTCAAGCAAAATATCCCGAGAGTCCATCATGCTTTTGCTGCACTACTCTGATCATAGTCATCTCTCCAAAAACAAACAATGCCAGGATCCCATTGCTTGTATGACACTCCCATGGATCTGAATACCATCCAACAAAATCTATCAGGAAAAAGAATGCTTGAATCCCACTGCTTCAACTACAAGTTTCCGAGTAGCAGTGTCATGTATGGAAAAATGTCCTCCCATGGAATACCAGGATCCCTTTGATCATATTGCATCTCACCCAACATTAGTAACAAAAAAAATTCATCATCATAGGAAATGCTAGGAAGGATGAAAATATCATACCACCAAATTGGAAATTCATCCTTTCCAATGCAACTCTTAACTTTGAGGGCCCCTCAATCAAGATATGAAACTCTCCATGGTAGGACCCAATCAGGGAAATACTATTCACCACCAAATATGCTTCCAAAGAGTGAGGCCAAACCTCATCCAATCAAACAAGAAAGTTCTCATGTGCCCCATGCACACAAGAATAAAAAAATTCATCACTGTAGCTCAAATGATGAGGGTGGAATTCCCTTATTTGATCATGATAAATATAGGCATTGTTATCACTCTAGGAGTCCTTCTAGGCTGTAGGTCAAAGGAGCCTGGTAACTTAACTATTTTTTTTTCAGTGATGCGTGGATAATCGGATCAAAATGGAATGACTAACTCACTGAATTTGTACTCAAAACAATCTAGGCATATCAATGGTTACGAGGCTTTCAAAAGCTATAATCAGATAGGTAATTTTATCAAGATGAATGAAGAAGCTAACTCTATCAACTAGAACAGATATATTTGACAATATATATGATGGATCAATAAAACCAATAATAGATACTTATGATCCTTGCTTACAAATCAGTAGGTAAGATAACAATCATTAATGGATTATGCAAACGTAGCTAAGAATATAATTCAACTCATAAGCATAGAATAAGTATGAAAAAGAGAAGTCTAATTAATAACAATGAAAGAAGCTTGCATCTCAATATATAAAAGCTAGTGTCTTCTTCACAAAATACAGTAAAGTAGAGTCTCCAAAATCGAACCCTCACTTGCTCTCAAGTTCTAGGATTTATAGCCTTTACAACATCTTCCCAGATCCTAAGAAGCTGGATCGAATTTACTAACGATAGAAAATCAAAACCGTTTTCAATAAACTAGGGAAAAATCCTCTTTAATTTGGCCAAACTGCTGAAAATGGGGCTCAAAGATGGATTCTATTCTCCCAATATGTGACACCTGTAGGAAACCTGAGAGAGGTTATTGTTCTTTGACGTGTTAGGCACAAAAACCTCCTCCCGTTTCACAGGATGATTCTCCAGTCGCTCAGAATCATCATTTTAAAATGATGACTCTGCATAGTAAAAACGCCATTAATTTGGCCAAACTGCTGAAAAATGGGGCTCAGAGATGGGTTCAGTTCTCCAAATATGTGACACTTTTGTATAAACCTAAAGAGGTTATTGTATATTGATTTTGTGTGAGCAAACACCTCTCTCATATCATTGAAATTCATTTTCATTTGCCCGAGATTTGCATTTCAAAAACATGTGTCAAACAAGTAGATTCTGGGATCCGAAAATTGGGGCTTAGAGACGGATTAGATTCTCTCAATATGCAACACTTGTAGGGAAATGGAGAGAGGTTATTTTTCTCTGACATGTTAGGAACAAAAACCTTTGAGCGGTTTGAAAAAATATTCTCCATACGCTCAGAATCATCATTTTAAAATGAGGACTCTGCATAGTAAAAACGCCATTTCTACAGCAAATATCCTTGCCTCCATCTTGACAGTCTTCATGTTTTCAATAGCTGCAGCAATATTTGACAAGCTTAACAACCTTCAAGGTGATGACAAGGCACTTTAACTCTTCTTTTGACAGCTGGACATCATCTTGACTAAAAATAGAAAGGCTCTTCAACCTTTATCTCCTTTGTAACAACCTCAAAACTTAAAAGAAAGAGTGATCTCTATCCCTTTTAATTTTATCATTCATTTAGAATCTTCCTCAAATGATTTGGAACTAAAAACATTTGATCTGGGTGAAAATACCATCATTCTTCCTGTCTTTGTGCTTTTGGTGGCTTGTGAGCCAAAATTCTAACCTGTAAGCCACCGAAAGCTCTGCTTTCGGTGGCTAAGGATGGTTGTGCAAACTGAAATAGCCGCCGAAAAGGCAAGCTTTAGCAATCTGAAAACTAGTACAGTGGCAAAATTCTCTACCTTTAGCAAGTGAAAAGATTGAAATCATGAACATGAAACAAGCCATAATATCACAAGAAAATTTGATCGATGCCATGTTTGGAATTTGTTGAATTTGACACAAGAAGTCAATGAATAGTTGTTGCCTCCTCTCTTTTGTTATCTGAGTGCTCTGTGGATAACTGAGAACTTAGTGAAGATCCTCTTTCTCTTTGTTATAGTGGTAGCTTCTGAAAATTTACCATCTCTAGAACATTCTTCATTTTCCTAATTGAAACTGCTACAATTCTTCATGTACAGAGTAGTCATTTTCTGCTATTGTATTTACAGTCACACGGTGCCACTGTATTTACTCTTGCGCGCAACTAGGAAAGCTTGATTTGACAATTGTATGATAGATTTCACTTGCGGATCCTCTCCAAGGCAATAAAAATCTTAAGCTTTGTTTTAAAAAATTGCAATGGCACGGGTATCTTCTTATCTGATCTGCTTTCATTTTAAAATTTCTTTTCACTTTCGGTTGCTAGGAGAGCCCAGAAAATTTCGTTTAAGCTGTCGAAAGCAGAGCTTTCGGTGGTTTAGGGACCGTTTTAAATAATCGCTTAGCTACTGAAACCTGTCTTTTGAAATTTTTGAAATGAAAACTCAATCTAATGTTTTTCAAACTTTATTACATGCATAAAGCTATCAACAATGAGCCTTAAGAAATTTAGAAATGAATTTTCAAATGACATCCTATCATCTAAAATTGATCAACTCGACAAATTTATTTGGGGAGATAACAGGCATCATACAAACACCATGTCCATCCAAAAATACTAAGAGCATCATATAGCATCCATCTATGCTCATCCTTTTCAGTTGAAGTGTAATGTCTATCATAAAAATATCCATCCATGTAAGCAATAGGGTCAAACATGTGCCTTTCCATCCAAAAAAAAAAGTGAAAAGACACTCCATCCAATCAAATTAAGTGGGAAGGAAAGTGCTTCCCCAAGTGAAATAAGCCAATGGATCAACTCTTTGCCATTGTACAAAGGGTGCAAGCATCCATCCAATTATGTGGATTCCCTCCACATATGACACATTCTGCAAGATAAATGTTTCATTAACTTCTCTTGGAAACTTGCTTGCTTAGCTTCCTTTCCCTTATCATGAGCAGAAATTTTTCTACAGGGAGATTCCATGTCTGACATGTAATATTCCACCCAAACCATAGGTGGATGAATGGCATCAAATGGAAACAATATGTACCTCTGCGGCTGGTCACAAAACATGTCAATGTTAGGAGCATCAATAAATTTACAAAAAAAACTTTTACCTCCTAGAATCTCAAACTGTGAGATGCATCTACCCATGGGTGGATAGAATTTTTTGTTGTTTGATCCCAATGGATTAAGATCATCATGATGGTTTTTGGTCCTGGGTGAAATGCATTCATGTATCTTCTCCATCCATGAATCTTCCTCATCTATATAAATCTCATGATCTCCCAGGCATGGTACTAGTGCACAATTCCAATGGCTCAACTCTCTGCCATTGGGTTCACTCAATTGGTGCAAGTGAAAGAAAGAGGCATCAAGGAATGCAAGTGGATTCCTTGGATGTTTTTGGGAATCAAATGGTGCATTTTTCCAGTCATTATGGAAACTTTTGGGAACCTCCTGCTCCACATGTGGCACCAACTAGAGTAATTTCTTCACCCAATGTTCATCCCCACTTGATGTGGTTGAATCTAGGATCCGGGGGAAAGAACTGTGTACCAACCTCATATCACTGCAAATATCATTCCTCAAACTTATGGCTGCATCTTCTTCATTACTGGCTGGTCCAAAAGAGGTGATCTCATATGACTCCTCCATGGAAGAGTGACTCTCTCCAAGGAACAACTCAGGTTCACTCTAGGAAAGATCAAGTGCTTGGTTCTCATTAGACTGCTCTTCACACTCCTCAAGCACATGCAAAATAAAATGATCCTCATGATCCACTATCTCATGAGGTTCCTCCATATGATCAAGAATGCAATCAACCAAGTGAAGATGGATGAATTGTGTGTAGGAGGGCAGGTGTGATCTTTGCAACTTTTCATGAAGTTTCACTATCTCCATCTTAGATTCTTGGAGTGCACATTGAGTGCTCTGCAAGGAATCTTGGGTGGTCATAACTTCTTTTGTGAGATTGAAAACATCCTCTTCATACTTTAAGGATGCTCCATGTAAAAAATACACAAGCTCAAGAAGATAATTTTTGTCAGAAAGAATATCTAATAAATTACCTTGGATTGTAGACATTGCTCTCTGAATCTCCTCCATGGCTTCAAGGAAAGTTGAATCTTCCAATGAAGCAACTTTCCAACAAGATTGTGACACTGAAACATGTGTGTCATGGAGAATGTGTAAGGCCTCCTTGATACTTCTTTCATTCATCTTGAGTGGCATTTCAAAAGGGAAAAGTTGAGAATCAACCTCCTTATCATTTACCAATGGATCAACCTCTTGTAGCTTAGGTGGTGATTTTGAGGTTGATATTGTGACTTCTTCCTCGACTTCAAGGAATTCATCTTCGTCACTGTTAGGGGAACTTGTACTTGCATAAATCTCATTAAATGGTATCTCTATGTCACCCACATAGAGAGAAGGACATCCCTCATAATATATCTCCTCAAAAATTAGGCATCCATCAATAGGTACCTCTTCACAACAGTCATCAATAGATGCTTCTTCAGAATTTGAGCAAATATTAGTAGATGCCTCTTCTTGGAATCCATTAGTAGATACTATCTGATCCATACTTTGCTGGTCCTTAGCAGAAATGGTGATGGATTCTTCATTCTTACCCCCTTTGGAAGATCTGCTTGAAGAAAATCCAAACAATCTCATGAAGCTAGTGGATGTGGTTGGCTGATTTTTTCTTTCCTCTTCTTTACTCATAGAGGTAGAACAACTTGGTTTCTCTATGAGTAGTTTTCTGCTCTTTATTGAATCCCAATATCCCTCTTTGAGCTCAAATCCAATTCTACAGTAAAAATAATCTTTGAAAGAAAAGGCCTTACCAATCTCTTTCCCCAAGGCTAGATACTCCTGATAGTGGTGGGGAAAGTTTTCAATTGTAGATATCATTTATGTCATATATTTCTTAGGTTTTTCCATCTATGGTTCATCCCATGGGTATCTATATATATGGTCATAAATGTAACCATCCTCATCTTTGGGTAATCTTCCATCAATGTAGATAATTTCTTCTCTCTCATACAACTCAAGGTCTAAATATTCCATGACTATAACTAATTCCACAACTGCAACTTGAAGATAGTTTTGGGCTACTTTTCCACTGAGATTTAATTTCCACAGGTTGATCCAAGGAATGCTATGATACCACTGTAATATTCCATCCAAGAATGGGCCAAAATATTTACTCAAACTCCTAACCACAACAAAAATTTATTTAATAAATTTTAACAATTTATTTATAGTGTGCAGTGCAAAAGTACTTATGCTGGTTCACAAGTCAAGGGTGGTTGGAGTAACTTTAGATTCTGGTTTTTGTATGAAGAAGGTGCAGCATCAAGGTATAATAGGTATGAACAGTGAGTCTGTTAGTGTCCATTTTGTCACCATTTTTTATCAGTATACATGATCTGATTGGCGTTATTTTCACTATTTTGATATGATAAGTCATTCTCTTTGCCATTCAGACTATCAAACAAACCCAGGTATGCATTTATTTGACAATCATATGAATCATGAATAATTATCATCATTTTTATGGTTTATTGACAATCATCTCATATTTCTAGATGTACTTGGCATTTAGTTTTTGTTCTACAGGCTGCGGTCGTCGGACCTTCATTTAGCCGCGTGTTCACGCCGACAACATCCATCTACATTCAGCCCACCGTTCAGCCCTCCATTCATACCCACGGAATTGTTGGTTGAGATATTTCAGGGAAATAAAGTTAAAAACGGTGATGTGGGTTCTATTAAGGATGTGTCGCTCACGGTTGGTGATCCTTCATTCCAGAAGATTCGTTCTCATGCTCACTCAAGATGACAACACACTCTCTGCCCACATCGGTGTTCCAAAAGTTCCTCGTCCTCCCACGCTCAGCCTGCTAGCACATCCTCCGCCCACAATTGAAGGAAACCGACGCCTAGTTGTTCGCATCAAGGAGAATCAACGCCGTGGACTTAGGTAGACGCCCTGTGCGCTCTCATGAACCACCTCCCAGCCATTTCTTTAGTCATTAAACCTCCTATTTTTAGAGAGGTTGACTATGTCGACCTTCTCTCTTATTGTAAACCTATATAAAGACGTTTCCTGTGAAGAAACGCAGCATACAGATATACTTATACAGAGGATATAGTAGATAGATGGTAGCAGTAACTTTTACATAGACGCTGTGTAATTTTTATCAGTTAATGGAAGTTCCAGTTTTGTAGCTGTTGATGTTTTGTTGTTGGTGAATAATTTGAGTAAAGATTCCATCTCTGATTGTTGGGAAGGGCCCCTCAACAACCAGAGGTTTTACTGTATATATTTTTCATTTCCTTTCTACAAATTAATAGTTTTCATTTCTAGTCTTTAATTTGTTTCTTGTACATGACAGTTATTTATTTCCTATAGTTATATCTTGCTACTAGTTTAAGTTGTTAATTTAATTTACATGCTTAGAAGTTAAAGTGACTGGTCATGCTTAAGTCTTCTCAGTTTACTTTGAGTTTTGTCATTTGCAATTAGATAGAGTCAACTAGTTAACGTTTTAGTAGTTCAAGTTCAATTCCTAGTTAGAATTAGTTTTGCTAATGTTTTTCCTGTAGCTGTAGGTTAGTTTTATTTACATTTCAGCCTTGTTTTATTATGCCATAGAAGCAGTTCATTCCTTAGACAATGATTAGTATAGGTTGCTTCGTGTTATCTTAGCTTCTAAACAATTTATTTATTGCTTTCCGTGCACTGTAGGTTCATATGCACCAACCAACTGGCATTAAGATCATCCAAACTGCTTCTTTCCTTAGTTTAAATCGTTTTCATCCATCCGGACCGTCTTTCAAACTACCATCTGAATCGTCATATGGACTTTAATATTTCCTGCATTGTTTTTATGCTTATTAAGAATCCAGTTCTTAGGTCTTCGAACTGTAATATTTCTTGCATTTAATTAGCATTCTTAGATATAATTAAGATCTCGTTCCACACTGCATAGAGTTTTAATTAAGTTTCATCATCATTCTTAGTTTTCATTCCATTTTCCTTAACTTTGCTTTAAATACTTTTCAAATTATGTCTTTCATGTTTTATTTGCTAATATGTTACTATTCTAGAATTTATCAGTTTCATTCTTAATGTAGTTTATCATATGTCATTAAGATTAATATCGGATTAGACTTAGTAATTTCATTCTCCAAAGTACATTAGTTTTTGAATAGTTTCTCAGTTCAATCATAGGATTTTTTTTCCATTTATATAGCCAATGAAGATGTTCATAGAATAGAATTTGGTTCAGAAATAAGACATCTTTATCAAGTTTTCTACTTGCTTCTATATAAAATATCTTTATCAAGTTTTCTACTTTCTTCCAAATCAAATTCAGTTCAAGTAAATATCTTTATTAAGTTTTCTACTTGCTTCTAGATTTCATTAGTTCCAAGGCATTTGCTTATGGATAGAAGATAGATCATAATGTTTAAAGTTAATTGTAGTTGGACAATCTTTAGTTTGCATTTATTTGTAGAAGTTAAACTAGATTTGCTTCCATTTTGTTTCCTAGTCACTTTGATACATTCTCTCCCATTCCTATTACATCTGATACACTTCCTCGGAATCCTCAAGGAGAATGGAATTAGGTAGTTTAGTGTAGTCTTGAAGTATTAATTGAATGCATGAATAGTTGTTGAATTCATTAAGTAATTTGTAGTTTTGCTTTAAGTTAATATAGTTCTTTGTTTCATAGTTAGTTGTCAATTGAGTCATCTCATAGATAGGTCTCTAAACTCATTTCCGTTGTTTCTAATTCTTAGATTAGAGCTTTATCAGTAGTTTTCAGTTTCATTACAATAGTTCTGTTTTGATTGAGTTCTGATTCCTAGAATAATATTGGTGTTTTTATCTCTTTATTTATTATCCATGGAGTAGAGTATTATAGCTTGATACTATTCTGATATGTTGGTTTAGTTAGGTTTGATCAATTTAGCAGTTGTATTTTCAAAGTTTGACTTGGTTTTTCATTTTGAAAGATATTTCGATCTTTTCATTATTAAACATTTCCAAGGTCTACCGATCCGAAGCCTTAGGTCCCATTCTACCTCAGCATATACTGTGCAACAACTCTAAGATTACCAACCCTGGTCGATAATTAAATATTTTGGTGATTCCTTAAAGACAGTAATTACACCTCAACATTTTGGTGCCGTTACTGGGGAGTTGTAGATAGGTAGAATTCAATTATAGATAGGTAAAATTCAGTTATAGATAGTTAGGATTTTCTTCTAAACACTTAGTGATAGATTTGAATTCTCTGCTTTGAAATTTAGAAATAGGCTGGTGGAGGGTGAGCGGTAAGATGAGGGGTAAGAACCTGCGCATCTATTATAACAAGCATCCCCAAAACCCAGCAATAGTAGTGATGTAGTTAGAATTTATTTCAGTTATAGTTTGTTTTCATGAATAGGTCTAGAGACTCAAAAGGTAGATTTATTAAAACTATCCCTCCTACTAGAATCCCTACTAAAATTCCTACTAACCTATACAGGGAGCGTGCCACCCCACCTACTAACTCAGCAGAAAGGTATCGGAAGACGCCTATAGGGGATAGTCCTACTTGGAAAGCAAAGGAAATCCTTTCTGGAAATCAATTAGGGGAAACCATAGGGACATCAGAAAAGTCTGTTCATAAAGAAATTCCACTAGAAGAACCTCAAGCTCATATTGAGACTGAACTTAGACAAGAGGAAATTCAAAAGGATAAAACTTCAGAACCTCCCAATCCTCCATTAGTTAAAAAACCCAAAGACACTACTTTTTCAATAGTAGGTGGTCCAAACTTAGTAGACTTTGTTGATCCTACACAATTAGATACTCTTTTTGAAAATTTCGTGAACATAGTTATTTCACAGATTGAAACCACAACGGTAGGACCTTCAAAACTGGACTCCCACGTAGCTGGTAATTCTCCTCCTAAAAAGAAAAATACTCTTCCTGAAACAGAACATTGGGGTATCCCATATTCTCCAAGAAAGGAACCACCTAAGTATTCTCTCTTTGGCAATCAAATCTTCATGGAGGATGACAATGAAGATCATGTCCGACAAGATGAAGGAGAAGGAGAGGTTAGAACTAAAGGTACTTTCGGATTCCCCATCTTAGACACTGTACAAGATGTAACTATGAAAAAAATCCCTCCTTCCTCACTACCAACCTTTTATGGGAAGAGTGGTGAGGATCCGGATAAATTCTTATTCGAATTTGACATTTTGTGTAGGATTTATAACTACCTACAAGATGACAAAAAGCTAAAACTCTTTCATACCACATTAAAAGATTCTTCTCTTCAATGGTTCATGGGGTTAGGAGAATCTAGTATTAAAACTTGGGAAGACATGAAAAATGCATTTCTACGGCAGTATCAGGATTACTGTAAACCTAAGGACTCTCGCAATGATATTTTTAAAATACAACAACTTGAAGATGAGAGCCTAGAAGACTATCTCGAAAGATTTAACTATGTGTTACATAAATCTAAATATAGTGATCTTGGGGAAGATGCAGTAAGAACACTCTTCCTCAAGGGAAACTTAGAAGAATTCTTAGAAAACCTTAATCTCATGGCAGCAGGAGACATCTCTCATAAGTCTTTTACACAGATTTGTGAACTATGTAGGAATTACTCTAGGAGCAAAGGAAAAAGTGGAAGACACTTTCGAGAATATTATGCTAGGAACCTAAAAGGAAACACATCCGGTCCTGGTGGAGTTACAAGGGTAGAGTTGGGAAACCTATTAGAAAATTTCAAAACAGATATCTTAGGAGCTATGGGTTCTCAACTAGATGCACTGCAAGCTAAAAAGAGACGGGATGAAGAGCGTGCAACAATGAGTGTTTTCTGTCCTAGGTGTAGAACTAAACATCCCCAACGAAAATGTCTATTGAATAATGTTTCAGTTTGTTACCTTTGTATAGAAGAACATCCAACTGATAATTATCCATCATTGCCTGGGTTGCAAGCTGTATATAAGAGTGGAAACTTTTGTGAAACATCTAGGAGGCCTTGGAAACCTAGAGATCAACCATCATATCAAGATCTATCATCACAATTTCCACCCTATTACCATCCTTATCAACCTCCTCAACAATGGAACACTTCAAGTTGGAAAAATTGGCCGCCTCAGTACCCTCCTCATAATGCTCAATAACAACAATGACCACATGGATGGAGAGGACAAGCTTATGCTCAACCACCTCCTCCTATGCCTAACTATCCTTACCACTAGTACAAAATGAGAGATAAGTGACCAAAAAAATGACCAAAATCCACATATAAATGACCACTTTCGAGTTGGTGACCACTGGTAGCAAATTAGTGGCTATATATCACACGACCAAAAATGTGGTCATATTTAGCTTGGTCATTTATAGCTTATCTTGTGGTCATATATTTGGTCATTAATGGTCATGTGATAAATAACTGCTAATTTGCTACCAGCAATCGCCAACTCAAAAGTGGTCATTTATATGCATATTTTGGTCATTTTTTTGGTCACTTATCTCTCATGTTGTAATGGTGGTCGTTTATATGCAAATTTTGGTCATTTTTTTAGTCATTTATCTCTTTTTAGTGGTTTTAGAATATAAATAAGGCACGGTGGAATCGAGCCACCAACCTCCTGCCTATAAGGCAGGTGCTCTACCATTGAGCTAGCACCCTTAAATAGAACACGGGAGCTTGAAAGATGAGCATTTGTTTGCACCAAGAAATTTGTAAATTTTACCATCAATATCTCAACAACACTATACTCATTAAATTTTATATTGTAGCATGCGTAAGACAGTGATCAATCACCTAAATTGTACCTTTATGCAAGGTTGACCTTATCAAAATCATGATGGTTTCTTAGTATAAAATTGATGGCACATTAAAGCGTGCTATTAGCCAAGTTTTCATGACACAATAAGGAATCTGATCAGATGAAAATTAACTACACTTATCTAACCTACTAAACAAATATGCCTTCTTACTTGTATTTAGCTACTTTAAATATAGCTTCCAGAATCTTTCCAGTGAGATCATTTGAGGATACATCCCTAAACACCAAGCAGGTTCCAGTGTCAACAAAGCCAAACAACATTTATATAGCTCAAAATCCAAGATATTACTAAAGATAACATAGCTATACAACTAAACTTCCAAAAATGAAATAAACCCATGTTAAAATGCAATAACCAACTCTTACAGTTCTATCAAATTTGGAATCGCTGCTAATGAAGGCGGGATCTCTCCACCAAGTTTATTGTTTCTTATCACCCTATTTCTTAGTCAAAGGGGAGAAGTATGAGAATAAAAATAAGGTACAGATGCTTACATTAAGTGCACAACAAATCAAAAACATATAGATGGCAAGAAACATAAAACTCAATATTACAGTTAACATTTTCTTTAATATTCCCAAAGTTATCCCCAAGTAAAATGCTATAGTATGTTTAAATAGGTACAGTTAAATTTTGTGATTTCCTTTGTAAAAAATCCATATATCATTCCCTTATAGATATTGAAGATTATGAAGCTGGCCCAAAGAATTGGGAATATCCCCAGTGAGATTGTTGTTTTCCAGATTCAAGTTCCTTAAACTTGTCATGTTACCCAGTTCACTTGGTAGCGTGCCATAGATAGACTTCAATCATGTTATTCACGAATAGTGTTTATTTTATGACTTGCAACATCAATTTGCATGCCCAATAGAGAAGAACAAGTCAAACCACAAAAAATAGCAGAAAAGTTGTACATGGTGCTTACTCAAGGATTAAAATGATTATGGGTGACATTTTTTCTGATGGTAAGTTTGTTTTCAGTCTATTGATCTCTTGAAGAGTCATTTCATTTATATTATCAAACAACGGTTTAGTTTGTTATGGAAATCAGAGGAAGATGCATCACTCTCGTAAAGTTTACTGATTTGGCATTTGTCTGGTAGCTGGTTGCCAAAGGAATTAAGAGATTTTTACAAAATTGTTGCTTATGTCAAATGTATCCAAAACAAATGGTTCTAAGATTTCAGAGGCATCTTCATCTTCCTGCAACTTCCTCACCTATTAATAATAGAAATTGACAAACAAAAGAGTAAAATGACAGGTGGTTATGAGATTGGTCAAATCTTGTTTCAGCCTCTATCGAAACATTAAACGATGAGCAGTCTCACCAACTATATAAGTTAGTACCTCGATTAAAGCTTATAATTTGATTAGATAAAGTTGTAGCTACCAATCAGCAATTATATTTTCAAGATGAAAACATCGAATGATAGGCCATGCAAACCTTTAACAAGGATTTTACTGCACAAGATCATGTTTTTAGATCACCTATTAAGTTCTATGTTTCTCATGGTAAAATTGAAAATAAGTCCATTCAGTGAAAACACCATGATCAATATGCCATGCAAGGTTTCATAATTAAGAGAATATCACAAATACTGTGTAACAATACAATTATTGATAATATTTGATAAAATTAACAATATGAACTCATAAAATTATTAATTAACAACGATGAGAACCATCAATGTTCCAATGTCTTAGCTTGGTAAATATTTTACTCAATATTTGGGGAACATAAATGCCCCAATATCAATTTTTTACAAGTTTTATATTGATTTCTAGACCATTTCAGAAATGGTAACAAAAGGAAGATGAGGCATTTTCAGTGACAACACAACAAATTTACATTTTCAGTATATGCCTTTCCCTTTCAATGACAACTTACCTTTCCAAAATTGTTTCTATATAGTATATACTATAGACACAAAAGCAAAGATTTAAGCCTGACAATGACCTTACCTATGGATTGAAGTAGAGAAGAAAATACATTTACCATGTTTAATATACAGAACTTACTAGGCAAAAACCCCATGGCATAGCCATTACCCCCAAAGAGATTGCAATATCCATCACAATCCAGATTTACGTAGAAGGAAAATAAGAGGCATTCCTCAACTCTTGATAACCAATTCGAGCTCCAAGCTATCTTACTTTGGGCCAAGCTCATGATAAATTCGTGGAAACAAGGGAAGTGGAAGCAACATTGGTAAGAGAAATCTATGAGTTTGTATTTGTTTTGGGTGTACTCGTATTGCTATTAACAAAAAGAAAATTCACTGGAAGGATGCTGCAACTAGCATCGTCGTCTATTTGCTTGGACAACTATGGAATAAACATAAGAAATTTTATCCAAATATCAAGTTAAATGAAATCCAATGGCTCTATGTTAAAGTTGAGTGGGTGAGCAAATCAACTCACAGATTTGCTAGCAGCTCATTGAAAAGATTTGAATACAATGTGATAGGGTGCCTGGATATTCTATGCTATGGGTCCCATATCTGTGCTGAAGTGAAGGAGTGAGGCTGTGTATGGCTCATAGCGTTGTTGTAATGTTTCCTTCTTATGCCATGATAAATTGGCAGGAGGAAGAATAATTTGCTCAACATGTTCATAACTTGTGCTTCTGCCGGTATAGTTGTGGAGACGCTATGGGATACCCTCATTAAGGTGCACTGACCTAAAGTCTATCTCTATCCCTAGTTAGAAGAATAAATAAATTATATTACTTTCTTCTTTAGTTGATAGCAGTTTGATGACTCCAGATGGTTCACCCTAGGTGTTTATCTCCGATGGCAGGTTCATAGTTCCTTCGATCGTTGGTTGGTCTATATTGCCAATAGCATTCTGCAATGCTTTTTGCTTAAGAAAAAATACCATGCTTAAAGGTAATGCCCCGAGAAAGTCTTTTAATGGCTCTTACTGTACGAATGAACAAGTCCATGCGTACTCCTGCTCGAACTGCCCAAAAACCTATCTATTGGAGGGATGGAGGAAAATATTTCGCTTTTATCGCCTGCTTACTTACCCGCCGTACTTTCCCAAACTGAACTGTCATATCAAGGAAAGCAAATCAAGCACCTACCTCTCATACAGGCATTCCCTTCCCTGCAATAATGAAACCCTTGTATGAGATTGTAAGTAATGCATGCTCATAGCATCAAATTTAGGTAGGATCTAGTGTTCTGCGGTGTAAGTGATTTCGAGATCGAGGTAGAGCTCGGGGTGGATGTATTGAACGCTGGATTCTGTAAGTGTCGCCATTCATTTGTTGATTTTTTTTCAATGTCAATCGTTCTCCCACAGAATGCGATGAACTCATGTCATAATCAACTATCTCTTGAAAAGCAGTTTACAGTTATGGCAACATGCAATGAATTGTTGATCTAGTGAAGGACGCATCTACAGGTCTAGCTAATGTTAGTCACACTTATTATCATGATGGAGGTGATGTACTAAAAGATGATGATCATGGATGTTCAACTCTACTGCTAAATCAATGTAAACATCAAAAGTTCATTCAAAGAGATGAAAATTTGGCATGTTCGACATCTTATCTTCATCAACTTGGGAGGATTTATTGTTCCTTGCAGTAGATCCATTATATGGAATTAAAAGGACGCTGCCCATATGAAATATGCTTCGAATCAAGTATTTTTTTTATTTTGCATAATTTGAATTTAAGATTAAAAATGGATGTTTACCCTGGTTGATGATAAATGTATCGCTGGCTTAAAACGACTTCTTGTCAGGTTATTTTTTAGGCTGGCTCGCTAAATGGGCATCGCATTAGACCTAGGTTTTTCACCTTTCTACCGTTAAGCACCAAACCGAAAGCTAAGGCAGGGCAGGTTTAGTTAAAGAAAGAATCCCAAGCCTTTTTTATTTACTACGATGAATCCACATTAAGACCTAAGACCCTGGTTTTTTATGGTAGAAATGAATTCAATATCATAAAAACCCCTAAATCATCCAAAATTTAGTTTGAAAGTTATAACCAATTTTATTTTTTAAAATTTGTAAAATTTATTCAAAATCCTCACTCGTTTTTTATTGTCATTTTCAAGTCATTAACATATGGGAAAATTCAACGTTCATTAAATTAAGGGAAACGTCTACGAATATCGAAC